>OX463755.1:145103790-145432049 GCA_949824845.1 Rhingia rostrata | reverse complement strand
AACGCATTGTAACAGTCCGCATCAAAGCCAAATTCTCCTTGTTGCACACAAGTTAAGAATGCGGATATCCACCACGCCACAACAATCCAGAAATACTGTGAAAAAATTTAGTGTCGAAAGACTGCGATCGCAAGAGACCGCCAAGACCTTCGCGCAACGCTTTTCCCTTAACCTCTCGATTAACAACATACCACCAGCATCGAATGTCGAAGAACAACTGATGAGCTAGGTTTCTCGCGCCCTCCAGTTTGATGAGGAATGCTGATAGATGCTCGCAGCCAAGAACGAAGCCTAAAAGGCTAAGCTGCAGGTGATAATGAGAGCTGCCAATGAGCTCTATAGGCAAAGAAGAAGGGAAGAACATCGGCATTTCAGAAAGAAGAAAAAAAGAGGAAGAAAAGCCTGAGATCGAGGATATAGAGTGATGCCACCATAGGAAAGATGTCAAAGTCAAGGATACAAGACTCGAACAGAACCCAATCGAGATGAACAAGGACAGATCGTAGTTAAAACACAGTCTATGCTGAGTATATGGAAGAACCACTTCTGCAGACTATTAAACGGCGATGACGAATAACATTCCGCTGTCAGGCAGAACCTGACCTGAGTGAGGTGAGGATAGCAATATCAAAACAAAAGTCTAATAAGGCTGCCGGAAATGACGGCCTGCCCGCTGAGCTTTATAAATCCATCGGAGATGACTTGCTGAGTAAAATCCACCAACTCATGAGCCAAATCTGTGCCTGAAGAATGGAACCTCAGCATCGTTTGCCCGATACACAAAAAAGAGACCCTATGAGCTGCGCAACCTAAAGATGGATTAGATGAGCCAATGCGAAAGTATCTGACTAAGTTGGTCGTGTAGATTTTGCCAAACTTGTGTTGACTAAGGCGACCACCGTAGTATTTTTTTTTCTCCACCATTCGTATCACCTTTTCGGAAGTTTTGTACATCGTATTTCAGACAGGCTTCGTCCAGGAGGTTGTAAAAATCCACCTTGATAGAATCTTTAGTCTTATAGGTAGGGGCATGTGTAAATGCAAAGCTAATGTTGCAAACCGTTGCTTTAGTGCGGATTACAGCCTGGCGATCACTGACCTGACGCACCTTTTTCCTTTTTGTATATCCGCCGGAAGGTATACTACTTTGTTATGCCGCCATTTTGGAAAGCATTAGTCTTGATAGTTCATATTTGGCAGACACGTTTAAATCGTTTAAAATTTTTTTCAAAATCAATCATCGATTACCGTGATGATGAGAAAGTTACGTGAAATTTTTGGGAGAAACAACGTGCCAGCAAAACGCACTATTTATCGTGTAGTGAATGAATTCGAAGAAAGAGGCTCTGTAGGTGACAGCCCAAGCAACCACAACGTACTGCATGATTGGCTGAAAAAATTACTGCTGCTCAAGGAAGTGCTCAAAACAATCGATCAACCTCAATTCGACGCCGTGCTCAGAAGCTTAGTCTTCAAAAAACAACTTTCGGCCACAATTTTGCACAAGGATTTGCATTTGTTTCCATTTAAGATTCAGTTGACAAAAGAGCTTCTTCCCCAAGACCATTTACGCCGCCGTACATATGCCAATAGGATGTTACAGCTAGCCCATGACAACCCCGATTTACATGAAAAAATCGCAATGATTGACGAGGCACATTTTCATTTGAATGGATATGTGAACAAACAGAATAGTCGGTTCTTGCGCAATGGAAAACCCCCAAATTATTCCTCAGTCACCTTTGCATACATTAAAAGTTACAGTCTGGTGTGCAATTTGGTCAGGAGGAATCATTGGACCTTACTTCTTTGAAAGTGAAAACGGCGTAACGGTAACTGTGAATGGGGAGCGATATCGTGTTATGATTTCAAACTTTTTAACGCCACAACTGCATGCTTTGGGCTTGGTTAACATGTAGTATCAACAAGACGGTGCCACATTGCATACAGCCAGGATTACAAAGGAATTACTGCGAGACCTCTTTCTACAGCAAGTTGTTTCAAGAAACGGTGATGCATGCTTTGGGCTTGGTTAACATGTAGTATCAACAAGACGGTGCCACATTGCATACAGCCAGGATTACAAAGGAATTACTGCGAGACCTCTTTCTACAGCAAGTTGTTTCAAGAAACGGTGATGTTGATTGGCCTCCACGGTCGCTGACATGACTGCTCCGGACTTCTTTTTGTGGGGATATCTAGAAACGCTTGAGCAACTCAAACAAAATATTCGTGATGAAATTAATGAAATACCGTGTGATATGTGAGAATGTAATGAAAAATGTGCGCAAAATGGCTTGCATTTGTGAGACTAACAGAGGCGGACATTTATCTGTGACATTGTATTCCATACGTAATGGCTGACATTAAATAAAATATTTATCAATATAAGATCCATTCTCTCGAGTTACTTGGAGCTGTGTTGCTATCAAATATGGTAAGAATTGTCTCAACACCACGATCTATGCCAATGTTTCCATTTTAACAGATTAAGTACGATATTTACTAATAATATTTACGTTGGAGTCACAAGCTTTCTGTTGTGAATCAACTAGATTCCCTCCCGGATTCCTATTAATTTTAATGCCATATAGTTAAACAATTTATTTAGTTACAAGGAGAAGGATACACAAATATCTATAACATGTACCATCGTCTTCCACAACAACCTACAAAATTTCTATGGACAAATGAGAGAAAATAGAATGCGCCATAAAAACGCTGTCGGAACATATTAGTTATTTCGATTCTGAGACAAGTCCACAATGGGAAGCACATTCATTTGGTAATACCTCGGATTTTATTTTCGAAATAAATTTACCCCGCGTCCAAACATAAACATCTACCAGTTTTAGATAATTGGGTTGGACATCTAGATACCGCAACACAAACTGCACCACGATCTTACTGACGGGCATCGCTGATGCGGTTATGTGTGTATCGCGCCAGAGAGATAAAAATAATTTCTTCCTCTTTTTTTTCGTTTCCGTTATGCATCAACATTATCGAATTAAAAAATAATTAAAACATTTTCCCAATCTGAATGGAGTGCATTGTAAAAGCTATTAGTATCTATAGCCGCGGCAAGATAAATTCTGTGCTATGGATGCGAACGTAAATATATCTTAGTAAGTGTTATTACACATAATGAAACTTGTGGGATATTGATTGAGGATTTATTGTAATTAATAAGTAAAATTGTTTAGTGCAACATACCAGTACAAGGTGCTACTAAAAAATGAATTTGTGATCATCCTGACAATGGCGAGTGATTTTTGACGAACATGCCAAACTAAAACGAGCAAAGGAAAAGAATGATCAATCAATAGGATTTTATGTAAATGCGTTATAAATCAAAAAAATGAATAAGGAACCATTCTTGACAACCACTTTTTAAAGATAATCCCTTGGCCGCACCTGCGCCGCATAGTGCGTCAGTGCGGACGTTACAATTTTCGATGACACGTCCGAGCATATTCTGTATTTCGCGAATAACACGGGTAATTTTGGCCTCCAATGCTTCAATCGTAGCTGGCTTATCTAAAGGGTGATCCATTTCGAGGTTCCCTACTTTTTTAAAGAAAAAAACACAGAAAATTCCAGTTTAATGGCGAATGTTTATTATCATTTGAAAGAACATTCTTTGGCATTTATTTTTTGAAGATTATGTCTATCAAATGTTGGCCGTTGCTACGTCGCCGATGGTCCATCCGTTGAGTCCAATTTTCGATCACTTGTTCGAGCATTTCGACTGGTAACTGGCGAATGACACGCGTGATGTTTTCCTCCAAGGCCTGAATCGAAACGGGTTTGTCGGCATAAGCTTTTGACTTTACATATCCCCACAGGAAAAAGTCTAACGGTGTGACATCACAAGATCGTGAAATTATGTGCTCACCGAAATGTTCTCTCAATAAGTCCATTGATTGATGCGATGTGTGGGAAGTGGCGCCGTCTTGCTGAAACCAAATGTCGCCGAGATCACGAGCTTCAATTTCAGGCATCAAATAGTCGGTTATCATGGCACGATAACGGTCGCCATTGACGGTTACGTTCGCACCGGCATAATTTTTAAATAAATATGGACCGATGATTCCACCGGCCCACAAACCACTCCAAACCGTTGTCTGGATGAAGTGGCAGTTCTTCAATCTCTTCAGGTTGCTCTTCGTCCCAAATGCGGCAATTTTGTTTGTTTACATACCCATTGAGCCAGAAATGGGCCTCATCGCTAAAAAAAATTTGCTCGAAAACGTCGGATCTTCTTGTTACTTTTCAAGAGCCCATAGAGCGAAGCGATGTCGCTTGGGAAGGTCGAGCGGCTTCAGTTGTTGCACAAGCTATATTTTGTACGCTTTCAATTTAAGATCTTGACGTAAAATGCTCCAAGTCGTTCCATACGTCAGTCCGAGTTGCTGCGAACGGCGCCGAATCGACTCTCTACGGTCTTCGTGTACACTCTCAGCTACGGCCGCTATATTTTCTTCACAGCGTGCTGGACGTGGTCTATTCGGTCGAATATTATCCAATAATGAATGCTGGGTCTCCAAATGGGTGATGGTGTTGCGAATAGTACGCTCAGTAGGCCGATTATGTTGACCATAAGTTGAGCGAAGTGCACGAAACACATTCCTCACAGAACGTGAATTTTCATAATAAAGTTGAACAATTTGTTAACGTTGTTCACGCGTAAGTCTTTCCATTATGAAATGCCAAACAATACTAAACAAAAATAACATGACAGCATGACACGACTCACACGTGATCTGTCAAAAAAGTCTATTGCAAAAAGTATCTCTACTTGGATCACCCGTTACAAACACCCTAGACTTTACGTAGCACCAAAGGAAAAAGTCTAACGGTGTGATACCGCATGATCTTTCTGGAATCCTGGCAAATTCACTTCCCCGAAGTGTAGAAATTAATTATTCATCGAAGCGGTCTCTCAATATGTCCATTGTTTTTCGGGCTGTTTGGCAAGTAGTGCCGTCTTATTGGGAATAAATGTTGTCGACATTTTGGATTTCAATTTCAGGCAAAAAATAGGTGGTTATCATAATAGCGATAACGAGCCCTATTAACTGACGTGAGCGCCAGCCTCATTTTTGAACAAATACGGACCGATGACTCCACCGGCCCATAAACTACACCAAGCGGTTGTATTAAGTTGATGTAACTGCAGCTCTTGAACCTCTTCTAGTTTTTCTTCGGGCCATATATGGCAATTTTGCTTATTAACGTACACATTGAGCCAGAAATGGGCGTTATCCCTGAACTAAATGTGTGTCGAAAACAGTGGATCTTTAGTAAGTGCCTGAGAGCCCATTCACCGAATTTGCAAACGCAAAAAACCCCTTCTGAAAAAATACCTCTTGATTGATCACCCGTTATATGCACATGGAATGTAACAACACTGAACAGAAGCTTTACAAAGCAGACGTTACTGTCATCGAGGAAATACGATCCTTACTTATTTACTTAAATGGCGCTACAGTCTCCGGAATGAACCTGGACTTCAACAAACAGCCTCCCCAATTAGCCCGGTCCCCATCCTAAACGTGCAATGCGGAGTTTTCTGACTAGGGGTATTCGCTATACAGCTCGTATAGTTTTTGGTTGTTTGTCTCCATAGTACGTCTACGCAAACGGGACCGAAGATTTTTCGAAGAATTTTTCTCTCGAATCGACCAAGGATTTCTTTATCGGCTTTTGATACGGTCCATGCTTCAGTGCCGTAGAGCAGTACTGGGATGATCAGGGTCCTATATAGGATCTCCTTAGTACTACTTAATTGCCTTCCTAGCCCGAAGAAACAGCGGTTGACAAGAGTAATTCTTCGTTTAATATCTGGCGAGATGTTGTCAGAGTTAATAGCGGAGCCGAGGTGAGCAAAGTCCCGGTCTATCCCATAGTTATATCTGCCAATGGTGACGTTCTGTCTAGTTCGTCGATGTTGTGTGTCTTTCGTGTTGACAGCATATACTGAGTCTTACCCTCATTTACTACTAAACCTATTTTTCCGTTTTCTTCTTTATAACAGGTGGGCCAAAAGAAGTCATCCGATGTTGTTTGGCTCTCATTTTTATCGGCTGTGGCTCGCGCAGTGTGTGCCGTTGCTCCGTCCTGTTGGATTCACATGTCATCCAGTCCTAATTCGTTCATTTGTGGCAGAAAAAACTCGGTTAACATGGCCAAAATTCACCAAAATTCACCTTAGGGACGACCGGCTGATGGCTAATTGCAAGGCACGGCATCTGGTTGATGTTTCCGGCGACAGCTCGACATCCTCGGCGATTTTCTAGGCACAACGGGCGCTACGTAGCCGGCCACTCTTAGAAACGTCTCGTGTGGTCTCATACTCTTCAAGGTCTTCAAGGCCAAACAGCGCAGCAAATCGGCGATGGAATTCGCGCTGCGCCAACACTACAGACGAATTGTTATGCAAAAAAAAAAAACGGTTATTCCGCTTGTTCACATTTGTCTATTCCACAAATGTCAAAACAGATTTGATATTTGCGGCCATTTGCAAAAATAAGAGCATCCTCCATTGGGGTGATCTCTTTTGGACCTTGTACTAGCAAACGTGGGTATGACTTCACGTTAAGCCCTGCCAATGATGTCAATATCGTTGGCGTATGCTAGTAGTTGCATCGATCCTTGAAAATTGTGCCTCTGGTGTTGGCTCGGGAGTTTTGCACAATCCTTTCAAGAATGAGATTGAAGAAGTCACATGACCGTACATTGGCTTGCCTAAATCCTTTTCTGATATCGAATATGTCGGTTGGGCCTAATGGAGCAGCGAGAATTCGCCATCGTCGTCATCCTACCGTTTAGGCGGTACCCCAAAACTAGATATGGTTTTGTATAGTTGGTCTCAATAAATGCTGTTATTTATGGCTTTGAAATCAGGGCATTCACATATTACGGTATACAGGATTTTGTAGTTGCAGTTGAGAAGACTTGTGGTTGGTCAAATCAGAGGGTCTCCTTTCCTTGTGGATCTAGCAAATGATAGTAAGGTCATCCTACAGGCATTCAACCATACGACCTAATTTTTCTTATGAGTCGGTGAATGTTACTCACCAAATCAACTCTCCCGGTTTTTTTAAGCTCGGTGGGAAGGCCGTCATTATCGGCAGCCGGGGTATTTGGTTGTCTTGTGTCGTCGCCGATATTGTTTGGAGATTGTTCGTCATCGTCGTTTAACATTCTGCTGAAAAGTTTCTTCCATACACTCAGCATCGGCTCCTCAAAAACTATTTTTCAAAGTGCTGTATAGTACAAAGTTAAGAGCTAAAAATTTCAGGTATAGTTAAGGAAGATACCGCACGATGGTGCGACCTCCTTATTTATCCCGAATCCTAACGGTGAAGTTTAGATAAGCTTTTTATGACAATTGCTCATCTCGAGTGGAGGGCCAGTGAAGAATCATTTATGTCTTGCTACGGCTGGAAATCGAATCCAGATCTTATGTTCGCAGTTCATTGCACTAATCATCGCGCCACTGAGCCAGTACATCGTAAATCCTTACATACTTTCAATAACGCTTCAGCCAAGATAATCATCTAATCTCAGCATCCAGGGGTCACATTACGTAAAACGATAATCGTTGAAACTACCTCGCTATCGTTTAAATTTTAGGTAAGGATACCTAACCACTTAGATTTAATTGGCTTACTAGAGTTAAGTTAACTGCGCTTAAAAACTGCTTTTAGTGGCTACGTTTGACAAAATCTTTTACAAGGGTTTCTTCTTTTATATTCACCAATCAATATTTCACTGAGCAGAAAAAAAACGATAATCGTTGAAACTACCTCGCTATCGTTTAAAGTTTTAGGTAAGGATACCTAATCACTAAGCTTTAATTGGCTTACTAGAGTTAAGTTAATTGCGCTTAAAAAATGCTTTTAGTGGCTACGTTTGACAAAATCTTTTACAAGGCTTTCTTCTTTTATATTCGTCTCTTATCATGACTATCGTTTAATTTAATTGTTTCCACTCGTTTCATTTTCACTTCCCGCTCGTTTAATTCTACGTAATAGGGTCCCAGATATGAGATGGCAATACCTCCTTCATAAAAAGTATGCTACCTTAGATGACAGAGCTATCGGGGAGGTTGAAATTTTGTCCTATATCGGTCGACTGGTCAGAAGCCCTAAAAGTACAGTCAGACTTCTTTCAACTAATAACAAAAGTGCAAAGTCTCAGCTCTGTAAATTCGAAAAAAAAAAATCTTTCTGACTATTTTATCGCAATCTTATATAAAGTAATAAACAAATTTACTCATACGCATATATAATTTATTTATTAACTTATTTTCACTGATAATTTACTTAAATAAACGATAAAAAAAAAATTAATTTGTCTACACTCTACAAACGATTTTATTGCTTATTTGTTCATGTCATATTGAGGGAAATCCCTGGCTTTTGTACCGAAATGATGCGTATCCATGCTGATAGGACGATGGACCGCAATAGTTGGAAGGCGTCAAAAAGGAACATCCGGCATTTCCAGTTTCCGCCGTCGAAAAGCCACTATACCCGCTGTTATAGTTCTTCGCCGTATACATTCCCATGCCGGGAAAACCCAAGTGATACGGATGATGAGGTAGTTCCATCTGTTGATGAAATAGCGCCGGTGATTTGTCCATTTTATGTGCCGACGTTATCGGTGGTACTGGCTGTGGTGTTGTCGCTCCCACCGAACGTCGCTCGTTGCGACGGAACTTTGCTCGACGGTTTTGAAACCACACCTATGCAAAGATAAAAAAAGATAAAAACGTGTTCTCATTACAAAATTCGATAAATCGACATTTTCTGAACTCACCTGAACTCTAGCTTCACTAAGGCCGACCTTATTGGCCAACTCTTCGCGTACAAACGCATCGGGATAGTGTGTTCTCTCGAATACTTTCTCTAGTGCTGTCAGCTGTCCACTGGTAAAGGTTGTTCTATTTCTTCGCGGTTTCCTCGAACCGCTCTGCCTATCGCCCAAGGGTGGACTGTATTCCCCACGAAAACTATCACCTGCAAACAGACAAAAGAGGGTGGGATCCGAAATTAGTACTAAAATTCGATGAAAGAGGTTTCTGAGAATTTGCGTCATATTGTGCCGGTACACTTGGAATTGAGCGACAGTTGCTATACTACATGAGGGACCAAACGGAGGAAGAGGAGCAATTAAATTTTTATGGTGACATTAACGGTTTCGATCTACGATTGACTCTATGTCCAAAGGAATCTCAAGTATTTTCGTTATTGAAGATATTTTATCTTTTTGCTGCTGGTTTTTGTTTAATTGGTTTTCCCTGAATTTCTTCTTCTGCCAGCCTGCGTTGCGCGCTGTGCGTATGGTGCGTATTTTTAGTTGACGCACTTTGGCGTACTCAATTGAATTAAAAAACAATTAAACGCATCTTATGATTTAGTATTTAGTACATTCGTCTCACTGTCCTGGTAATGGGTTGTCGATTGATTTTCTTGGTACAATAAAAACGCTTATTTTGGTATTTTTTTTTTGGAATGGCTTAGGGTGGTATGCTTATTTTATTTGAATTTTAGAAAGGTAAGGTGATGTTAAAAATAGGATGGACTTGCCTAAGAATCTAAAAATGAAACTCCTTCAAACAGGCTATTGGTCGTATTGGCATATTTGTGGGTTTGATATAAACCTTTCAAATATGAAATTATTTAGGATTTGCAATTTTTTGCATGTATTAACAACGACGAGCGTTTATTTCGAAATGTAATTAAAAATATCTGAAAAAGGTTGTTCCAAAAATTGACCCAAGATTTGACAAAATTTCTCTGTTTGGTGCGAATTTTGGACTTGAAGCATCATTGGACCATACTTCTTCGAAAATGTGACGGGTTAAGCAGGGATTTTGCAAATGATAACCAAGTTATTTCTCCCTAGCAGGTGGCCATGGCTCAGAGGAATGCGTAGTTGACTACTAAGCCAAACGCTGCGGGTTCAAGCCCCAGCTTCGGCAGCATTTGTTTTCTACGAAAATCGCCAGCTTATCTGAGGCCACCTGTGCGATAATGTGAGACAATATAAATCTATATCTCCTCCTCTGTTCCACTTAGGTGTATGTTGTCTTTCCTTCTATGTGTCTATCTGTCTCTCTCTGTTGTATTAATGTCTTGATCTGTCCCAGCCGATGGCCTCAGTTGCCAGTGCTGTTATGTGTCTGTAGTTCGTTGCATTCATGTGCGAAGTACTGTGATGTCAATGTCAATTTTTCTCCCTAGATAGGATGGTATTGTTGTGGACGACATATGGTTTCATCAAAAGCATTCGACACTGTCAATCACGATATACCTACTGTGTACCAAACTTGTAGGACGATTTAATTTTTCTCTTTTAGATGCGAACCTGATCTTATCATATTTAAGAGGTTGGACACAGGTAGTCGTAGGTAATAAAAACTTGCCATTCTTTCTCCCATTTAATAAAGGTGTTCCACAGGGTTCGGTTCTGGGACCGCTCTTATTCTCCCTCTACATCAATGAAAATATGTCATGAACTCATCCATATATAGCTGTCGACTTGATTTGATTGAAAACGGTGTTCATGAAGGTAATGATGATCACCAATCAATACTTCACTGGGCAGAAAAAAAACGGTCTTGCTCTTAATCCTAATAAATTGAAATATCTTTTAATTTCAAGGATCAAAGTGGACGCGTCATATTTTCTTGCAATTAAACTAAACGGCACGGATATTCACTTTGTCAATACTGCAAGGAATCTTACCTTTGCAAATGACCTTACATGGCTCTATCACATCCGTCTCGTTCTAGGTAAAACGTATGGGAGCCTAAGGATGCTTTGGGCTTGCTAACATATTACTCCAATTGCAACAAGAAAAATTATGGCCAATACTCTTCTCGTCCCAATTATGCTCTTTGGTTGCGAGATTTTTGGTAACTGTTACTATGAGCTTAAACGAAAGCTTAATGTTGCATTCAACAGCATCGCACGTTACGTTTACGGACGTAGGCTATTTGGCCTTGTTTATGTCAATATATGGCATAACTGTGGATAACCTCATTAAATTTTAGGACTTTAAATTTCTGCATAATGTTATAGAGACCCGTCAAACATCAAACATCAAGGACATCCAAAATTTTTCCGATACGGTGTAATTCCAGAAAAGATGTTCCAAGTTTTATCGAAGTGTACAACTTCAAAGCCAGGGACACAAAGCCTCAAAAGAATCCTGTCGGAATGAACAAGTAAAACTAGTAGTTGAGTCGCAGCTGGAAGTGTGGAAGTACATCTTCTTGAGATTGTTAAATGGCGATGACCAAAATTCTTCCGCTGTCAGGCTAAACCAACCATGCAATATTTGCCACACAGCCACCAGACCCAAATGTAGTGATGATAGCAATACCTAAACTTGAGCTGCTAAAACTGACTGACTTCCTTCCGAAATATAAGTCGGTGGAAATGATATGTTAAGCAACACATTAGAAAAATAAGGTCTCATGAAATTATGCTGGAAGAAAGGAACCTCAGCATTGTTTGCCTGATCAACAAATAAAAAAAAAAACTGTGCCAATTGCAGAGATACGTCTTTGCAACATCTCGTACAACACCCTTTTGTAAAATGGGTTAGGATCTAGGTACATCTAGGTACTTAGGCTTTTTTTGGAAAAAATAACAAGAAACCATGGAATTGGACAGAATGTTACCACTGACAGACTTTGTTTTATCTGACATCGAGATATTTTCGGAAACAAAACGAAAAAAAAAACTCTTGCCAACCGCAGGTTCTTTGAACTAAGAATGGAATTTAGTAAAACAGTCCTCACACGAACAAACAGGGAAATCCCATTAGCCAGAGTAGAGGAGAGAGGACGCCGCGCGCGCCGTCCTGTGGCGTTCCTCTATGGGCACATTTGGTATTAATTCTTGTTCTGAGCAGCATAGAGACCATTCATTGGCTTATAGATTCCTCTATACCAACCTCGTTCGGAGATTAAAGAATAGCTCCAGTGAGGACATTGTTGAGTATGGATTTATGGATCGATTGTCCGCACCTCGTGGAGATCAGTTTCCGTGGATCTGACCTTGAGGTATGCGTTCTGTGATTCGGATAGCGAAGATTCCTCTAGGAAACTTCGCATATGGATTAGTCTGAAGCCCTTCGCGGTCAGGTGCCACCGTTTTCCTTCGGTATAAACAGCACTAGAGCGCGTATTCACGAGTAGCTCACATGGTTTAGTACTAAGCAGCTTCTAAAAATTGACGCCAACCATGGCACTGTTTGGTATTGCAGTGTTCCTTAGACAGAACGTTGCTCATTCATTGTCATTGAGGGTTTCAATAGAATGGAAATAACCCATCTACGCCTTCCTTTTGGATGTTTTTATAGCTTTCTTATATAGACTTAGACAGTCTGTATAAGGCTGTCAGAAATTGTATTTGTGACAGATATTGAAGATTGACCTGGTCAACTTTCTAAGATTGGTGAGATCTTCATTCCACAACGGGGGTTTTGGTTTTGTTTTTCCTTCGCTTAACTGGGCACGAGACTTTGTATGCAGTGTTAAGCGCCTCCAGTTCTTCGATTGCAAAGATGTTTGTTTCTATTGTTGTTTTGAGTTTTGTCCAAAGGAATTGTCCAAACTTGTTCCAATTAACTCTCTTGGGATTTCTAAATGGTTTAATGGTCTCGGTCTCGAGACACAAGTCTTAGAGGATCCATCTGTGGTCTGAAAGTGACTTCAGATTGGAAACTCTCCAGTTATCAACCCAAAAGCTATCATTGTTTGTTTTGAGTATGATATCCAGGACCTCTTTCCACTCCCTGTGTGTTTTCGTATACGGAAAGAAAAAGATTGGGGTCTTTAGTAGTTCGAGTGAGGGCTTTAATACTAAATTGCCTTCTTAGACCGAAGAAAGAGCGAACCACTAAGGAGATTCTATATAACACACTGATCATCACAGTCCTGCTCTACGGTTCTGAAGCATGGACCGTCTCAAAAGCGGATGAAGAAATCCTTGGTCGATTTGAGAGGAAAATTCTTCCTAAAATCTTCGGTCCCGTTTGCGTTGACGGGCTATGGAGGCGAATATTCAACCAAGAACTATACGAGCTGTATAGCGACATGCCCCTAGTCACAAAACTCCGCATCGGACGTATAAGATGACTAGGACATGTAGAACGACGTCAGACGCAGTATCGGAAGACCTCGCCTTAAGTGGCGCGCACAAGTAGAAGCCGACCTCAACCAACTTGGAGTGCGCACCTGGAGGCAGTTAGCTAAGGACCGGGCTAATTGGAGAGGCATGTTGGTTGAGGTCCAGGTTCATTCCGGACTGTAGCGCCACTTAAGTATGTTAAGTACGTAAGAATGTGTCGGTGAGGTCGTTTCCGGCCCTAATGGAGCGAAAATTCTTCATTGCCATCCACCACGGACGAGTTTGGGCTGTATACCAAAACTAGATATGGCTCTGAATAGTTCGTCTCTATAAATGCTGTCGTATGCGGCTTGAAATCGATGAATATGTGGTGGGTATCGATTTGGACTTCTTGGGTTCTTACTAGGATCTGACGAAGTGTGAAAATTTGATCGGTTTTGGACTTTCCTGGCCTAAAAGCCCACTGATAAGGGCCGATTAGGTTGTTGGTAAACGGTTTCGGGCGTTTACATTTTACAGCAGATAGGATCTTGTAGGTGATGTTGAGGAGACTTATGCCTCTGTTGTTGGCGCAGTTCAGTAGGTTGCCTTTTCTGTAGAACGGGCAAACGATATGCCGAGGTTCCATTCTTCAGGCATACTTTCATCCGACCAAATTTTGTTGTTTTTTTTTATCAGAATATCTCCGTCTTTATGTAGCTTAACTGCAAGGCAGTTATTTTCAGCAGCCTTGTTATACTTAAGCTTACAAATTGCTATTCTCACGCCATATAGTTCGGGCGGCTGACAATTTTCGCTCTCGTCGCCAAATTGAATTTTTCTTTCTGATTTAAAGGAGAAAATGGTTCGTCATCGCTGTAAAAGAGTCTCCAGAAGTGGGTCTTTCATATTTTTTGCTTTGAGACTCGATTTTTTCTTGCTTATCTCGACAGAATTGTCTCCGACTTTTGTATTCCAGACTTTGAGGGTTTACGTTTTGGTTAAATTTCCGAACAATATTCCTCATGGCAACTCCTATAGCACCTCTCTTTGTCCTTGATCTGATTTCTCATCAATGATCTTCGGTAGTGTGACATCAGATTTATAAAATGTACTAGATCACTGTTTCGTTTTTTCCGTTTTGCAACCTATTTCCCACGATTTGGAAATATCATCCGGATGTGAAAAATCGATTGCTTGTCATCGAAGTAGATTTTATCTGAATCGGCCATGTCATTGGATTAAACACCAAACAGACACAAATCAGTGATGCTTTGGTGTAGTATTAGGGTGGGCCAAAGTGAACTAGGTCGATATTTTAAGATCTGAGTTCATCCAGGAAGAGTATTTTCATAGCAAAACCTTCACGCACATCGTCGATGATCTGACTAATACTATAAAGAAGGGAGTAGCAGTGTATATGCCAATTCCAAAAAAAAGCTTAATATATATTTGAAGGACCTTACCATCTGAATGCTTTTTGCTATCCAAAATCAGCTCAATCTATGGGTCCAGTTATAGTTATCATTGAACTTCATTGGAGCATAACACATGATGGAACTGAAATGCTACACCCATAGCTTCTTCTAGGATTTATTGGAAAATTCCATTTTGCTTGGTGGATTGGCAATCTTTACTTCAAAAAAACAAATCATGATCAGTGAAAACTAAGAACTGATTTTCCGCGAAAACTATAATTGGAAATTTAAATATTTTTGGATGTTTTGACACCAACTCGCCAATGATAGAATTTATAAAAAAGCCGGTTAAGGTTTTCAATGATAGCTTTAACTGGGCTCTGTTCGTCTCATAATGCTAGGATATTTTCAAAACCAACTGGACTTTTGAAATTTCCGATAAAACCATGAGCACCCTTAGCTCTCTCCTTGTCTGCCATAGCCTTTGCTTAATGTTGTACCCCTGCGGATACGAAATACTTCAGAGTGTGTGGGCTTTATTTGTCAAATTTTATAGCTTGAATTGAATGCCTTAATCTATTTATATTTTAATTATATCAAAGCGATCGAATAATGTTGTTATTTCGAACCAACAACAGTACCAAGGACATCTAGCTGATACATTGTACACCTCGATCTATTCGTTATCAAAATAGATCTCATGCGATTGAAGTGCAATGACAAATGTACCCTTAGACAAGAAAATTTTTCAAAATCACATTCTAAAAACCGTAAAAACAGAGGAATTAACATCGCATCGAGTCAACACTTTCAACTTGGTAATTTTCAGCGAATGACTTATGTACTCGACCGGAATACAAAATCAGATCTTGTTGACTGCCTAGCCGCCGTTCAATTCGTCTTAATTATCTAATTAAGATTGGAAGCGGCGTACATATTTTTAATGCTCAACCATTCACCGAATTTGATTCCATTCAACATCCATGCACACATGCCCATGTGCAACAGGGTAAAGGATGCCGATCGCTGTGTTGCATCAGCGCACGTTCTATTCTCGAGATTTTTCTTTTTGCCTCGTCGAGAATGATGCTTCACTTCGTCTGAGACGAAAGACTCCGGCCAATTCTCAAAGGAGTAAGTGGCTGGCTATATTTCCACCGCAGAAGGCCATCCCGACATGACGGGACGTTAATTCGTGCTGACAGGTCGGCCGCACAGGAAAAGTGATGCGCGTGGTTGAAAAGCGATGCCATGGGAGTGTGTTTTGTTTTATTTTCGAGTATCATGATTGCGCACTCGAAAAGGGGTTGTTTTGGGTAAATTGTAGGGGTACTCGCTTAAAAAACGAACCGAGTACAACATGTGTACCGAAACTGTCATCTAGGGAATGACGATTCCACTGTGTGTTGTGTTTTATTACAACTCGACTGAGGTTTCATGGTGGTTTCGGTTTTTTACTTGAACGCTTTGACAAATTGTACCGCATGCGCTTGACTTATTTATGGCAAGTGGATCTCCCCAAGGAGAGAGCTTGTTAAGGGCTTAAAAAAGGACAAACACTTATTGTGACACCTGAATCCTGCAAGCGACAGCATTTCATCTTCATCAACTGACAGCGATGGAAGCCGACAATTCGATACGCATCCATTCATCTGGAGCTGAGATGCGCCGAAATGAGCAATTAAAATTGTAAATACTCTCAAATTATCACTCAATTATGAGAGCGGTAAAGTATTTACTTTGAAGCGGAAAATTTCGCATGAAGCAGGAATGGAGGCGCTTGATGGAGTGACTACAAAACTGTCATAAATTTTATTGTCGCTGACGCGTTACGTTTCGTCGTGTTCCGCCAAAGGATTTCGCGAATGCGGTGTTTCGTGGACGCATCATTCGCGTGACAATATTTTGAAGACGTCGTTGGTTTTTTTTTTTTTTTTTAACATTCGAAAGTGATTTATGTGGTGGTACGCTGAATTATTTTTTTTAATTGTGGAAAATAGTTTAAGATGAGTGGGAGCATTTTGAAGAAAATTAAGTTTGAACGAATATTTCGTTTTTTTTTATTCATTTTTATATAAATTTTTCATTTTAAATTAATTGAAATATAATTTAAATAAAATTGACTTGACTGTCTAAATGCAAGAGACATTCGATTTGTCCGACTCAAATTCCAATGCGGACATTTTCACGTCTGCAGAGTACGTAAAAGTATTCGGTGAGTAAAGGGTGGTCCACGATGTTAATTGTGTTTCACACCATAACTTCAAGTTTTTTTGTCCAACTTAATTGGATATTTCTTTGTTTCAGTGCATGAGAAATTGAACCATTTAGAGGTACACGAGTGAGCAGCGCGTTAAGATTTGTGAAGTCTTTTACGAAAATGGGCTTCGAAATGCTACACTTCGTGATTTTTTCGGTCAGGTTGATCAACCAAATCTGTCCCGATTGTGGAGCGGTTCTGTAGGAAATGTTAAGACATCCGTGAATGCTCACCCAGTTCGTTAACAAGCAAATAAGAATCCACGAGTGATTGCTTAAAAGCCGATGCATCCACAAAGAATGACTGTATGGTGCGGTTTTCGCTAACGCGAGATGATTACGGACTTCTTCTGGCCGGAAATTGAGGATGTGGACCTGGACGATATGTGTTTTCAACAGGATGGTATGCCACTTGTCATACAGCCAACAAAACAATGGCTCTTTTGGGTGAGAAATTCAATGGCCATGTTACATCACCTTGTGGCGATATTAATTGGCCGCCATGATCATGTGGTTTGACCCCATTGCACTTCTTTCCTTGGGGATATTTAAAAGAAAAACTGTACGCCAAGCCAAGAATAATTCACGAGCTAGCGGATGAAATGAGAACGACGTTCGTATCTGCACCTGGACTGTCAGAAAATTAAACAGGAGAGGTGCAAGCGAACAACTAGCGGAAGCCCTAAACTGCTACAAAGCAGACATTACGGCCATCCAGGAAATACGATGGGACGGGCCGGGCAAAACAGGAACGAAACGTATTATAGCGAGCAGAAACAGCGACTATTCGGATGCGGATTGGTTATAAGTGCTTGACTTAGGCAATAAGTCTTATATTTCCAGGACATTAGCGAACGCGTTATAACAATCCGCATCAAGGCCGAATTCACCAACATAAGCATGCGCTCACGATCCAACGGTGAAATAAGATCATATAGCTAAGGATTGCTACTCCTTGAGAAAACCTCTGAGCTACCACCGAAGTTAGATGTTAAAATCGCCCTGGGAGACTTTAACGCAAAGGTAGAAAGAGAAGACATCTTTAGGAGTATTGTCGGAATACATAGCCTACACGAGAACAAGGAACAAAAACACTGTTTCCTCACCACGATATCCATAAGGGGACATTGCGGTCTAAAGATCTTCCAAAGGTCAGCCAATTTGATCATATTGCGATAGACAAGAGGCATGCGTCCATTATTTTGGATGTCCGAACAATCTGAAAAGCTAACATCGACTCGGACCACTTCCTTGTTACAGCTAAGGTAAGAATACGGATATCCATCACGCCACAACAATACAGAAATGCTGCGAAATAAATTAAAGGCTGAAAGACTGCAATCACAAGAGACCGCCAAGACCTTTGCGCAATGCGTATCCCTAAACCTCTCGATTAACACCGTACCACCAGAATACAATGTCGAAGAACAATGCCAACGATTCCAAAAAGCCATTAGATCAGCCGCAACTGATATGCTAGGTTTCTCGCACCCATAAGCAAGAAATCCCTGGTTCGATGAGAAATGCCGATATATGATCGCAGCCAAGAACAAGCTGCAGGTGAAGGCGAGAGCTGCCATTGAGCTCTATAGACAGAGAAGAAGGGAAGAACACCGGCTTTTCAGAAAGAAAAAAAAGAGAAAGAAAAGCGCGCGATCGAGGATATGAAGAGGTGCCACTCCATGAAAGATATTTGCAAGTCTTACCATCGTTTGGAACGTCAAAGGCAAGGAAGCAAGGCTCGAACAAAATCCTGTCGAGATGAACAAGGAAATATTGTAGTTGAGACATAGTCTATGCTGAGGATATGGAAGAACCACTTCTGCAGACTGTTAAACGGCGATGACGAACAACATTCCGCTGTCAGGCAGAACGAACCATTCATATAGGCAACGACAGCGAAAGCTGCCAACCACCGGACCTGGATGAAGTGCGGATAACAATATCTAAACTCAGCCTTAAAAAGGCTGCCGGTAATGAAAGACTTCTTATCGAGCTTTATAAAGCCGGCGCAGACGACTTGGTTAGTAACATCCACCAACTCATAAGCCAAATCTGATCGGAAGAAAGTATGCCTTAAGAATGGAACCTCAGCATCGTTTGCCCGATCCACAAAAAAAGGAGACCCTCCTGCAGAGGCATAAGTCGGTTCAACATCGCCTAAAATGATACTATCTGCCATAATATGTGAATGCCTGAAACCGTTTACTAACATCCTGATCGGCCATTATCAGTATGGTTTTAGGCCAGGAAAGTCCACAAGCGATCAAATTTTCACACTTCGGCAGATCCTGGAAAAAACCCAAGAGGTCCAAATCGATACCCACCACCTATTCATCGACTTCAAAGCTGCATACGACAGCATTTATAGAGACGAACTATACCGAGCCATGTATAGTTTTGGTATACTGCCCAAACTTGTCCGTTTGTGTAGGGTGATGATGGAGAATTTTCGCTGCTGGATCAGGGTCGGAATCGACATCACCGACACATTCGATACGAAAAAAGGACTTAGGCAAGGCGATGCGCTGTCATGTGACTTCTTCAATCTTATTCTTGAGAGGATTGTGCAAAACTCCCGAGCCAACACCAGAGGCAAAATTTTCCAAAAATCGGTGTAACTACTAGCTAAAGCCGACAATATTGACATCTTTGGAAGGACTCAACGTGATGTCATAGCCACGTTTGATAGTATAGATAAGAAAACGGCAAAATGGGTTTAGCAGTAAATGAGGGTAAGACTAAGAATATGCTGTCAACACGAAACGAAACACAACAGCGACGAATTGGATAGAAGATCACCATTGACAGATATAACTTTGGGACAGTCCGGGACTTTGCCGACTCTGCTATTAACACTGACAACAACATCTCGCCAGAAATTAAACGCAGAATTACTCTTGCTAATCGCTGTTCCTTCGGGCTAAGAAGACAATTTAGTAGTAAAACCCTCACTCGAATTACTAAGGAGATCCTACATAAGACCCTGATCATCCCAGTTCTGCTCTACGGCGCTGAAGCATGGACCGTCTCAAAAGCGGATGAAGAAATCATTGGTCGATTCGAGAGGAAAATTTTTCGAAAAATGTTCGATCCCGTTTGAGTTGATGGGCTATGGAGACTTAGATTCAACCAAGAACTATACGATGTCGGACGCAGGACAGGAAGACGTCGCCTTAAGTGGCGCACACGTGTAGAAACCGACCTCAACCAATTTGGAGTGCGCAACTGGAGGGAGTTGGCTAAGGACCGGGTTATATGGAAAGGCATTTTGATTGAGGCCCATTCCGGATTTAAGCGACCCTTAAATATAAAATAATAATATAATACGATAAAGTTAATGCGTTTAGCAAAGATAAAATAAAAGCTGCGATCGATTTATTTACGAAAATTAAAAATTAATAAATATTGCTACTTCGACTCTTGGATCCCTTGGAGATTTTCCTCCGCAGCCTCATTTTTTTTTATTAAATGGAACAACATTAGCAATGTCATTCCGTCAAGCCAATTGTTTTTCTATATTTTTTTTAAAATTACATGAACGCGTGAAGACAACAATGTCCCCACTTCACAGGACATAATAATGAACGACTCATTTTTTTTTAATGTCAAATAACAACCAGCTGTACTATAAAGTTGTTCATGAATCTATCTAATAAAAAGTGAGTGTGTTATACCATAAAATTGATATAAAAGTAGTGGAATTCATGATAAGTATCATTGGAAAGTGTAAATTAAAATTCAATTTCAATGAAACAACAAAAAGTATTCTGCGCAAAAGTTCGTGTCAAAGTTAATTTTCATACAGATGATGTCAGTTTGATTCTGACGTTGTCCTGGACAACTCTATTTTAGCAAAAATAAAAGTATGAATCCACCAATTTTAAGACCGTCTGTCAATTGCGTTAAAATGTTAGCCAGTGGGTATTTTTACATTAAATATGGTGAATAGGCCTTAGGCCATGTTTGCATTAAAATTTTAGCCAGTGGATAATTGTTGACATTAGTATGGTAAATTTTTTTTTTTTTTACACACGTACTCAAGGGGTTAATTTTAAGACCGTCTGTCAATTGCGTTAAAATGTTAGCCAGTGGGTATTTTGACATTAAATATGGTGAATAGGCCTTAGGCCATGTTTGCATTAAAATTTAAGCCAGTGGATAATTGTTGACATTAGTATGGTAATTTTTTTTTTTTTTTTTTACACAAGTACTCAAGGGGTTATGACTACCCTTTATATGTTACCATAGTACGAGCGTTAGAGAAGGGGAAGAAAGAGAGGATAGGAAAGATGTTGGATGTAGTGGAGACTTAAACTCCATGGGGTGTCCGAACTACCTTCGGGGAGTGACTTTTTCTTGTGTTCGTTAAATTTGAAGAAATTCAAGATGGTGTGCATACTTTTAGGTATTACACCGACCTTTTTTATTTCTTTTAAATAAAAGTGAAATGCATTTTGGTTGGGATTGAACGCGCAACCTTCCACTCAACAGACGAACACATTACCACTTCACCGCGGCCACCCAATACAGATATCAAATTTTTAAGCTGCTCAACAACTCGCTAAAATTTATTCTAGCTACTGGATAAATTTTAGTGAGCTGTTGAGCATTTGACATTTTGTATACCTATTGAGGTGTGAGAGAGATTGAAGCACACTCGTGGATGATTCGTCATTACCGCAATGTTCACATGTGGCGGGAAAATAACAAGTCATTCAGATTATAAAATACAAAAGCAAAGAACATTTGTTATTTTTTAAATAAACAAAAACTGGGCTTTTTCAAAATGGATGGTTATAAAATTGTTATAATTTTATTCGTTTTGCTATATTTTATACGCGAAACATGCTTAACTTGAACAAAGTAGGATGTATGCCCTTAATCATGAACACAAATCATACAAAAATATTTATTTTACTGATAATAATAAATAATTAAGGGTTTCTTGATGACCTCTTTGAAATGTATTCCATTTTTATTTATCAATATTTTATTTTTATCAATAGAATAGAATATAAAGAAAGGAATTTTGTTTCAATTCTTCTGGGAGATTATTTAAAACACAATGTACCTATTGTAAAAAAAAGTCCATTGAATCCAATTGACACAGCAAAAAGCCAATATTTTGGTTACCCCTGCAGAAATGTCAAAAATTAACCAGTGAATACAATTTAGCCCCCATTTTAACGCTATTGGCACACGGCCTTAGTCCTGAAAAAAGTATCCGGTTTCTCAGGGTATATCACTTACGGATTTTTTTAAGAAATCTCGAAGGTAGGTCTAGGTGGTAATGTCTAGGTGGTAATGTCTAGCTGGAATTGATGTATTATGCGTTGAGGTAGTGATCAAGTAAGGGATTCGGTAAACATACAGCAGGCGATGCTGTTACACGTGTATAGCTACTAACAAATGCCGTCACAACAATTTAAATATTGAATTTTACGTTTATAAAGGAAAAAAAAAGTTTATTTTAAAATTCTTCATAAAAATTCCATTTTCCCATTTTTTTTGTCAATAATACTTAATTCGAAAAACTTGTAACAGCAAATCAATCATAAACATAGAAACCAACCCATTCAAACTAACTTTCCGCAACAAGTATCTTCACATACGATTCGCCCTTTGGAAATTAATTGATGGACTTCCACCATGCGACAGGTCCAAAAGGCACAATACACCCACCGACCACCGCACCGACCGTCCACCCGGTCGTCGCGTCGGTCTACTCGTGCCCCTGGACGCCTTTCAAAAATATTGTTTTCTTAATCTGAAGGATGTCTACTTGTCGCATCAAATATTTACAATCTTATCTAATAAATTATTAAACATCGACTCACCCAATACTTCCATGTCAGTGGGGGTGGTTGTACTGTTGTTGTTGTTGTTGGCGGAGGCGGTGGTACTATTACTGGAATGATGTGGTTGTTGCTGCTGCTGCTGCTGCATCTTCGAAATATCACAGTCACTTGCCAACTGTAGAAGATTATTTACCGAGAATCGTTTCACATTTTCAGATCCTTTCGCCGTCGCTACGTGCATGCTACTAAATTGATTATTCGCGTTTAACAAATCACTTTTGCCGCCATCGGTGTTGCCGTTGTAAGCACTGTGGAACATTGATCCTTGACTGTGAACATTATTGTAGCCAGCGGCAGTACCAGTTGGGGGATGCTCAACGGGGGTAGTTGCCATTAGGCCACTGTGAATGTGCTCCAGGGATGCCTGAGCCTGGGGCTGATTGTTATTGCCATAAAAGAAACTACCCGCTTGCTGTTCGATGGCAGCATCCAAATGCTGATAGTTCAACATGATTCTGGGTTAGGCGAGCGCTCTTTTCTGTATCGCAACAATGGGAGGGCTGGGGGGTAAGTACGGAGCAGTGGTGTCACTGAATATACCCTTTCGAGAATGAATTCGCTTTCGATTTTCCACTTAATTAGTCAATAGTTAATGTAATTAGCAAATTAGTCGCGTGAATCATTTATGAAGTAAACACCACAAGGGAGTATCTATATAGCTTTCGCTTTCGATAATATTTACTGCAACAATCACAAAAAAAAAAAAACGAAAAATAAATCACAAAACAACGGCACGCGAATTCGCTGAGAAATTTTTGAAATTTTCAAAACGTTTGTTTTTGTTGCTTTTGGCCGGGCCGTAATTAAATTAACTCGGGTACAAACGGTTTAATTAGGATAATTGCTGTTTAACACTAACCACCCTATAGTCAACTGACTACTGAAATTACTCGGCGAGATTTTGATGTTTCGCCTCAGAATTATCTCGTTTTTGGTTTTCTTTTTTTTTTAAATAGTATTTCGAATGTACCCGTGTGGTGAGGGGACTCGAATTAGTGTGTGTGTGTGTTTTTACTGGCGCTGGCTGGCGGGCGATTGGTGTTGCATCAAATCAGAGCATGAGATACTTACGTGGAGTACGGATCGGATTGAGATATTTTTGGATTGAACGTCGTTATTGGTTAAAATTAAATTTTCATGAATAAGGAAAATTAGTATGCAAGTGTTTGTGGGTGTTTATTAAGGGAAAACCGCACCTTCTTGCTGGCAAGTAGGCCTGCGAGACTTAGACGATAAGGAATGGTGTGGTCTAGCTAGGCGCTATTATAAATCTGATTGGCTAATTTATCTAATTTGATTGAATTAGATGTAATTAAAAATTAGCGGGAATTTTTTTTTCGGTATGAATAAATCTAATGCTTGATATTATTATAAAACATTTAGCTATAGTATTGGATGGTGTTTATGAGGAGCCAGGAGAAGTGATGAATTAGTGCAGAAGTGGTATTTAGTTAATTAGTATTCAATTTTAAAAGAAATATTTTATTTGAGGAGAATGTTTTGTGACACTTTTGACCAGGGCATGACTACATTAGTTATTGTTTCATTATTTTGAAATAAAGTTTGAGGAAAAAGTAAAAGAGTCCAAAGAGATGGAAATACTTTCGAAATAACTTGGTGATCTTGGTCAGATTTTGTTATGTTTTAAGATATCATTTGAAGTTTATGTGTTTTGTTTTTTACTAAAATGATTTTCATACAAACTGGAAGGCTGCTAACCGATCGAAGAGACCTTAAATGGATGCTCCCCTGTTGAAAATATCTGACAGGAAATGGATCGGCAATTCGGATTCATTCTTCTGTCCTTAAGCAATAAACATCCAGAGTAGCACACGTTCTTTGTAAGTTATTTTCTATTTCATCATTAACAAGCTTTTTCCAGGTGCTGAAAGATATTACGAGTCCAATCGAGTCCCAAAAATTAAAGAAAATTTGAGGCACAAAACTGCAAATTTATTGCTTTAGAAAACCAAAAACGAGATAATTCATCCATATCCAGAGGTACATAGCTGAAAATAAAAATAAAACCAATATTATCTTGAAAGGAATGGATACAATTAGTAATTTGGTTTCCAAAAAAGGATACGCTTAACTGACGACCTGCTGAAGTTTGTAACCCATTTATAAAAATCTAACGACAGGATATATGTTGAATCGCGAGAGGTTGCGTTTTATAATCCAAAAAAAACTCTGTAGAGTTTTAAAAAAAATCTACAAAGGTTTAAAAAACCATTCGGAGTCCACTTGGAATCACCAAAAATATAAGTTTCAAACGGGTGATTTTTTAAGCGTAGATTTTTTTAAAAAAATCGAATAAAGCACTAAAATTTTAATCAAATATTCAAAATTTTTTTTGTAATTTATGCCGTCTACGTTTTAAGGACAACTTCATGCAAATGTCGTCCGCGGTTCTGTTTCAAATGGTCCACTCGGAAGATCAAAATTTTGCGTCACTTTTCCGAGCATTTCGGCCTGTATTCAACGAATTCTGCATGTTTTATTATCCTGTAAGGCTTCAATCGTGTTTGGCTTGTCCACAAAGACTAACGACTTCACATAACCCCACAAGAAATAATCAAGAGGCGTTAAAACGCAAGATCTTGCCGGCCAACACACAGGGCCATTTCGAGAGATAAGCTGCTCATAAAATTTATCCTTCAAAATATCCATTGTTTCACGAGTTGTGTGGCATGTGGCACCGTCTTGATGAAACCACATGTCAACCAAGTTCAACTCAGCCAACTGGGCAAACAAAAGTCGCATATCATGGCTCGATATCGTTCACCGTTGACGGTAACGCTTCTTCCACGGTCTTCTTTGAAGAAAAATGGACCGATGATGGCACCAGCCCAAAAATCACACCAAACTGTCGTTTTTTGGGATGCACCGGTAATTCTTGTATGACATGTGGATGTTCACCACTCAAGATGCGACAGTTTTGCTTATTTACGTATCCGTTGAGCCAGAAATGATGTCGATTATGACGGCCATACTATGGTCGTAACAAACTGTGCACATTTTTCACAGAGCTCGAATTTTGATAATAAATTTCAATACTTTGCAATCGTTGCCCATTTGTAAGTCTTTCCATAATTAAATGGCAGAGTATACTGAAAAATGTTCACTTTGACAGATGACGTTTGAGTGCCATTACTAACCAGTGCTGGAAACCTGAAAAACTTAACTCATACAAAACCACCCGTTACCTACCGGATTTTGCCAGCGTATTCCAGTCGGAACTACTGGCTATCCGAGAGGCTTGTTTGCAACTATGGCGTGACATTACGGAAAAGCTAAATATTGCTATTCTCATGCCAAGCGGCCATAAAGACCATCAACTCGGCTACCTTATCCTCCAAACTGGTACAGGAATGCCGGAACGAACTTGCCCACCTAAGCGAACGCTTCAGGGTCACACTTCTCTGGGTTCCAGGGCACAGTGACATTGAAGGAACCGAGCGTGCAGACAGGTTAACGAGGCAAGGCTCACCTCTTCACGGCACACTTGCGGCAAGAGTCCGTATCCCGCTAGGTGCGGTTAAGAGGACGATATGGCCCACCTACGACAAAAACAGAACAAACGATATACTAAATAGAACCCGCGCCAGATATCACAAGAACTACGGCGATAGTCACGGGGCACTGGCCAATTGGGGACCATGCATAACTAGGGATCCCCTACAACCCTCAATGCCGCAGTTACGGGAACACAAATGAGAGAAACACCCTCTCACATTTCATCTGCAAATGTCCGGCACTAGCAAGAGCCAGACAGCGTGCGTTAGACGAACCATTTTTCGACAACCTTAGCGACATCTCGGGTAAAAGAATACAAGATCTTATCCGCTCTAGGCCTCACAGGCTGGATCTAGAGACCGTCTGCATCACATCCACAATAACAATCTTAATATAGGTCACACGAGTCGTGTTAACAAAAAGGCACACTTCTACCTACCTACCATAAAAAAAAACCTTTACAACTCAAGGACTAACAAACATACAGAATTGCGACCCATTCTTTCGGACTTCTCCACCATCATGAAACCAAAGTGGTTGTATTCCAGGAAACTCCGGTAACTAATGAAACATTTTGGCTGATTCTGAAAAGTCTGAATCAATAAATTTTATCGTGTTTGGACGTACCGCTTAAACTCACCCGTTTGTGCCGGATGACTTTGGAAAATTCTTGCAGCTCCATGTTGGCAAGGATCTGACTAAAACATTCGGCGATGTGAAAAATATGTAAGGCAAGGCAACGCATTGTCATTTGAGGTTTTCAATATTTCATATATTTACGCCTCTACTAACATATACATCGTGGGATGTTTGAACCTGAATGGGAGTGGGTTTTCTTGTGGATTATACACAAAATCGATTCGGACGGAACTTCACAATCAACAGCTCAAAATGTAAGGTGATCCAGTAAATTGCTTGAAATTCGCTTTTAACATCTAGCCCAAGGTATGTCGAAGAATCAACAAGACTTTCTCAATATTTAAGTAACACGTGCTTTTTGATAAGCGACCGAATTTGTCTGGCTATTTAAACTATTTTTTGTTTGCAGTTAACCGTAATTATTAATATCCTGCTATACATAGTGACCCACAGACACCGCAATCGCAAGAGGCCTTCAAGTCCTTCGCAGAACGCATACCATTAACTTCTCGATTAAGACCACTTAAGTGGCGCTACAGTCCGGAATGAACCTAGGCCTCAACCAACATGCCTCTCCAATTATCCCGGTCCTTAGCCTCCAGTTGCGCACTCCAAGTTGGTTGAGGTCGGTTTCAGTATGTGCGCGCCACTTAAGGCGAGGTCTTCCTCTACTGCGTCCGACGTCTGGCTGGGAATCGAAGACTTTGTGAGCCGGGGTATTGGTGTCCATTCGTTCTTCATGTCCTAGCCATCTTAAACGTCCAATGTGGAGATTTTTGACCAGGGGCATTCGCTGTACAGCTCGTACAGTTCTTGGTTGAATCTTCGTCTCCATAGCCCGTCAACGCAGTGGGAGCGAAGATTTTTCGAAAAATTTTCCTCTCGAATCGACCAGGGACTTCTTCATCCGCTTTTGGGACGGCCCATGCTTCAGCGCCGTAGAGCAGGACTGGGATTATCAGGGCCTTATATAGGATCTCCTTAGTAGTTCGATTGAGGGCTTTACTACTGGATTGCCTTCGTAGCCCGAAGAAACAGCGGTTGGCAAGAGTAATTCTTCGTTTAATTTCTGACGAGATGTTGTTGTCAGAGTTAATAGCGGAGTCGAGATAGACAAAGTCCCGTACTACCTCCAATTCGTCGATGTTGTGTGTCTTTTCGTGTTGACCTTGCCCTGATTTACTGTTAAGCATATTTGTGCAGCTTCCTTCTCTATACTAGCAAACGTGGCTATGACATCACGTTGAGTCCTACCAGTGATGTCAATATCGACGGCGTATGCTAGTAGGTGCACCGATTTTTGGAAAATTGTGCCTCTGATGTTGGTTCGTGAGTTTTGCACAATCCCATCAAGAATCAAATTAAAGAAGTCACACGAAAGCGCATCGCCCTGCCTAAGTCCTTTTTTCGTATCGAATGTGTCGGTGATGTCGATTCCGACACAAACGGACAAGTTTGGGCGGTATACCAAAACTAGACATGGCTCGGTATAGTTCGTCTCTATAAATGCTGTCGTATGCAGCTTTGAAGTCGATGAATAGGTGGTGGGTATCGATTTGGACTTCTTGGTTTTTTTCCAGGATCTGCCGAAGTGTGAAAATTTGATCGCTTGTGGACTTTCCTGGCCTAAAACCATACTGATAATGGCCGATCAGGATGTTGGTAAACGGTTTCAGGCGTTCACGTATTATGGCAGATAGTATCTTTTTAGGCGATGTTGGACCGACTTATGTCTCTGAAGGATGGTCTCCTTTTTTGTGGATCGGGCAAACGATGCTGAGGTTCCATTCTTCAGGCATACTTTCTTCCGATCAGATTTGGCTTATGAGTTGGTGGATGTTACTTACCAAGTCGTCTGCGCCGGCTTTATATAGCTCGGTAAGAAGGCTTTCATTACCGGCAGCCTTTTAAATTCTGAGGTTAGATATTGCTATCCTCACTTCACTCAGGTCGGGTGGTTAGCAGTTTTCGCTGTTGTTGCCAATATTGAACGTTCGGTTCTGCCTGACAGCGGAATGTTGTGCAGAAATGGTTCTTCCATATCCTCAGCATCGACTGTGTCTCAACTACGATATTTCCTTGTTCATCTCGACAGGATTCTGTTCGAGCCTTGTATTCTTTGGCTTTGGCGTTTTACACTTTGGTAAAATTTGCGAACATCGTTCCTGGAGTAGCACCTTCCTTTATCCTCGATCGCACGCTTTTCTGGCTCTTTTTTCTTCTTTCTGAAAAGCCGGTGTTCTTTCCTCCTTCTCTGCCTATAGAGTTCAATGGCAGCTCCCGTCTTCACCTACAGCTTAGCCGTGTAGGCCCTTTTTCTTGTCTGCGAGCATATGTCGGCATTCCTCATCAAACCAGGGGTTTCTTGTTGGTGGGCGCGAGAAACCTAGCGGCTGATCTAATGGCTTGTTGGCATCGTTGCCGTTGTTCTTCGACATTCGATGCTGGTGGTATGGTGTTAAATCGAGAGGTTAAGGGATACGCATTGTGCGAAGGTCTTGGCGTTCTCTTGCGATTGCATTTTTTTGGCATCAAATTTTTTCACAGTATTTCTGGATTGTTGTGGCATAGTGGATATCCTCATTCTTGGCTGCAACAAGGTAGTGGTCCGAGTCGATTTTAGCTCCTCGGAATGTTCGGACATCCATAATGCTCTGGATGCGTACCTCTTGTCTATCAAAATGTGATCAATTTGGTTGATCGTTCGTTGATCTGTATACCGTCATCTCCCCATATGGATATCCAGGTGATTAAACCGTGTGCTGGCTATAGTGGCATTTAGTTCCGAAGAGCTGTTTCTGCTCACTATAACCGGTCCGTAGTAGATGTCACAGTTTTTCATCCTCTTTTTGCCCGGCCCATCCCATCGTATTTCCTGGATGGCAGTAATGTCTGCTTTGTAGCAGTTTAGGGCTTCCGCTAGTTGCTCGCTTGCACCTCTCCTGTTTAATGTTCTCACATTCCAGGTGCAGATACGAACGTAGTTGTCCTTTTTCTATTAGCCGTGTCGTCAACAATAAAATCAGTTCTTTCCGAGGCTTTTGGTTGCTTCGTAACCGTTAGATTTTTCCATGATTGGGTAGTTAACCCAAAGCACAACCCCCCACCTGGAGGGCCAGTTCCAATTTATTAGATACCCCTAGGACACGGGGCCATCAGTATCCACTACGGGATTGAGCGCTGCCGTTGGCCTTTCGGTTCATCCGCCACCAGCTCTGTTCAAGGGGCCTGAGTAACCCTTGCAATTCCTAGACAACCTGTTGTCCGAATATGTCGAAGCAGCTTGTCTAGGTTCGCCTGGGACAGCAGGCCGAATATTCTTTCCGTGCCATTCTCACAAAGCTGTTTATAGTGTTGCTGTTTTTCGTCGTGTTATCAACACTCGCGCTTATCGTTTAGCAAGCCAAATCCGGTTGGATGAGACCAGTACCCGATGGTTTCCAATTGATGGCTTAAAATAAGCACTTGATGTGCAGTCAGAGTTACAACCACTGGGCCAATCAGATTCTTCCTTGATTCTACAACACCCAACCATACAATCTCAACTCAATCCGCTCGTCTAAATACCTCAACTTTATAGCATGTTTCAAAATACGATAAGAAATCCCCATTTTCAAATTCAGTTTTCTAAAAATAACGACACCTTTTGAGTTCAATTTTCTTATGAAATCTTTGAAACCCGCATACAACTCTGCTTGAAAATTATTAGGTGAAGAATTGTTGACAATTTTAACTATTTAAGTGGCAATAAATACCAATTAAGATGTCACTTGTAAGACACACCCACAAAATTCAACACGCCACAGAAGGACACTGGGATGCACTCAAGTATCTTCAGGAAGTGGGTGCGAAGAGATAATTGTATGCAACGCACGTCAAGAGAAACCACAAAAGTAAACGAATATCCTTAATGCTGGTAGACATATTTGGGTTCGATGTGACATGTCCTTAAAACATGTGGCGCCGTTTAATAAAGAAGCAAGGAAAAGGAAAGCCCAGCATGTTTCTACGCTCCATTAGCTGTGGCATCTGGGTTCTGATGAATTTATTTTGCTATCATACTGACGTTGAAGTACATTGTCTAGATATTGCTGTGCTGTAGATACATCTAATAAAGGTGTAGTGTACGCACGACGACTTCTCTAAGTAAAGCACACCCTTACGCCTTCAACTCCATTTATTGAAGGGAATAACAATTCAACGTATATAGGTAGTTACGTACTCCACAAAAGGTATTGGCAACTATTCATAATTATTGATGGAGTGACGTTCATTATTTAGTATTACAAGACATTTTGTTAAACCAAATTTATTTGTAAATCTTCCTTGTGGTAGGCATAGTCATGGTATCGACAAGAAAAGTTCAACTGATACAATAGTGCACAACGCTATGCCACCGCGGAAAGTATTTAAGCAGAAGATCCTTCTATGGCTGACGTGGAACAGTGTGCGTTTAACAATTATCAATCAATATAATGCATCCACATAGACATTGTTCAATACCCGGATAGATATTTAGTGAAAAGTTTATTCGGACTACTTCGACGTTTAAGGATCATAAGCCAAGCAAGATCATTTCGTAGAAATACCCAATCAAACTGCCAATCAGTTTGGTTCCTGGTATTGTTTTAAATTACATACCGTAAGCCTCGGTACGGAAGCATATTATTGTTGACCAACATTCCATAAGATGATGTGTGCTGCCGAATAACAACCGGTGTTCGAACATGCTACAAAGATGACATTACTGCCATTCAGAAAATATGATCACTAAGGCCAGTTTGTAGGAGCTCTTCGATAAAGCCTATTGGTGATTTGCGAAATTTAAGGTGTCTTTAGAGAATGTTATTCAGCCCTAGCGAGGTATCCGTCAGATCGGATTTTGTATGATTCGGAGGATTTCAGCTTCGAGATATTCTTCCGAAAAGCTATTCAGAATATTTCTCCGACATTTTGTAACGCATCTCGGTGAATTGCGTTGAAGTGCGTTTAGGTGCATTTCTCGTTCAATTTTTGACACCTAAGTGCAATTCTTTTCCGATTTCCTCTGTCACAAAGTCTTCGCGGAATTCAATTACAAATTGTAATGCAGTGATATTTTTTCCGATGACACTTACCTCGAATGGAATTTTAACCTCCAAAAAAGATGGTTGGGTGTTGTAGAACGAGGGTAGACTCTGATTGGCTTTTACTTGGCAATGCCCACTGTTGTAACTCTGACTACACATCAAGTGCTTATTTTTACCTCCAAATGGTAACCATCGGGTACCTGTCTCATCCAACCGGATTTGACTTGCTAAACGATAAGGGCGAGTGTTTATAATACGACGAAAAACAGCAACACTGTAAACAGCCAGGTCAGAATGGCACGGAATGAATACACATCCTGCTATCCCAGGCGACCCTAGACAAGCTGCTTCGACATATTCGGACAACAGGTTGTCTAGGAATTTCAAGGGTTAGTCAGGCCCCTTGAACAGAGCTGGTGGCGGATGAACCGAAAGGCCAACGGCAGCGCTCAATCCCGTAGTGGATACTGATGGCCCCGTGTCCTAGGGGTATCTAATAAATTGGAACTGGCCCTCCAGGTGGGGGGTTGTGCATGGAAAAATCTAACGGTTACGAATCAACCAAAAGCATCGGAAAGGACTGATTTTATTGTTGACGACACGGCTAAACGAATAAAGGACAACGACGTTCGTATCTGCACCTGGAATGTGAGAACATTAAACAGGAGAGGTGCAAGCGAGCAACTAGCGGAAGCCCTAAACTGCTACAAAGCAGACATTACTGCCATCCAGGAAAAACGATGGGATGGACCGGGCAAAAAGAGGATGAAAAACTGTGACATATACTACGGACTGTGTAATAGTGAGCAGAAGAAGCGACTATTCGGATGCGGATTTGTGCCAGACTTAGGCAAGAAGTCTTATGTTTCAAAGACATTAGCGAACGCATTGTAAGGATCCGCATCAAGGCCAAATTCGCCAACATTATCCTTATATGCGCTCACTCCCCAACGGAGGAAAAACATGATATAGCTAAGGACTGCTTCTATGAGCTCCTTGACAAAACCTATGAGCGACTGCCGAAGTACGATGTTAAAATCGTGCTGGGAGATTTTAACGTAAAGGTAGGAAGAGAAGACATCTTTAGCAGTATTGTCGGAAAACATAGCCTACACGACAACACGTCTGGTATCGGACTTAGGCCAATTGACTTCGCTACGGAACGAAATGCCACTATAGCCAGCACACGGTTTCCTCACCTCGATATCCATAAGGGTACATGGCGGTCTCCAAATCAACGAACGGTCAATCAAATTGATCGCATAGCGATAGACAAGCGCCACGCATCCAGTATTTTGGATGTCCGAAAATTCCGAGGAGCTAACATCGACTCGAACCACTACCTTGTTGCAGCCAAGGTTAGAATGCGCATATCCACTAAGCCACAACAATCCAGAAATACTGTAAAAAAATTGAATGTCGAAAGACTGCAATCGCAAGAGACCGCCAAGAAATTCGGGCAACGCGTATCCCTAAACCTCTTGATTAACACCATACCACCAACATCGAATGTCGAAGAACTATGGCAACGATGCCAACAAGCCATTAGATCAGCCGCAACTAATGTGCTAGGTTTCTCGCGCCCACCAGCAAGAAACCCCTGGTTTGATGAGGGATGTCGACAGATGCTCGCAGCAAAGAACGCGGCCTACAAGGCTAAGCTGCAGGTGAAGACGAGAGCTGCCGCTGAGCTCTATAGGCAGAGAAGAAGGGAAGAACACCGGCTTTTTAGAAAGAAGAAAAAAGAGCGAGAAAAGCTCGCGATCGAGGATATAGAGAGGTGCCACTCCAGGAAAGATGTTCGCAAGTTTTACCAAAGTGTAAAACGTCAAAGCCAAGGATACAAGGTTCGAACAGAACCCTGTCGAGATGAACAAGGAAATATCGTAGTTGAGACACAGTCTATGCTGAGGATATGGAAGTACCACTTCTGCAGACTGTTAAACGGCGATGACGAACAACATTCCGCTGTCAGGCAGAACCGAACGTTCAATTTTGGCAACAACAGCGAAAACTGCCAACCACCCGACCTGAGTGAAGTGAGGATAGCAATATCTAAACTCAATCTGAATAAGGCTTCCGGAAATGATGGCCTTCCGCCGAGTTTTATAAGTCCGGCAAAGATGACTTGGTAATAAAAATCCACCAACTCATAAGCCAAATCTGGTCGGAAGAAAGTATGCCTGAAGAATGGAACCTCAGCATCGTTTGCCCAATCCACAAAAAATGAGACCCTCTTAACTGCGCCATGTACAGAGGCATAAGTCTCCTCAACATCGCCTACAAAATTCTATCTGCCGTAATATGTGAACGCCTGAAACCGTTTGCCAACAACCTGATCGGCCCTTATCAGTGTGGTTTTAGGCCAGGAAAGTCCGCAACCGATCAAATCTCCACACTTCGGCAGATCCTGGAAAAAACCCAAGAAATCCAAATCGATATCCACCACCTATTCATCGATTCCAAAGCCGCATACGACAGCATTTATAGAGACGAACTATACAGAGCCATGTCTTGTTTTGGTATACCGCCCAAACTTGTCCGTTTGTGTAGGATGACGATGGAGAATTCTTGCTGCTCCATCAGGGTCGGAAACGACCTCACTGAAACATTCGATACCAAAAAAGGATTTACGCAAGGCGATGCGCTGTCATGTGACTTCTTCAATCTGATTCTTGAGAGGATTTTGCAAAACTCACGAGCCAACACCAGAGGCACAATCTTCCAAAAATCTGTACAACTACTAGCATACGCCGACTATATTGACATCATTGGTAGGACCCAACGTGATGTCATAGCCACGTTTGTTAGTATAGAGAAGGAAGCTGCAAAAATGGGTTTACCAGTAATTGAGGGCAAGACGAAGTTGGACAGAACGTCACCATTGACAGATATAACTTTGAGATAGTACGGGACTTTATCTATCTCGGCTCCGCTATTAACTCTGACAACAACATCTCGTCAGAAATTAAACGAAGAATTACTCTTGCCAACCGCTGTTTCTTCGGGCTACGAAGGCAATCCAGTAGTAAAGCCCTCAATCGAACTACTAAGGAGATCCTATATAAGGCCCTGATAATCCCAGTCCTGCTCTACGGCGCTGAAGCATGGGCCGTCCCAAAAGCGGATGAAGAAGTCCCTGGTCGATTCGAGAGGAAAATTTTTCGAAAAATCTTCGCTCCCACTGCGTTGACGGGCTATGGAGACGAAGATTCAACCAAGAACTGTACGAGCTGTACAGCGAATGCCCCTGGTCAAAAATCTCCACATTGGACGTTTAAGATGGCTAGGACATGAAGAACGAATGGACACCAATACCCCGGCTCACAAAGTCTTCGATTCCCAGCCAGACGTCGGACGCAGTAGAGGAAGACCTCGCCTTAAGTAGCGCGCACAAATAGAAACCGACCTCAACCAACTTGGAGTGCACAACTGGAGGTAGTAAGCTAAGGGCGGGGATAATTGGAGAGGCATGTTGATTGATGCCCAGGTTCATTTCGGACTGCAGCGTCCAATTCGTCGATGTTGTGTGTCCTTTTGTGTTGACAGCATATACTTCGTCTTGCCCTCATTTACTGGTAAACCCATTTTTGCCGCTTCTTTCTATAAACTAGCAAACGTGGCTATGACATCACGCTGAGTCCTACCAATGATAGCCTTATTGTTGGCGTATGCTAGTAGTTACACCGATTCTTGGAAAATTGGGCCTCTGGTGTGGCTCGGGAGTTTTGCACAATCCTTTCAAAAATCAGATTGAAGAAGTCACATGACAGCGAACCGCCTTGCCTGGATCCTTTTTTGATATCGAATGTCTCGGTGAGGTCATTTCCGACCCTGATTGAGCAGCGAGAATTCTCCAACGTCATCCTACACAAACGGACCAGTTTGGGTGGTATACTGAAACTAGACATGTCTCTGTATAGTTCGCCTCTATAAATTATGTCGTATGCGGCTTAGAAATAGATGAATAGGTGGTGGGTATAATTTGGATCTGCCGAGATATGAAAATTTAATCGGTTGTGGACTTTCATGGCCTAAAACCACACTTTAAGGGCCGATCACATGTTTTCAGGCGTTTACATATTACGGCATATAGAATCTTGCGGAGACTTATTTCTCTATTTTTGTGGATCGGGCAAACGATGCTGAGGTTCCATTCTTCAGGCATGCTCTCATCCGACCAGATCTGTCTTATGGATTGTTATATCTAGTCAAATTTAAAACTGATCAGTAGGCTACTAGTCCGCAAAGACCTGGGGAAGCGCTAAATCACTTTTTTCATTATTCAGTTACGAAAATTCGGTGTGCTGATTTTGAATATCGGTTCTGCCACTATACCGCCACCTAAATCGGAGGTCATGAGTATTGTCAACGCACCTGTCGCAAATGAGCTGCTTGTCTCGCGAGCCACAACGGTGGATGGTAACGGGTGATCCAAGTAGAGATACTTTTTTCAATAATCTTTTTTGACAGATCACGTGTGAGTCGTGTCATGTTGTCATGTTATTTTTGTTTAGTATTGTTTGGCATTTCATAATGGAAAGACTTACGCGTGAACAACGTTTACAAATTGTTCAACTTTATTATGAAAATTCACGTTCTGTGAGGAATGTGTTTCGTGCACTTCGCTCAACTTATGGTCAACATAATCGGCCTACTGAGCGTACTATTCGCAACACCATCACCCATTTTGAGACCCAGCATTCATTATTTGATAATATTCGACCGAATAGACCACGTCCAACACGCTGTGAAGAAAATATAGCAGACGTAGCTGAGAGTGTACACGAAGACCGTAGAGAGTCGATTCGGCGCCGTTCGCAGCAACTCGGACTGACGTATGGAACGACTTGGCGCATTTTACGTCAAGATCTTAAATTGAAAGCGTACAAAATACAGCTTGTGCAACAACTGAAGCCGCTCGACCTTCCCAAGCGACATCGCTTCGCTCTATGGGCTCTTGAAAAGTTCCAAGAAGATCCGACGTTTTCGAGGCAAATTTTGTTTAGCGATGAGGCCCATTTCTGGCTCGTTGGGTATGTAAACAAACAAAATTGCCGCGTTTGGGACGAAGAGCAACCTGAAGAGATTGAAGAACTGCCACTTCATCCAGAAAAAACAACAATGTGGGCCGGTGGAATCAGCGGTCCATATTTCTTTAAAAATTATGCCGGTGCGAACGTAACCGTCAATGGCGACCATTATCGTGCCATGATAACCGACTATTTGATGCCTGAAATGGAAACTCGTGATCTCGGCGACATGTGGTTTCAGCAAGACGGCGCCACTTCCCACACATCGCATCAATCAATGGACTTATTGAGAGAACATTTCGGTGAGCACATGGGCCGATCGATTAGCCACCAAGATCGTGTGATATCACACCGTTAGACTTTTTCCTATGGGGATATGTAAAGTCAAAAGCTTTTGCCGACAAACCCGCTTCGATTCAGGCCTTGGAGGAAAACATCACGCGTGTCATTCGCCAGTTACCAGTCGAAATGCTCAAACGATTGATCGAAAATTGGACTCAACGGATGGACCATCTGCGACGTAGCAACGGCCAACATTTGATAGACATAATCTTCAAAAAATAAATGCCAAAGAATGTTCTTTCAAATGACAATAAACATTCGCCATTAAATTTGAATTTTCTGTGTTTTTTTCTTTAAAAAAGTAGGGAACCTCAAAATGGATCACCCTTTACAATACCGTGATACAATCTCTAACTTGCCTAGCCCTGATGATTAGGACAAGCCTTGTAAGCTTTTCCATCGGATCTATTTATCAGGACTCTTTCCGGGTCGATGGAAAACTAAAGGCTAACTAAAAACAAAAAAGGCGAATCTTCTTCTATCTACCAATTGCACTTATCTCCCTTCTTTCTAAGGTCATGGAAACGTTGATAAACCGTCAGCCTATGAAATATCTTGCATCACGAAAACTCCTCAAATACCGACAATACGGTTTCCGTAGCAACAGGTCCACTGGTGATTTGATGTCATCTCCCACCGAAAAGTGTAACCAATCAATCCACCTTGGTGGCCAATACAAGATCGTTGTTTTTGATATTTTAAAGGCATTTGACAGGATTTGGCATCAAGCCCTTTTGTTGAAAATGCGTGCTTTTGGTATTGACGATACTCTTCTTTAATGGAATAGAAACTACCTCTCGAAACACTCAATTTAAGTAGTTTTGGACTGCAATTCACCAAATAAATGCTGGTGCTCCCCAAGGATCCGTTTTGTCTTCAAAACTCTTTCTCATTTTTATTAACGACCTCTTGCCTGCGATTTCTAATTGAATCCATTCCTTTGCTGATGAAAGTGACTCTGCTTTTTATATTCGTTCTTGAATTCAAGCCCTTCACCTTCGGACGTGGAAAAAAAGCGACAAAGTATGTTAAGTTCATTAAATTCCAACCTCGATAGCATAGTTAAAATTGCACTCTAATATTTATTTTAGGATTTTAATGCTTCCAAGACGCAATACCAAAATTTACAGCCATTATCCGTGAAAAACTTTCCATGCTCGGTATGTGTGTTAGTAACGACCTTCGTTGGAAGGAACACATATTTGAAATCGCTAAAATCGCAGCAAAATGTCTAGGTTTCCTTAACCGATGCAAGAAATATTTCACAACTTCTGATCTGGCCTCAATATAAAAAGCGTACATACGCCCCAAACTTGAGAGAGATTCATTCCTACACCGAACAACACAATTGTGGAATGCCTTACAAGACTCAGTATTTCTCCTCCGTTACAAAATACAGAATTTCAACACCAACTTACATCGGTATCTCCTCTTTTTTTCTCCGCAATGTGCTCAAACACTATAAGGGTATTCATTATCCCTTTAGCGCGTGCCAATTATACAGAAAAAAAAAATAGGGTACGCCATGTCTTATGTTGTTAAGTAAACATTGAATAGTTTTGACATTTATCCACTGATTGACTTGACATGTTTTAGAATCGTCAATTCAGCACAATGAACGCAGAATTTATACGAGATCCACGAAACAGCATTGCAGGACCAAAAAAAACACGCATTTTCGACAAAACCTTCATTGTGTAATCATTGTAATATTTATATACAGGTGACTCAAATTCGTGATGAAAAGATAAGAGAAATTCAGGGCAAGTTGGAGACTGGTGTTGTTGAAGGTTTTGAGTTATATGATGGACTGGTTTTTAAAAAACATGTTTCAGATCTCTTTTTATATGTACCAAAAGAAATGGAAGATAATGTAATTCGTATGGTCCATGAGAAAATAGGGCATCTAGGAGTTGATAAATGTCTGGATCAAATACGAAAGAACTATTAAGTCTTCGCCGGCCCGTTCAAACGAACATAATTTGTTTAATATAACAAAACAAACCGATCCCTTTCGATGCAGTTCACTTGGACCACTTCGGCCCTCTGCCCTCGATTATTTCGAAACGCAAGCACGTGTTTGTTGTTATCGATGCATTTACAAAGTTTGTTCGTCTATACCCAGTCAATTCGACTGGTTATAGACTGGTTGCTCGTTAGAAAAATATTTCAGTTACTATAGTCGTCCTAGACGTATAATTTCCGACCGAGGTTCTTGTTTTACTTCGTACGAATTCAGTAATTTCTTCTGGCGAATAATGTTGATCACGTTAAGGTTGCAGTAGCTTCTCCTCAGGCCAATGGTCAAGTGGAAAGGGTAAATCGCGTTCTTAGAGCACTGCTTAGCAAATTATCTGAGCCAGTTCAACATGCAGATTGGGCACTAAAGTTAAGTCAAGTTGAATATGCAATGAACAATACTGTTCATAGGACCATCAAGGAGATACCTAGCCAATTATTACAGGGTGGCGCACGAATCGTGCTACAAAAATAAAACGTAATAACTTTTTTTCTGTGTGAGTAATCGGCTTATTTTTTTATTATTTTGTAGGTTACTATTAAGATTTATAAAAATGGATGCTTTGGATACGGAGAAAAGAATTTGGATAGTGCAACGGTACCATGCTTTGCAGTCCGTCATTTCCGTCCAAAGGGAATTTAGGCGGGAGTTTGGCGGTAATCCCCCGAGTAGATGGACCATTATGAGGTTTGTAAACATGTTTGCCGAATCTGGAAGCATCGCACGAAGGCCGTACCATCGAGATGCCAATGTTCGGGTTCAGGATACAATCGCAGCCAATCGGGCCAATCCGAGCGTTTCGACCCGAAACTTATCGGGGCAAATTGGAGTTAGTAGACGGTCATCACAACGGATACTTCATGACGATTTAAACTTGTTTCCGTACAAAGTCCAAATTACTACCAAGTTAAACCCTCAGGATTTGCCTGTTTGCCTGGAATTTTGCCAAAAAAATGATATCAATGGCCGAAGATGACAACACATTGATCAATTGTTTGTTCATGTCTGATGAGGCCCATTTTGATCTTAACGGCAATGTAAACAAGCAAAATTGCCGTATATGGAAAGAGTCTAATCCAGAAATGCTCCATGAGACGGAACTGCACCTAGAACGAGTCACTGTGTGGTGCGCAGTTTCATCAAGGTGTATTGTCGGGCCGTACTTCTTTGAAGAAAACGGTGTAACCGTTACTGTCAATGGGGACCGTTATTTAAAGATGTTGAAGGAGTTTTTTTTACCCAGAACTGCGCCGAAGACGTATACCATTCAACAGCGTTTGGTTTCAGCAAGATGGAGCAACTGCACATATAGCCAGACCAGTTATGGCGGAGCTAAACAAAAAATTCGCAAACAAATTAATTTCTAGGAACTCCACTCTTCGCTGGCCCCCAAGGTCACCTGACCTGACTGCACCAGACTTCTTTTTATGGGGTTATGTCAAGCAAGAGGTGTATAAAACGAAGCCCAGGAATTTAACTGAATTAAAGCAGTCCATAACGACAATAATTGAGGCGATCCCAACTTCAACTCTTCAGGCCGCAATGAATAATTTTTTGATCAGGTGCCGCATATGCGTGGGAGAGCGTGGAGGTCATTTGCGATCTATAATCTTTAAAAACAACTAACTATTTAAAATAAAATTTAATTTTCTAACCAATAAAAAAAAAAAAATGAAATACATCGATTAAAAAAATAGTTATTTGAATTTCTTATTGTAGCACAATTGGTGCGCCACCCTGTATTTGGAATAAACCAAAGGGGGAACTGTTACTGATGAATTGACTGAACATTTGGATGAAAAGTTTAGTGATGTAAAACATAGGGATTTGGATAAGAATAGGTCAAGGGCATTGAGTGCTATAGAAAAACACCAAAAATATAGTTCTCGGCCGGCAAGGACATATTCAATTGGTGACTTTGTTGTCATAAGACATATCGATACAACTTTAGGACAAAATAAGAAGTTCATACAAAAATATCGCGGTCCGTATGTAATTTATAAGGTATTGCCTAATGATCGATATGTGGTAAGAGACGTGGAGAATTGTCAGTTGACTTAGATTCCGTATAACGGTGTTGTGGAAGCTAATAAAATACGTAAATGGGTGGAGCCAAGGGAGTTGTAGAATGCTAAGGTCACTAACCTCTGTCAGCCACCCAAAACCAATTAGTCACTAATGTATGTATTTGTCATTTTATTTCTTGATCGAGGGCAATCAAGTGTCAGATTGGCCGAGTTGTAATCATTGTAATAAAGGGTGATCCATTTCGAGGTTCCCTACTCGTTTAAAGAAAAAAAAAACACAGAAAATTCAAATTTAATGGAGAGAATGTTTATTATCATTTGAAAGAACATTCTTTGGCATTTATTTTTTGAAGATTATGTCTATCAAATGTTGGCCGTTGCTACGTCGCAGATGGTCCATCCGTTGAGTCCAATTTTCGGTCACTCGCGTGATGTTTTCCTCCAAGGCCTGAATCGAAGCGGGTTTGTCGGCATAAGCTTTTGACTTTACATATCCCCACAGGAAAAAGTCTAACGGTGTGATATCACACGATCTTGGTGGCCAATCGACCGGCCCAAAACGTGAAATTATGTGCTCACCGAAATGTTCTCTCAATAAGTCCATTGATTGATGCGATGTGTGGGAAGTGGCGCCGTCTTGCTGAAACCAAATGTCGCCGAGATCACGAGCTTCCATTTCAGGCATCAAATAGTCGGTTATCATGTCACGATAATGGTCGCCATTGACGGTTACGTTCGCACCGGCATAGTTTTTAAAGAAATATGGACCGATAATTCCACCGGCCCACAAACCACACCAAACCGTTGCTTTTTCTGGATGAAGTGGCAGTTCTTCAATCTCTTCAGGTTGCTCTTCGTTCCGAATGCGGCAATTTTGTTTGTTTACATACCCATTGAGCCAGAAATGGGCCTCATCGCTAAACAAAATTTGCCTCGAAAACGTCGGATCTTCTTGGAACTTTTCAAGAGCCCATAGAGCGAAGCGATGTCGCTTGGGAAGGTCGAGCGGCTTCAGTTGTTGCACAAGCTGTATTTTGTACGCTTTCAATTTAAGATCTTGACGTAAAATGCGCCAAGTCGTTCCATACGTCAGTCCGAGTTGCTGCGAACGGCGCCGAATCGACTCTCTACGGTCTTCGTGTACACTCTCAGCTACGGCCGCTATATTTTCTTCACAGCGTGCTGGACGTGGTCTATTCGGTCGAACATTATCCAATAATGAATGCTGGGTCTCAAAATGGGTGATGGTGTTGCGAATAGTACGCTCAGTAGGCCGATTATGTTGACCATAAGTTGAGCGAAGTGCACGAAACACATTCCTCACAGAACGTGAATTTTCATAATAAAGTTGAACAATTTGTAAACTTTGTTCACGCGTAAGTTTTTCCATTATGAAATGCCAAACAATACTAAACAAAATAACATGACAGCATGACACGACTCACATGTGATCTGTCAAAAAAGGCTATTGAAAAAAGTATCTCTACTTGGATCACCCGTTATTATTATTTTTATGAACTATACGCCCTCTGCAGTTACTTAGAAACAACTTGTTATGTTTCCCTCTTGTTGACCAAGCGCCCTCTGTATTCTTTTCGGATAAGATATAAAAATTGTTAAGTTGGCACCCTGGTTAGAGAAGGCGGAAGCCACCGTTGTTGTTTTTCGATTGATGAGAAGGAGACGCGAGAAAATAAAGTCTAAAGAAATCAGTTACAAGTAGATTAATCCGGCTTTTATTTCAAAATCTAAGTTTGATTAAAAATGTGTAATTTTTCTTTAGAAAAGGCAAAACAGTCGATCGGAATCGATAACAGTGGATGTTGGCCCAATATTCTGACCACAACTGTGTAAAATAGGTCTGAAGTATATTCAACAAGAAGGGCTCCCATGCCATACTGCAAACCATTCATTGCCATTTCTGCAATGAATATTCCATGGGCAAGTGGTTTCCAAAAATGTTGTTATTTGAAAAGTAGGGCTAAATGCCAAGTTTGACATCGAACTTCTTTTCCACTGGTATACTTATAGAATAGTCTATCTAACAATACATTGTTGTAGGCATTTTCATAGTTAACCAGGCAAGTTCCATATATGCTTTTTTCTTTTAAATATTATTGAATGTAGGACGCGACATGCCTGGCTAGAAAAACAAACGGGTTTTCCGGAGTATATTTTACTCTTCCCATTTATATATTTTCTATCAAAGCTTTAATGTAAAAAACACAAAACAACGACTATTTACCTTATGAAAATATTTCAGCAAGGGATATTTCATAGGTTGTTGTATTAGAAAAACACCTAATATACCTTTACCGAGAACACGAACCATCTTAGTTTACGTATCATAGTTACAAACCCAGTATTTACTTTCAACATTGAATACTTTTCTCAATAGATGGCCATCTAGATACAGGGTGTCTCAACATCAGTTGGTAATTTAGATTATATAAACTAGCAATTCAAAGCAAATTATTTCCTTGGAGTGTTCCAGTTAATATTTTATATAATTCAGTGAATATTTTCCAATTAATAATCCTCTTGATATTAATGAGTGTAATGTGATTATGCAATAATACGATTTGAACGATTTAATTTTTGTACTCATCCCAAATTTTAAGTTTGTAACAGAACCAGTCTTATGAGTCCAAGACATTAGCGAACGCCTTGTAACAACCTGCATCAAGGCCGAATTCGACAACATAAGCCTTATATGCACTTACGCCCCAACGAAGGGCAAAGATGATATAGCTAAGGATTGCTCTACGAGCTCCTTGACAAATCCTATGAGCGACTACTGAAGTCATACTGAAGCCATTAGATCAGTCGCAACTGATGTGCTAAGCTTCTCGCGCCACCAGCAAGAATCCCCTGGTTTGATGAGGAATGCCGACAGACGCACGCAGCATAGAACAACGCCTACAAGGCTAAGCTGCGGTTGAAGACGAGGGCTGCCATTGAGCTCTATAGGCAAAAAAGAAGGGAACAACACCGAAATTTCAGAAAGAAGAACAAAGTCCAAGAAAAGTGGGCGATCGAGGATATAGAGAGATGCTCGTTAGTTTTGCCAATGTGTAAAACGTCAAAGCCAAGGATACACGACTTGAACAGAACCCAATCGAGATGAACAAGGAAATATAGTAAAGGGTGATCCAAGTAGAGATACTTTTTTCAATAGCCTTTTTTGACAGATCACGTGTGAGTCGTGTCATGCTGTCATGTTATTTTTGTTTAGTATTGTTTGGCATTTCATAATGGAAAGACTTACGCGTGAACAACGTTTACAAATTGTTCAACTTTATTATGAAAATTCACGTTCTGTGAGGAATGTGTTTCGTGCACTTCGCTCAACTTATGGTCAACATAATCGGCCTACTGAGCGTACTATTCGCAACACCATCACCCATTTTGAGACCCAGCATTCATTATTGTGATATCACACCGTTAGACTTTTTCCTGTGGGGATATGTAAAGTCAAAAGCTTATGGCGACACACCCGCTTCGATTCAGGTCTTGGAGGAAATCATCACGCGTGTCATTCGTCAGTTACCAGTCGAAATGCTCGAACGAGTGATCGAAAATTGGACTCAACGGATGGACCATCGGCGACGTAGCAACGGCCAACATTTGATAGACATAATCTTCAAAAAATAAATGCCAAAGAATGTTCTTTCAAATGATAATAAACATTCTCCATTAAATTTGAATTTTCTGTGTTTTTTTCTTCAAAAAAGTAGGGAACCTCGAAATGGATCACCCTTTAATTGAGACACAGTCGATGCTGAGGAAATGGAAGAACCAATTCTGCAGACTGTTAAATGGCAAGACGGACAACATTCCGTTGTCAGGCAGAACGAATCTTTCAATATTGGCAACACCAGCGAAAACTGTCAACCACCCGACCTGAGTGAATTGAGGATAGCAATATCTAAACTTAAGCTTAACAAGGTTGTCGAAAATGACGGCCTTCCCGCTAAGCTTCATAAATCCGGCGGAAAAGACTGGGTTAGTAACTTCCACCAACTCAAAAGCCAAATCTGGTCGGAAGAAAGTATGCCTGAAGAGTGGAACCTCAGCATCGTTGGCCGCAGTTAAGACCCTCTTAACTGCGCCAACTACAGAGTCATAAGTCTTCTCAACATATCCTACAAGATCCTATCTGCTGTAGCAGGTGAACGCCTGTTACCGTATACAAACAACCTGATCGGCCCTAATCAGTGTGGTTTTTGGCCAGGACAGAGCCATGTCAAGTTTTGGTATACCGCCCAAACGATGGAGAACTCTCCCAAAGAGGACTTAAGCAAGGCGATGTGACTTCTTTAGTTTGATTCTTGGGAGGATTGCGCAAAACTCCCAAGCCAAAACCAGAGTCAACATTTTCCAAAAATCGTTGCAACTACTAGTATAAGATGACGGTATTGACATTGGTAGGACTCAACATTATGTCAAAGAAAGAACTATGCATGCCCCTGGTCAAAAAACTCCGCATTGGCCGTTTAAGATGTCAGGCTCGTAGAGTCTTCGATTCCCAGTCAGGCGTCGGACGGAGTAGAGGAAGCCCTCGCCTTAAGTGCCACGCACAAACAGAAACCGACCACAACCAACTGGAGTGCGCAACTGGAGGCAGTTATCCAAGGACAGGGCTAATTGGTGAGGCATGTTGGTTGAGGCCTAGGTTCATTCCGGATTGTAGCGAAACTTAAGTAAGTAAGTAAGACCTGATAAAGCGGCGAAAATTCTTCATCGATATTTTGAAACGCGACTTGGCGCTGCATAGTTCATCTCTTTAAATGGTGTCATGTCGATGAATAGGTAGTAAGTATTGAAATGGGCTTTTTAGATTTTTCAAGTATCTGTCGAAATGTAATGATTAAGGACTTTCTTGGCCTATATTTACTCTGATTAAAACCGATCAGGTTGGTGTACACCACCACCATCAGGCGATCAAACAAGGTGGCGCAAAAATAACCTTCCGATGTTTTTTTAGCTGTAATTTAACAAAAAAAAATTAAAAACTTTGATTCTTCTTGTGGATTATTTTTATTTTGACTTTAAAATTTTTTCACATCAAGTCGAGAATATGATGTCATGTAAATGGCAGCGGCCACAGTTGATTGTCATTTGAGCCCCTTTTATGGCATTTTCCATCACTTTGGCCAAAACTTCCGGCGATAGGTCCTCACATTCTTGACGGATATTGTCTTTAAGAGCTGCAAGAGTCTGAGGCTTGTTGACATAAGCCCCAAAAAGCCCCACAAAAAGAAGTCTGGAGCGGTCAAATCAGGCGATCTTGCTGGCCTGTGCAAATCGCCAAAACGGGAGATTAGGCGCCCGGGAAATGCATCCTTCAGCATATCGGTTGTGGCACGTGCAGTGTGTGCCGTTGCACCGTCCTGTTGGAACCACATGTTTTCCAATCCCAATTCATCAAGTTGCGGCAAAAAGAACTCGTTGATCATTGCTCTGTAGCGCTCACCATTCACAGTAACCGTTTGGCCCGCGACGTCTTCGAAGAAAAAAGGTCCGATGACTCCTCCAGCGAAAACAGCACACCATACAGTGACCTTGAGCGGGTGTAATGGCTCTTCGTGGGTTACACGCGGATTTTCAGTGCCCCAGAAGAGTAAATTTTGCTTATTTACGTACCCGCTAAGATGGAAATGGGCCTCATCACTCATGACATGATTATTTTTGATGAAAAATCATCTTCCTCTTGGTGGTGATTAAGGATGGCTTGAGCGTATGTTAGACGCGATTGGCGGTCAGCAGCTGACAGCTGATGCACCATCTGAACTTTGTACGGAAACATCTTCAAATCTTGTACCAAAATTCGCTGTAAAGACCGTCGACTGATACCCATTTGCGTGGCACGTCGTCTGGTCGATGTCGACGGCGCTTCCATGACATCTTCGGCTACAGCAGCAATATTCTCTGCAGAAGGGCTACTCCGAGGTCTGCCACGCCTGGCAGCATCTCGTGTTGTGCCAGTCTCTTCGAGGCGAGCGGCTAAACGTCGCAGTCTTTCACCAGTAGGCGTTGGACGGCTAGGAAATCTGCGACGAAATTCACGTTGTGCCAAAGTCACCGACCGATTATTGCTCAAATAAATAGTCACCAATATTCCGCGTTCTGGAGCAGTGTAGCGTAACATTGTTTATTAACGTGTGTTTCGCATGTGTTCACTACACAAATGTCAAAACAGAACTGACATTAGGAGTCAATCGCAAAATTTATCGCATTTCCTGATGGGAGGATTACTTTTGCGCCCTTGTATTTCCAGATATTCTACTTTATCATATCAAATGATATCAGTATCCCTTGCTATCCTACTTGTCCTAATTGACGTTGCCCAGTACTCAGCACAAATTATGTGAAGTAAAAAAGAATAGACAACGCGAGCCGGTTTGAAGATTTTTTGCTTTAGGTAACATACGACCTTGGAATTTGCAAGTGATCAGATGAATCAGATGAACAGGTAAATATCTTTGGCAAACAAGTTTGTCGCTTGAAGCTCCAGATACATTAATCGGGATTATCTTCATCTTCATCACCTAAGTGAAGGCCAGAACGATAAACAGAAAAGAGGGGCGAATATTAGTAATGCTGTGTCAAGATGGGGATGCCTTGCCAATAGCAAAAATACGCATCAACTCGCCCACATTCCAAACATAATGCTCCAGTCGAAAGGATCTCCGAGCCCCACTCATTTATTGCGTTACAATAAAGAAAATCGGATTTTCGATACAAGGATCGTATCACATAGGGCTCGGGATGAATAACTCTTGTTCAAGTTATTCATCCAAAGCCCTTTGTGGTACAATCCTATCATCGAAAATCCGTTTTTTTTTATCGTAATGCAACATGGAGTGGGAATCGAAGATCGCGAGACTGTAATACTGACATCTGTGCAATAGGTTTTATTCAAAATGCGAAAAAAGTGAAAAGATATTCATATGAGCTCCGCCTTCATAATAAAAATAAAATCCATTCAGGCTAATATTAACGCCATAACTCGCGAAACCACTATGGGGTCCATAAGTCTTATTTCCTTAGTAGATCTTCATTTGTCAAAATGTAAATTAAATGTCAGCCTTTAAGTCTTCTTCGATTTGTTTGCATACGAAAACTTAAAAATTTCTCAGAATTCGATAGATCGGTAGTTTCTAATTTTCCAAACACGTCTATTATTGGCAAATGTGTGTATAAACAACGCGTCCAGGTGTGATTTAATATTAAACACAGACACACACACAATTCAAATAAATCAACAGATTCCCAGAATTGAAGGCCAATGACACTAGTTCTGCTCATTCAAGTTTCAGAGATAAACAAGAGCATGTCCAAAATGCAACAAACTTTCGGAAACATCATAAGCACATCATCCAACTTCTACCAGGTATCTACGGTACTCTCCTTCGATTCAAGATCATCCGAAGAGGAAGCTTTTTATTCTAAATAAAGAGCGCCATCCAAACTGATTGCGCAAAATTTATTATTCTCTTACTTCTGGCGGATATATAGAGCCCAGATACAATTAGACAATCGCGCGGTGTACACACGTTTTTTCGTGTATCGTAGATACATCTCGAACATTACTCAAATAGTTTAGTACCGCGGGTGTGAATAATTGAGTTGTCAAGTGTTAAGTGAATTTTGAGTCTTGTCAAGTGCCCTGCAAATTAATAGGTCATCAGTTTTATAGATCACAACGTGGGAGGGTATTCAAACGTACTGCATCTACAGCTTTACAATCCAGGTAAGCAGTTTTATTTTTTATTTTATTTTTGACATGGTAAGAGAAGACTATACCGAACGCCCACGGAGCGAAGACGTATTTTTTTTTTTTTTTTTTGGAGAGAAACATACATGTTCTCATGATAGTGAAAGCTTTGCCATTGTCATTTATTATCTCATGTAAACAGGGCACAGTGTTTGAATGTCAAAACCGGCTGTTGAAAAAATCCCATAACTTCAAGATATCGAGACATTTTGTTTGTTTTAGGTGAGTTTTGATGGATTTCTTTTGGAATTTCTCGATTTCTGGGAAATTCAGTGTTTGCATTTGGTATCATGGGCTAGCATAAGTATTACAGAAGGAGAAACTGTCAGGGAACTACATACGCCTCACCTGGCTTATTCGACTGTGTAGCGGGCTTGTGTTTATTTTTATTCGTCAATTGTGTTATAAACCGGTGTCAACTTCGTGGTTGAGTTACGTGATGCATCATCGAGACGTTGCTGAATTAAACTTGTTTCCTAATTTATTACAAAGTACGTATTAGGTGAATGATACTCACTTAAAAAAAAAAATTCGACCGAAGTAACGTTTTATAGAATATAAATATCTGCGATGTTGCGCATTGTATTGTTAGAAGATTGAAACGGGATGTGCTCAATTTTATGGTTGTTATTGGAGGTATGGTTAGTAAAGACTGGTCTGAACAAAATATAAAGGGTGATCCATTTCGAGGTTCCCTACTCGTTTAAAGAAAAAAACACAGAAAATTCAAATTTAATGGGGAGAATGTTTATTATCATTTGAAAGAACATTCTTTGGCATTTATTTTTTGAAGATTATGTCTATCAAATGTTGGCCGTTGCTACGTCGCCGATGGTCCATCCGTTGAGTCCAATTTTCGATCACTCGTTCGAGCATTTCGACTGGTAACTGGCGAATGACAGGCGTGATGTTTTGCTCCATGGCCTGAATCGAAGCGGGTTTGTCGGCATAGGCTTTTGACTTTACATATCCCCACAGGAAAAGTCTAACGGTGTGATATCACACGATCTTGGTGGCCAATCGACCGTAACAAAACGTGAAATTATGTGCTCACCGAAATGTTCTCTCAATAAGTCCATTGATTGATGCGATGTGTGGGAAGTGGCGCCGTCTTGCTGAAACCAAATGTCGCCGAGATCACGAGCTTCAATTTCATGCATCAAATAGTCGGTTATCATGGCACGACAACGGTCGCCATTGACGGTTACGTTCGCACCGGCATAATTTTTAAAGAAATATGGACCGCTGATTCCACCGGCCCACAAACCACACCAAACCGTTGTTTTTTCTGGATGAAGTGGCAGTTCTTCAATCACTTCAGGTTGCTCTTCGTCCCAAATGCGGCAATTTTGTTTGTTTACATACCCATTAAGCCAGAAATGGGCCTCATCGCTAAACAAAATTTGCCTCGAAAACGTCGGATCTTCTTGGAACTTTTCAAGAGCCCATAGAGCGAATCGATGTCGCTTGGGAAGGTCGAGCGGCTTCAGTTGTTGCACAAGCTGTATTTTGTACGCTTTCAATTTAAGATCTTGACGTAAAATGCGCCAAGTCGTTCCATACGTCAGTCCGAGTTGCTGCGAACGGCGCCGAATCGACTCTCTACGGTCTTCGTGTACACTCTCAGCTACGGCCGCTATATTTTCTTCACAGCGTGCTGGACGTGGTCTATTCGGCCGAATATTATCCAATAATGAATGCTGGGTCTCAAAATGGGTGATGGTGTTGCGAATAGTACGCTCAGTAGGCCGATTATGTTGACCATAAGTTGAGCGAAGTGCACGAAACACATTCCTCACAGAACGTGAATTTTCGTAATAAAGTTGAACAATTTGTAAACTTTGTTCACGCGTAAGTCTTTCCATTATGAAATGCCAAACAATACTAAACAAAAATAACATGACAGCATGACACGACTCACACGTGATCTGTCAAAAAAGGCTATTGAAAAAAGTATCTCTACTTGGATCACCCGTTACTTGACAAATTCTACTTTGATAGGTAGTACTATGTATAGACTCAGTTCATTGTTCAGTACTGTATAGGGTCAGGTCCCATGACATGTAACGTTTTAAAAGCTTCATATCGTCGGATTAATAAGAAAACCTCTTAAAATTTTGGCAAAAAATACTTTTTGTTGCTATCTTACAGAAACACTGCTATGGAAAACCTTGCAGCTTCTTATTAACCTTAAATCTCAAAAAAATATCTCGTAACTCCAATCTAGTCAAAGTTCCTGAAAAACCTCATAACTCCGACAAATAACTGAAGAGGAAACCTCTTAACTTCTGCTTACCCGAGAAATTACTGAATAGAAAACCTCGTAACTCCTGCTATACCATCCCATATCACGACGTTGATACTCTCAATCAGAATACCTAGTAGAGACGAATGGTCTTCAAACAATGTGGTATCCAACAATGAAATAGCAATCTATACCGATGGATCTAAAATGGAAATGGGAGTGGGCTCTGGGGTCTACTCCCACAGAATGGGGTAAAACACATCCATTCGCTTGGCAAACTCGAGGAGTGTTTTCCAAGCAGAGATCCTAGCCATACTAGAAGCTGCCAAATCGGATTGAGTACTGGACATATCACAAGAGAAAATCTCCCTTTACGTAGATACTTACTTACTTACTTTAGTGGCGCTACAGTCCGGGATGAACCTGGGCCTCAACCAACATGCCTCTCCACTTAGCTCGGTCCTTAGCTAACCACCTCGAGTTGAGGTCGGTTTCTACTTCAACTTGTGCGCGCCACTGAACGCGAGGTCTTCCTCTACTGCGTCCGATGTCTGGCTGGGAATCGAAGAATCTGTGAGCCTGAGTGTTGGTGTCAATTCGTTCTACATGTCCTTTCTTTCTCCTTTCTTTCTTTAAGTGTCGCTACAGTCTGGATGCCTCTACAATTAGCTATGTCCTTAGCTAACTGTCTCCAGTTGCGCACTACAAGTTGGTTGAGGTCGGTTTCTACTTCTACTTCTACGCCACTTAAGGCGAGGTCTTCCTCTACTACGTCCGACGTCTGGCTTGGAAGCGAAGACTCTGTGAGCCGGTTTATTGGTGTCCATTCGTTCTACATTTCCTTGCCATCTTAAACGTCCAATACGGATTTTTTTTGACTAGGTACAGGAGCTCGTATAGTTCTTGGTTGAATCTTCTTCTCCATAGTCCTTCAACGCAAACGGGACCGATGATTTTTCGAAGAATTTTCCTCTCGAATCGACAAAGGATTTCTTCATTAGCTTGTATGAAGGTCCATGCTTCAGCGCCGTAGAGCAGGACTCGGATGATCAGGGTCTTCTATAGGATCTCCTCAGTAGTTCGAAGGAGCGCTTTACTACTAATTGCCTACTTAGTCCAAAGAAACAGCGGTTGGCAAGAGTAATTCTTCATTTAATTTCTGACGACATGTTGTTGTCAGGACGGGATCAGTGGCGCAATGGTAAATGCGATGAACTGCCGCGCAGAAGGTCTGGGTTCGATACCCAGCTGTAGCAACACCTAAATGATTTTTAACTGGCCCTCCTGTCGTGATGATCTAACAAATTATCCGAGTAGTATCAATTGTCATGAAAAGCTTACCTCAACTTAGCCTTTTCGGATTCGGCATAAAACAGGAGGTTTTATGTTGTTGTCAGAGTTAGTAGCGGAGCCGAGATAGACAAAGTCCCGTACCACCTCAAGGTTATATCTGTCAATGATGACGTTCTGTCCGATTCGTCGATGTTGTGTGTCCTTTCTTGTTGACAGCATAAACATACTCTTGCCCTCATTTACTGCTGAGCCCATTTTTGCCGCTTCCTTCTCTATATTAGCAAACGTGGCTCACGTTGAGTCCTACCAATGATTTAAATATCATCAGCGTATGCTATTAGTTGTACCGATTTTTGGAAAATTGTGTCTCTGGTGTTGGCTCGGGAGTTTTGAACAATCCTCTCAAGAATCAAATTGAAGAAGTCACATGACAGCGCATAGCCTTGCCTTTATCCTTTTTTGGTATCGAATGTACCGGTCAGGTCGTTTCCGACCCTGATAGAGCAGCGAGAATTCTCCATCGTCATCCTACGTAAACGGACGACCTTGGGCGGAATACCAAAACTAGACATGGCTCTGTATAGTTCGTCATCATAAATGCTGTCGTATGCTGTCGTAACGATTTCGAGTTAAATAGATGGTGATAATCGATTTGGACTTCTTGGGTTTTTTTCCAGGATCTGCTGAAGTTTGAAAATTTGATCGGTTGTGGACTTTCCTGGCCTAAAACCATACTGATAAGGGCCGATCAGGTTGTTTGTAAACTGTTTCAGGCGTTCACATATTACGGCAGATAGAGTTTTGTACGCGATGTTGAGGAGACTTATGCCTCTGTAGTTGGCGCAGTTAAGAGGGTCTAATTTTTTACGAAGATAGCAGGGCCCTAAAAGCTCTGGCATCCAACATCATAAGATTACGAGTAGTTGGAAGTTGACGCTCAGAGCTTAAGGCTCTTTGTAACCAGGACAAAATCCAAAATATCTGGGTGCCAGGGCACATTTCAGGAAACGAAAAAGCAGACAAGATAGCCAGACTAGGATCGTCCTAGTTATTGTCGCATAAGGAAATGCGACAATAACTAGGTTAGACACCCACTTGCATTCAAAAGACAGAAAATAACAGGATTCACGCAAAGTGAAACAAAATTTAGGTGTTAAAACATGGACACTTGAATAAACACACCAAAAACCTTTGTCTGGAAAAAAGCGTCAGCAAATCTAACAAACTTATATAGCTCCGAACAAAGCTTCCATTTTTATAGCGGTGAGAGTCATAACAGGTCACAATCTGCTGGGTTAGCACTCCCATTGGATTAACCCAACTGACATCCACGAACTTTGCAGGAAGTGCGGAGACCCAGACGTCGAGCAGCACATCGTCCACCTAATTGGGGTTATCGGCAATTTATTTTCCCATGCAATTTTTCCCATCAGCAATCAATTTACATTGCTAAATGGGAAAATTGCTTGGGAAAAAGAATTCTCGCGATAACCCTAAATGTGTCACTGCCTCGCGATCAGCAACAGCCGTAACAAAATCCTCGGCAGCGTCTTCTACAAGGACTTTGTGACCTATTGCACAAATCGTCTGCTGCAATGGATGGAGCAACTACCACTTTGAAGTTAATGGAAGAGCACAAATCACCTTAGTATCAAAAAATACAAATTTTTGGCGCAACAGGGTCGTTAGTACCCAGGGCCTAGCTTTCTCACAACCGTTCATGTGTGCGTGTGTATTTCTTGCGCGATGGTGGGACCTCCTTTTTTATGCCGACTCTGAATGACGAGATTGAGATAAGCTTTGCTTGACAATTGATACTACTTGGACGATTTGTCAGATCATAACGAGAAGAGGGCCAGTGAAAAATCATTTAGGTGTTGTTACGGCTGGGAATCTAACCCAGACCTTTTGCGAGGCAGTTCATTGCGCTAACCATCGCACCACTGACGTTAAAACCATTTGCAATGGTAATCGCATGTACTGCTTAATAGTCGGGTCTTTGTTTCGCTCAACTTTTGTAGCGTCCCTGTTGAAAAAATTTTGTCTGGAATACTCGGTAGTTGGTATGATACTGATATTTTCGGTTATTCAGAGTAGACACCGGACCCAGCACCACAGTTCATCTTAGATCTGTCGGTGTAGACGACTGTGTCAAAATCTCTTACTACTTCGTTCCTCTTTCACTGATCTCTTGTATGAAAACCTACGTGGAAACTTTTCTTGAAGCTTAACGTGGGTTTGATGTCAGTCAGTTGGATACGTGTCCAAGCCATTTGGTAACGAGTCCAGGATATAACTGTCTTACTTAGTCTTCTTGAGTCTTACTGCGCTTCATAAAGCGGTATATTCACAGTGAGGGCATTCGTTGGCGCTGACCTAAGTGCCCCCGTGGTGCCTATACTGGCTGTTCCTTGCAGCCTTTTTTGTTTTGTGAAGATGTAGCCTTTACTCAATGCGGGCCACCATACCAGTTAGCTGTATGTGAGAATTGGTAGTACCACTGCTGTGTACTTCCACAAGGATGTACACATGAAGTCTCCACTTTTTTCCAAAGGTTTTGCTGTAAGCATAGAAGGCAACACACGCCTTCCTTACTCTAGAATACGCTCTAGGGTTTTTAGTACAAAGGAGGTTAGGCTGATGGTTCTGAAGTCCTTCGCAGTCTCGTGCCCGTAATAAACACCACTCGAGCGCATCTCCATGGATAGAGTACGTGGTTAAGTATTTAGAAGCTTTTAAAAATTAACACCAACCATGGCACTGTCTAGGTCTAGCGTTCTCTTTTGCATAACTGGCAGTATGCCGGTAGGTCCCGAAGATTTAAATGGAGAGAAGGTGTTAATATCCCAGGAAATCTTTTCCTCGGAAACGATTGAAGTTATAGTTCTGTGTTGTGCAGTTAGCACTTGCCAAGATCTCCCGGGTTCCGTACTGCATCGGGGAAAGAGTGTGTTCAAAAGGAATTCCAGGGTTTCCATAGAGGATTCTGTCCACCCTCCATTTGACCATCTCAGAAAAGAACGGTTGAAGTGTTCCTTAGACAAAATTTTGCTTAGCCTGGCTAAGTCATTGAGGGATTCAATAGAAAGGCAATAATCCATCCACACCTCCCTTTTGGATGTTTCTATGGGTTTCTTATACAGACTTTAACAGTCTTTATAAGGCTGTCAGGAATTTTATTTGTGGCAGATATTGAAGATCGATCTGGTGAGATCTGTCTGAGATTGGTGTGATATTTATTCCACCAAGGGGGAAGGGTTCTTTTTTACTTCGCTTAACTGGGTACGCATTCTCAAAAGCAGCACTTTTTCCTTCAGTTCTTGGACTGCAAAGGTGTTTGTTTTTATTGTGGTTTTGAGTTTTGTCCGAAGGAATTGGTCAAACTTGTTATAATTAACTCTTTTTGGATTTCTAAATGGTGCAATGGTCTCGGTCTCCAGACACAAGTCGTAGAGGATCCAGATTGGAAACTCTCAAGTTATCAACCCAAAAGCTATCATTGTTTGTCTTGAGTGTTGTATAGAGGACATTATACCCCACCCCTGTTTGTTTCCATACTCCAAAAGACAAAGGTTGGGATCCTTAGTAGTTCGAGTGAGGGCTTTACTTCTAAATTGCTTTCATAGCCCGAAGAAACAGCGGTTGGCAAGAGTAATTCTTCGTTTTATTTATGACAAGATGTTGTTGTCAGAGCTAATAGCGGAGTCGAGGTGTCAAAGTCTCATACTACCTTAAACTTATATATGTCAATGGTGACATTCTGTAAAATTTCTCGATTTTGTGTGTCCTTTCGTGTTGACAGCATATTTAACCTCATTTACAGAAAAACCGATTTTCGCTGCTTTCTTCTCTATACTAGCAAACGTTGCTATGACATCACGTTGAGTCCTATATTAAGGATTCAACCAAGAACAATAGGAGCTGTACAGCGACATATCCCTGGTCAAACAACTCCTAATTGGACGTTTAAGAGGGCTAGGTCATGTGAAACGAATGAACACCAATACTCCCGCTTGCAGAGTTTTCGATTCCCAGCCAGACGTCGGACGCAGTAGAGGAAGACCTCGCCTTAAGCGGCGAGCACAAGTAGAAACCGACCTCAGCCAACTTGAAGTGCGCCACTGAGGGCAGTTAGCTAAGGACCGGGCTAATTTGAGAAGCATATTGGTTGAGGCTTAGGTTCATTCTGGACTGTGGCGCCACTTAAGTTAGTAAGTATTGCCGAACACTTTTATCAGTTCTCCTGATTTTACGATATTTTCCATGTCGATTTGGTGTGAGAGCATTGATCCTTGCTGCACTTGTAATCCTTGCCAGCACTTATAATAATTCTTTCTGAGGAAATGCTTTCCAAGTCGTTGTCTGTCTTTGGAAAGTTTTTTCGTCGAGCCACACAGTATTTGTCCATATGCTAAATCAAAACCCAAAGGATAAGCGAGAACTCTCAATTCTCCATGTTTTTCCATCGCAGATGTCATTAAATGTGTTACTCAGCTTAGCAGGTTGAGCGTTTATTTCGCTGTCGCTTTTTTCCTCCCTCCTATCTAGGTAACCAAAAATTTCGGTGTTCCCATACCTTTAAAGGTGGGGGAAATAAAAAAAATCAATGGGCCTGTAATTTTGCATTTTCCTCCTTTTTTAGGAATCGGTTGGCTTTGAGCAATCCAGCAGATATGGAATATTCCCGTCCGCAATTTTTTTTTCTCAAAAACGTATCCATTCAGAAATGCAATCCTATTTTTAAATTAAGGCTCTTCCAAATGTGGGATTTTTCAATTATCTGCAAGGAGCTCAATGTTACATGTGTATCCAATCCCTAGAATGCTCAAGATTTAAATCCTTTATCTTGAGTTGGGGTCGTTTTGGATCAGGATATCTAATAGCATGTTTATTTCGGTTGCAGAAGGTTTTATTCGTGCTCATTGAGCTACGTCTATGTTGTCTATTTGGGTCGTGTCCCTCTTCCTACTCTTCTGTGATGTGATCTGCAATTAAATGACAACAGATATTAGAGACAACACTACTCATCTCGACCAGACAACACCATCATTACTGAGGATAAATGTCACACCACTCTGACCTAAATAAATAACTTGCGATACAGCCTACATAATTTTAGCAATATCCATGGATATCCTTGTAATTGGCGACAACTCAGAAGCATAATGAAAGCAATTATTTCACATAACCATGGAAGGAAAGGTGCCTTTCAGGTTGGTGTTTTGATAGAGTAAATTAAATTCGAGAAAAGGCGTAGATGAATGTGTATCCTTCCATTTTTATTTTACAAATTAAACAAGTGTTCTAAAATGTTTTTAATTTAAAGGACGAAATAGAGAAGCATGGCATGAGTTTCATCTAGGATAAGGGCAATGACGCCAAATTGGCTTGAGCTAAATTGGAACATTTATTATAGAGGGAAACTCATTTGGCCGATACTGTAGTTAGAGGGAGATGCAGTAACTAAAAGTATGCACAAATCTTATAATCTTGGGACTCTATAAAATATATTGCATATGTTGAGGCATATGCTCCATCATGGATTACATAAAGGTAGGCGCCATACAACTCGATTACTCGAACAGCCGATGATGGTACTGGTTGAGGTCATTTGGAGTTGCACAAGCCCTTAAACACTAAGGGCCACTTGCTCGAATGTATTTTTTTTTAACTAGCCGGGGGTTTGTGGAAAAGTGGATTAAATGCGTCCGATGAAGATGACTTAATACGCATCAACTTATTCAAACAATATCCAGTCATGTGCTGGATCAGAGTGTAACCACTGATTAGTTGAATAAATACATCGGTGCAAGTGGCCCTAAGTCAAATAATTTTTATGAACTTAAAGATTCTGCAAGCTGTATGATTCCAGTTGACCTTCTTTAAATAGCTTATAGGAATCTTTACTATTCTTAAGTTGATTCGATGTATTTACAGCTCGTAAAGTTCACGTTTGATTCTAATAAACCGTGACAATAAATCGAAAGAAAAGCACTTCGCTAGAAGACTTCAAGGTTATTTTCAGTGGAAGGTGGCAAGGGCTACTGACTATAGTTCAGACTATACAGCAGAAAATATGAGTGTCTTATTAATAGAAGTTCCTGTTTTCTGATTGACCTTGGTAATGAGATACTTTCTTAGGACAAAGAAACACCTATAGGGTAGTGCTGTTTTTTTTTTATTCTATAATCTGAGCGGATGTCCTTAGAAGTCACTAAATTTAAATTATTGCCGCAACAGATTTGTTTGTACCTAAGGCATCGTTTTTTTCTCACGACCATTAATGCGTGTGTACTTCTTGAATGATGACAGGACCTCCTTGTCTATGAAGAATCCGAACGGCTTGGTTGAGATAAGATTTCGATGATAGTTGATACTAGTCGGATTAATTGTCAGGTCATCGCGAGAGGAGAGCCAGTGAAAGGACATTTTATGTGTTGGTAGTGCTAGGAAAATTCCTATGTGAGCGAACTGATCACTCACACGAATATTCGCAACTTTTCGTGGGTGGGGTCGTGTTTCGTGTTCACACGAAACTTTTGGACGCCACGTAATTTTCGGCAAAATTAGGAAACCTGAAAAAAAACTGAAAGCAAACGAAAATTGAAAGAAACCGAAATGAAAATTTAACCCCGATGGTATGAAAATGAAAAAAAAAAGAAAATATTTCCCCCCACGTTATAAAATGGGGGGTGGTGCGCCTAATTAAATTTCATTTCGACGATTTTTTTTGGTTTGATATCAAGTGTATCAAAATGGCGGACCACGAAGATGGTCCCCGAATTAATTTTATCCCGAATTTGAGCAAAAATTATATTTTAAAAAGGGGTCGCGTGTCCCGTCGTTTTTTGGGAATTTTCCGGCCGCGAAACAATCACCGTATATTTTGCACTAATCGGTGTCACTATTAAAACTCTACTTATCTTCTTTCTTTTCCTTTTTCCTCAGCTCTTCTGTTCCTGCTGCTTCCTCGTCCTAGCTCCATTCTCGATATCTTTTTCCTCCTCTCTTTCTCCACAACTCTTCTAAAAAAAAAAGGATTTTCCTCGAAATATTTCCACAAAATAGAAACTTTTCCCACGAATTCTTTACCTCTACCAAAAATGCAAGTCTATACGTTCCGCTAGATATCCAAGAAGTGGATTCTCACGATTCCGTTGTCCAGAATCGATCCCGTTTTGCATTCACACATATGTACATTCACACTGAGTACTCTTCACTCGTAAGCCCACTGCCACTGACTTCTCACACTTCTGTCCTTTGGCTGGAAAGTGCGTTCGCGCTTACTAGTCTTGAGATACCCGCGTTCACACGTAATTGGTCTTACCGCGCATTTTAACGCATCGACGTCAGATATTTCCCCGACACAAGCTATCGCTGCCAGACACCTCCCAATTGCTCATTACAATTGGGTACCCCAATTTGATAGCACTCACATCGGTTTTCTCGTAGTCACTACAGTGTCCTAGGAAAACCCCCGTGTCAATCCTGGTCAACCATTTTCTCTCAATCAAACATTTGCCCCGACTGCCTATGTTTGATTGACCACGACCCATACGAAACCCGAACTACCCGAACTACGATGGAGGAGATCGAATGTCAGAAGGAAGGAAGGATGGCACCGCACTTTCTCAGAAGCAGTGAGCTTTCGAGGATGGACGAAAAGATGAACTGTAAAAAAAAAAAAAATTCCGCGAGCTATGCTAGTGGTATCGCGTGCAGATTTTGGGGTCAGGGATTTCCATTCGGAGGCCATCTTCACATTATTTTTAGGTTGGGCTCTAGGCCATTGATTTGGGTGTCGCTGGTGTTTGGACACGTTTCGCTGTCCCTTTCGACAGCCGTTTGCCGGTTTGACAGCTGTCGGATAATATGACAGCTGCCATTGGACACTTTGACAGTTGTCTTTAGACTGTCTTTAGACGTCCCATGTCCAATGTCTTTGCCGTCCGTGTGTGTATATAGCCGTGTAGAGCGTGTTTATACATGTCCTAAACACCTCGGTTGCTCCTCCGTTGCTCCAGCGTTGGGGGAAAGAATACGTCTTCTCTTTGCCATCGAACCTATCTTTCCATGTTGCGACTTTGTTGGAGGGGTGTCTTTTGGGCCGTCCGCCCACGCCTCTGCTGCTCCTCCGTTGCCCCCTTGTTGGGTGAAATAGGAGAACGTCTACTCCATGGACCGTCCTCCCTCATCCATCGGACTTTTCGGACCACTCCTGTCCGATGCTGCCCGTCGCGAGTCTCCCACATCCTTTGGGCTCCGACGACGGCGTTTCCTCGTGGACTCCTGTCGCACGTTTTGTGTTGCGTTGCTCTGTCGCGAGTCTCCCTAACCTCCCTAGGGCTGCACCGAACAGAGTTGGGCAATCTTCTTCCTGAGTGGACTCCTCTGTCGCACTCGTTATACCTGTTAATGGTTGCATTACCGGATCTGAAGGTCATGGACCAGTGGCTGATGGAACCCTGGCTGCCCGCCACTTCCACCAAGTTCTGGGTTTGCGACCACAAAGAAAAGAGGGAACGAAAGCATTTAAGTGGGATTAAAGAGTGAGCCTTGTTGCGGTAAAATTTACCGCGACAGTAGGTATGGAAATCCAGCTTAGACCGATGATTCGTTGCACCTACCTTAGGGCTGACACTGACTAAACCTTCCTTAAACATATTGATGTTATCTTTCGAATATTTTATACCTTTCGAGACCCGGGTACCAACGAAATGTAGTGTTGATTTTATTGTAAAATATTTGCTGCAATTCTGCCATAATATGCCTGATTTTTTGTGAACTTACCCAAGCTTTTTGAAACCGCACAGAGTTGGAAGAAATTCGTAGTACTTAAATGAAAAAATAACGTTACAGTGCTGCCGTTTTCTTCAAAAAGTTATTGCCTGACAATGAAGCTTGATGAAACTTTACATCTCAATTTAACTCGAGCTGGGTGCAATTTTTTTCATGGATATTTTCGAGTTATAGTAGTTCCGTATTTGACAAGTTTGCTTATTTACATTGGGGTTTCATTTAAAAATAAAATTGAGCATGGTGTCGAGATTTGAATCTTTGTGTAGAATTGTCTGCTGATACCCATTTGGGCAAATTCCATTGTCGAAATGCCTGGAGTGGCCTGTATGGCAGCAGCTACAGTAGCAATAGTTGTCTGCATCCGAACTGTGTAATTTCAGTGGCAATGTCTTCGACCCCCTATCCGATCCTTGGTAAAAGAGTTTGTCAGTCCCACTATGTTCCATCTGCTCGGAGGGATACCCACAAGCGTGCACAGAAACTCTCTTTGGATGACCGAAGCTGTTACCAATCAAACACTACTGCAATCCGAAATAAAATTCGATTATAGAGTGGGAAAAATATAATGCAGAGGTGCTACATTTAGGAAGGTCAGCGTTGTAAAAGGCAGCACACTTTATACTTAAGCTACAGCGCCATGGGGTAAAAGCCATAGCCTACGCAGATTATGAAGCAAAACTAGTTAAAGGAAAATTCCTTATCACTTTCAGCGTTGCAGCTGAGAAAAAAATTGCATTGCCAACTTTTATTTTGAAGGGTTTGGCACTCTGTGGCCTAACGCCACCCTTAAAAAAACAAGTGTACTTACTTACTTAAGTGGCGCTACAGTCCGGAATAAACTTGGGCCTCAACCAACATGCCTCTCCAATTAGCTCGGTGCTTAGCTAACTGCCTCCAGTTGCGCACTGGACCTCAAGTTCGTGGAGGTCGGTTTCTACTTGTGCGCGCCACTTAAGGCGAGGTCTTCCTCTACTGCGTCCAACGCCTGGCTGGTAGTCAAATACTCTGCTAGCCGGAGTGTTGGTGTCCATTCGTACTACATGTCCTAGCAATCTTAAGCGTCCAATACTGAGTTTAAGTTTTTGGACCAGGGGCATATCACCGTATAGCTCGTAAAGTTCTTGGTTGAATCTTCGTCTCCATAGCCCGTCGACGCAAACGGGACCGAATATTTTTCGAAGAATTTTCCTCTCGAATCGACTAAGGATTTCTCCATTCGCTTTTGATACGGTCCATGCTTCAACGACGTAGAACAAGAATGGAATCATCAGGGTCTTATATATGATCTCCTTAGTTGTTCGAGTGAGGGCTTTACTACTGAATTTCCTTCTTAGCCCGAAGAAACAGCGGTTGGCAAGAGTAATTCTTCGTTTAATATCTGACGAAAAGTTGTTGTCAGAGTTAATAGCGGAATCGAGGTAGACAAAGTCGCGTACTAAACGTAGCTATGACATCACATTGAGTCCTGCCGTAGCAACACCTAAATTATTTTTCACTGGCTCTCCTCTCGTGATGATCTGACAAATCATACGAGTAGTATCAATTGTTATGAAAAGTTTATCTCAACTTAGCCGTTCGGATTCGGCATAAAACAGGAGGTCCCGCCATAGTGCAAAGAAGAACACACGGACACATGAATGTTTGTGAGAAAAAGCTGGGCCCTGCGTACTAACGAGATTGTTGCGCCATAAATTTATTTTTAGTTATTTGTGAATTGTCCTGCATAATGCCTGTTTAAGACTTCTACCCAAACAATTGACTGCAAAAATGGTCACATTGCAAAAAAAATGTTAAAGTAATTCCACTTGGATAAAATCATCATTTTGTAAAATGGAATTTTAGATGTGTGGTATATATCGAAACCTAGAAGTAACTCGAACTCAAAAGTGAACCATTTGGCACAGTGCGACTTTTGTTTTCAACGTGCGATATGTTTTTTTTTTACTAATTTTGGTGTAAATGAAAATGACTTTAAGGCGGCGTCAATGGTTACGACGCGAAGGCTTTTCGCGCGATTACGAACGACGTCAGTAAAAGCAAAATCTCCAGCGATGAATTGCGAATTCGCATACTTTAACTCATGTTATAACAGTGATGCAGTGACGTAGCTATTTCGCCCACTTCCATTCATGTGTTGACAGTGATATATTAAATAACATGCGCGCTAATGTAAAACGCATTTTATTATTAGAAAGCTGTTGCAGATGTGTTTTAAAATTCTAAAAATAAAAATATTTCAGATGTATCAGTAAAGAAAGCAGGCGTCATGGAGAATTTCATTAAGATTTCTTTCTAACTTACTTACTTCTAAGATTTCCTAAATATAACTGTATCGTGGTAATCTGAATGCCGAATATATCACAAACATTGGTGTCCACGCAAATATTCAATAAATGTATCCATAGCATAATTTAAGCGCGAAAAACTGTTATTGCAAAACAGTTATTTGGATAATTTCCTTACTTGCACTTCTGTATTAATTTCAAGAAACTTCAATAAATGTCTCCATTTTTTTTTGAAAAGAACTAGCTTACTTATCAACTTAACTAACTTACTGGCCCTATGCGGGCGCCCTAAATTAAATGATAACAAATTAATTCTAATGCTTTCGGCCTATTATCTAATAAGTAAATCTATTAGCAATATAATGTTGTTTACCAAGAAACATTTGAGAAAAACTTGGTTTCTTGTTTTTTTTATTTAATTTAAACTTACATGCTAATTAAAACTACTTATCGACTAACTTTAACTACTTAAAACTACTTACATCTACCTAAATATCACTTAAGAACAGCCACAGCAAATATTTTTTGTTTTTTTTTATTTTTTTTTGTTTTTTGTTTTTGTTTTTGTGCCACCACGACTGTTTACCTTATCATAAACCTGAAAAACTATCTTAGTCGGCCATATATTTTCAAGAGTCAACTAACTATAACTACGTTAACCACAACAACAGGTTCTCCTGTTGCAACCTACTCCGGCGGTCCCACTCTGACACACTCCTGCTGAACCGCAGGCGCTCTCCTCCGCCCTAAGCGACAACGTCTCGGTCGTACAGCAGCCGCCTATCCACAGTTCGTCGGAAGACGTGGTAGATTAGCGGAAGCACCGATCTATCCTGTATCAGCACTCGACTATCCAAATATAGGAAAGCTTCGGGCGGAATAAAGCTGCTTAAACGCGCACTCTCTAAATATTCACCATTGGGGTTGAAGGCCCCAAAGATGAGACTATTGTTCGAAGCTCTGGCAGCATGAAACCGAATGAGTTTCACCAGAAAATTGTCTATTCGGTTTATGTTGGCCCCGTTGTATAGGACCTGGTTGGAATAGTATTTTGTGTAGTCAGATACTGGTGTTCTGTGAAGTCCAAGGCAGCTTTTCAGACACTGCCTCTCAAACACCCGTATCTTTTCCATTTGAGATGGGGCAACCATAGGCATTCATCGGCCTAATGTAACAAATCAGCTTCACCCTGCTGTCAGGACGACTACCATAAAACAATCATCTTGTCAGGGCAAATGCATGTCTTCCGAAATATAGATACTGATCTAACCAGATGCCAAGGTACTTTACTACACCTTTACTCGCCAGTGGCTGTCCGTTTGTACCAACGATCACCAGCTTTGGCCAGTTCTTTCTCGTATCCCTAGAGGCCGTAGACAACGGTGTCCTAAACAGGATAGTTTCTGATTTCTGAAAGTTGATTTTCAACTTCCAGTCATCACAATATCTCTGGATCTTGGCGAAGTCTCGCTGCAAAAGAGTTCGATCGACTTCGACAGAAGGGACTGTTCTGTACGCGATAAGATCTTCCGCATACGCAATTGCCTGAGTAAGACTACCTATCATATCACTGGTGTAAATGCTGAAGAGAATCGTCGAGTTTACCGCTCCCTGTTGCAGACCATTCCTAATGAAAAATTCTGTCTACCAGTCAGCATGTCACGAAGCATATATAGCAGTGGTTTACTTATGCCAAGTCTGGTCAGCTTTAGATAGAGGCCCTCTAACCGTACGGTGTCAAAAGCCTTTTCTAAATCAACCAGACATGCACCCGTGCACTGTTTTTTGGCTTTGTTGCATTGTATATCAGAGACGAGTTTGGAGGCGGCATGAATACAGTCATGTCCAGCCTTGAAACCAAACTGGTTCTCTGGTATAATATTATTGTCCTCAGACCACTTTAACAGAGCTCGATTGAGAATCTTTTCGAAAACCTTGCTGATACTCGGAAGGAGACTTATCGACCGGAAATTCGCCGGATTGGAGTTGTCCTTTATTTTTTTCGGGAGAGGATGAACCACCGCCGTCTTCCAACGCGCTGGATAATTATGCATTATTCAGCGCGTTGTTGAGCAGCGTGGCGTAAATGTCCACAGCTTCAGGGGGTAAGTGTCGCAGTACAATGTTGGTATATCCAACTCGACTCCCGCTGACTTATTTTTCTTTATGGAATCGAAGATGATCTGAAGTTCCACCTTCGAGATTACCAGGGGACTAGACCCACTTCGCTCGGCGACTATGGCGTTTGCCAAGTTTTCGTCACCAAACCGGGTGAAACCACGGTTCTCAGATCGCCATTGCGTTATGTCATTTCGGAGATAGAAATGATGGAGCAGGGCATTGTTTTCCAGGACGCGGTTCTGGCGAATGCTATTATTCACCTTATACACTTCCTGAAAGACAGCCGCCACAGACTCCACTTTCTCCTGAGGATCTTCAATAACATAGAAATCGTCATCGAAGACGGCTTCCCCCGGATCAATTCCTGCTGTCAAAAGTATGTAAGCATTGTCAGTTTTTCGTTGGAGCTTAATACACGGAAGGTCGTTATGACCTTTCCTCCTAAAGATCTTACACGGTAATACTTCAGTACTGCAATAAATGTACACATGTAGTTGATCGCTACTATGAAAGCAACCTAAAGGGGCAACACAATTTCTTTTTAGGCTTACCACCACTCGTTACAGGAAAAAAAAGTACTAGACTTTGTATCTTAGGCGGTGTGTCAATAGCGTTAAAATGGAGGTTAAATTTAATCCACTAGGTAATTATTGACAGGAGTAAAAAAAAGTTGGCTTTTTGCGGTGCCAATTGGATTAAATGGGGTGTTATTTTAATAAAGGGCTTTTCAATAAGAGCGCTACAAAAGTTTTTTTTAAATAAAACAAAAACGGTTTTGGATATCAATGAAATTCTTTATTCCTGTGAAAGTACGTTCGATGCCATTATGTATGGAACTCGATTTCTTTTGCATGGCCACCACGGGCACGCTTGCAGAAGTCCAGACGCTGAACCCAATTTTGGACGGTTTTCAAGCATAAATCGGTCGATACTGCTGCAATTTCACGTTCGATATTCGTATGAAATTCATCAATCGGCATAGGCCAAAGACTTGAAGCAGCCCCATAGGAAATAGTCTAACGGCGTCAAATTGCACGACCGAGGCGGCCAAGCGACTGGACCATTTCGTGAGACAACACGTTCTCCAAACTTGGTTTCCAATAAATTGATTGTAGCACTCGCTGTGTGGCTTGTGGCGCCGTCCGTTGGAACCACATGTCCTCCAAGTCCATATTATCAAATTGGGGCCAAAAATATTCGGTTATCATTGAACGGTAGCGATTCCTATTCACAGTAACGTGCCGGTCTTGATCCTCACTGAAGAAGTACGGCCCAATGACGCCGCCGGCCCATAAAACACACCAAACCGTAATTTTCGGGATGCAATGATGACTCATGGAGTTCGTGTGGATTGCTGCCTGACCAATACCGCATATTTTGTTTATTGACGAAGCCATTCAGCCAGAAAGGAGCCTCATAGCTGAAGATGATTTTTCGATGAAAATCGATGAAAAATTCACGAACATACCACGCTTCTGGGGGTCAAGCGGCTTCAGCTCTTGCGTCAATTTAATCTTGTAAGGATGCAGGCCAAGATCTTTTCGCAAAATTCGCCACAACGACGTCACAGAGATGCCAAACGCTTTAGAACGACGTGTGAGAGACACATTTGGGCTTTCTTCAACTGAAGCCTCTTTTTTTTTTTTCTTAAGTGGCGCTACAGTCCGGAATGAACCTGGGCCTCAACCAACATGCATCTCCAATTAGCCCGGTCCTTAGCTAACTGCCTCCAGTTGCGCACTCCAAGTTGGTTGGGGTCGGTTTCTACTTGTGCGCGCCACTTAAGGCGAGGTCGTCCTCTACTGCGTCCGACGTCTGGCTGAGAATCGAAGACTCTGGGAGCCGGAGTCTCTTAAACGTCCAATGCGGAGTTTTTTGACCAGGGGCATGTCGCTGTACAGCTCGTATAGTTCTTGGTTGAATCTTCGTCTCCATAGCCCGTCAACGCAAACGGGACCGAAGATTTTTTGAAGAATTTTCCTCTCAAATCGACCAAGTATTTCTTCATCCGCTTTTAAGACGGTCCATGCTTCTGCGCCGTAGAGCAGGACTGAGATGATCAGCGTCTTATATAAGATAGCCTTAGCAGTTCAAGTGAGGGCTTTACCACTGAATTGCCTTCTTAGCCCGAGAAACAGCAGTTGGCAAGAGTAATTCTTCGTTTGATTTCCGACGAGATGTTTTTGTCAGAGTTAACAGCGGAGCCCGATAGATAAAGTCCCGTACTACCTCAAAGTTAATGAACTCAACATTGTCGTCGATGTTGTGTGTCCTTTCGTGTTGACAGCATATACTTCGTCTTGCCCTCATTTACTTCTAAACCCATTTTTGCCGCTTCCTTCTCTATACTAGCAAACGTGGCTATGACATCACGTTGGGTCCTCCCAATGATGTTAATATCGTCGGCGTATGCTAGTAGTTGTATAGATTTTTGGAAAATTGTGCCTCTGGTGTTGGCTCGTGAGTTTTGCACAATCCTCTCAAGAATCAGATTGAAGAAGTCACATGACAGCGCATCGCCTTGCCTAAATCCTTTTTTAGTATCGAATGTGTCAGTGAGGTCGTTTCCGACCTTGATGGAGCAGCGAGAATTCTCCATCGTCATCCTACACAAACGGACGACCAAAACGGTATACAGGGACGCTGCAAAAGTTGAGCGACAGGGACACCAAACGACGCCATATTTCTTGCCGCTCTTTTGACATTTCTCTTCAGTAAGGTTGGCCATTTCATGATGGAAAGATATACGATCCAACAACGAGTCGAAATTATTAAAATTTACAACCGAAATTCGGAGTCAGTGGCCTCAACGTTAAGAGCGCTACGTCCAATTTATGGTCGTCATAATCGTCCTAGCAGATCAACAATTGAGCATCTACTGGAAAAATGTGAATCCACTAGAACAGTACAAAATGTTCCCGTGCCAGTGAGGCAAAGAAGTGCCCGTAGTGTCGAGAATATTGCTGCCGCTGAGGCTTCAGTTGAAGAAAGCCCAAATGTGTCTCTCACACGTCGTTCTCAAGCGTTTGGCATCTCTGTGACGTCGTTGTGGCGAATTTTGCGAAAAGATCTTGGCCTTCATCCTTACAGGATTAAATTGACGCAAGAACTGAAGCCTGAAGCGTCGTATGTTCGTGAATTGGGCTGAGCAACAACTTGAAAATGATTCGGATTTTCATCGAAAAATGATCTTCAGCGATGAGGCTCATTTCTGGCTGAATGGCCTCGTCAATAACCAAAATATGCGGTATTGGTTAGGCAGCAATCCACACGCACTCCATGAGTCATCATTGCATCCCGAAAAAATTACGGTTTGGTGTGGTTTATGGGCCGGCGGCGTCATTGGGCCGTACTTCTTCCGTGATGATCAAGACCGGCACGTTACTGTGAATGGGAATCGCTATCGTTCAATGATAACCGAATATTTTTGGCCCCAATTGGATGATATGGACTTGGAGGACATGTGGTTCCAACGGGAGCCACAAGCCACACAGCGAATGCCACAATCAATTTATTGGAAACCAAGTTTAGAGAACGTGTTGTCTCACGAAATGGTCCAGTCGCTTGGCCGCCTCGGTCGTGCGATTTGACGCCGTCAGACTATTTCCTATGGGGCTACTTCAAGTCTTTGGCCTATGCCAACAAGCCAGCGACGATTGATGAACTTCGTACGAATATCTAACGTGAAATTGCAGCAGTATCGGCCGATTTATGCTTGAAAACCGTCCAAAAATTGGGTTCAGCGTCTGGACTTCTGCAAGCGTGCCCGTGGTGGCCATGCAAAAGAAGTCGAGTTCCATACATAATAACATCGAACGTACTTTCACAGGAATAAAGAATTTCATTGATATCCAAAACCGTTTTTGTTTTATTTAAATTTATTTCATTAAATAATTTTTGTAGCGCGTTTATTGAAAAACCCTTTAGAAACCGATTTCAACCAACTTGCAGTGCGCAACTGGAGGCATTTAGCTAACGACCGGGCTAATTGGAGATGGATGTTGGTTGAGGCCCAGGTTCATTCCGGACTATAGCCCCACCCAAGTGAAGTAAATCACATTTGGTTAAGCAGATTCACCTCGGACTGTTGTCAAATATTATTAAGTAAATTAAGAGCCAAGGGTTTTGCTTTAATAATTCAATAAAATACAGAGGGATCATTAAATATTTTGAAAAACTTGATCAGCGCTATTAGCTTCATTTAATGAACCTGGGTAGCACAAAAAAATATAACAGGGAACATTGTTTTGTGTGTTTAGTAAAAGAAAACTGTTCGCAAGTATTGAAATTTAATTGCTTCCTGAATCTCATCAGGACATGATTCGTAACTTCTTTTGAAGAAGAACAAATCCTTGAAAATATTTTTGGTGTGACATTTTTAATTGCTTATGTTGCTTTATCGTATCCGAATCTGCCTAAGATTAGCTCAATATGTAGAAACGTTCAAATATGACGTACGTAGTTAAGTCTGCCAAAGCTAATTTAAAATAAAGTGCCATACCTTTCTGGTATCAAAATAACCCCAAAGCAACGCTATAGCACTCGACATTCTTAGAAAAGATGACAGCAAACTTGTGCAGTGCTAACTCCCTTAGACTTTATCAGTCCTATCGGGAGAACAATTCACGTGAGTGTACAGTCTAGAGTCTAGAATATTCCTCAGAATCTTTCATTTTTTTCATATTCCCCAATCACATTCAATGACAGCCGAATGTACCTATATATCCGCGTCAATCTTAATCTAATTACATACACATGCCATACTGTTGTAAAAATAAAATAAAATTTCAAAATACTTGGAAAATTTAGTCTAAAATGGAAAAACAATGTTGTTTACAATGTTGCAAGCCCCACGTAATCCTAAGCTCCCGTCAAAAGGCGTTTTGAGTTTATTTTCGACTGCACATCCTGACCCCAAACAGTCGTATCGATTTCGTTTAATTTGTTGAAATCATTTATTAATTAGTTGCCTTATCACTAAGAAAACGCTGATACAACACTTCAGCGACTGATAATACCAATTCACGTACCATTACACGACATTGCTGGCGACTGAATATGAAAATGTTGAACTTGAAAACAAGCGGTTTATAACTATTTATTAAGTTGTTTCTATAAATTGCTTGTTTTTCAATTGAACATTTTCATTGAGTCCATACGAACGTTGTCTCAAAGGACATCCATACATCGATCTGTCTTCGAAATCCTTAGACATGATTTAAAGGGAATCCATCTGGGAATGGTGGTCTGTGCAATGAATTAAACCTCAAAAGCAAATGCGTTTTTAGTTGGTTACTAGCCATAAAAAAGTTCCATTTGAATGTAAATATTTTCTAACAGGCATAGGTAGATAGTGAGGCCATAGGTTATCCCTGTTTTGAGAATTACAGAGCAGCCTTATCGGTGTGGGGTTAATTAAATGCTTTATTTCGTCATTATACAAGCTTTTTTCATTGATGGGTTATAGCAAGTTGATAATGAAATCAGGTTAACGAACCTGAAAATGACTAACCACAGACCAGATGACGTCTTTAACCAGTCGAGGTTCAATAAGATATGCTGGCATTTTTTTCCCCTACTGATAGTTATATTGATAGATACATCACAAGCTGGCGTTATCGCAAAGTTCTATACTGACTAATACTTGATCAGATTGAAATGAAATGTGCGTCACTAGGCAGTAAGACCGTTAACACATGTACCAGAGCAAAAATTTATAACATTTCTAGTGAAAAAGAACTGAACCAACTGATTCAAGTAACCGTGGATGCTTGAGCATGAAAATGTGTCCACATAGGGACTTCCTCTTTTCGTTAGCGAAATATTTCTAAGCTTCGATTGTGTTAAACTTGCTGTATTGACCATTTTCAGCTCGAGTTCATTACAATTTTAGCCAAAAACCCGTTTATTATCGTGGCCCATAATGGTCCAAGCCTATTATGAATCCAGGATAATGTTGGCACTTAACTTAACATTCTTCTTCTGCATTTCTAATCGGCAGGTCTATGCTTAGGATTGAAGGCCTTTACACGAGTTTAGAAAAAGTACTATTTCTTGATGGCACTACTGTGATATCCTTAGCTGAAAATCAAAATTATGGCCTTTGAAGAGGTTATGGTTGAAATATTTGGAAAACAAATATTCAGCACCATACGGGTATTCAAAATGCACCTTTCCAAGCCTTTTTTTCAGATTTTCAAAATCACCACGATATAATAGGAATTTCGACAACAGACTTTAATTTACACCCTTGCAAGGCGTTTTTGACTGGAAAACTGAAGGCCGGAAAACTTGATGAAGTGTCAGTACCTATGAACATACATCAGAGGTGTTCAAATGGTTTTCAATGCGAATACATATATGAAAAACAAAGGTTTTCACTCCGCCTATCAACTAACAGCCCCCTCGTGACGACCACTGAGTGTCTGTTACCTTGACTATATATAGCTTTTCAACATCTGAAGATAGGGTGTGAACATCTGTGTTAAGTCTTGCAGATACTACATGAGAGACAGTGGAAAACGTGTCTTCACACTAAGACACCTTTTTCATTGGGAAGAATTCGACTAGCTCAGTGCGATTAGCTGGCGCCCAGAAAGTCTGGGTTTTGCGTTTGGCATAAAAGAGTACGCTAGATCCCGCCATCATTCAAGAAGTTCACACGCACACATGAATGGCTGTGAGAAAAGTTAAACCCTGGCAGCTAATGAGCCTGATGCGGCAAAAAAAAGTTTTTTTTGTAGTAAAAGAATTCCTAAAATTTAACCAACGGTGTCGCATGCGGGCCAAGTTAAGATGAACAAGTTGAGCAACCTATATGAGCATCTTCGACATAGGGCGCGGTTACGGCCGAGCTAATTGGAGAGGCATGTTGGTTGAGGCCCAGGTTCATTCCGGACTGTAGCGCCACTTAAGTAAGTTAGTAAGTCGGTCAAATGTATGTGTTACAAAAATTAAAAATTGCATAAATTTTATTCACACTAATTACTCATAGAGTAGTAACTGTGAAAATTACAAGATTAAATTGATCACATAGCTGAAGATGCTATTCGCCTTGTCTTGAAGCCGATCAGAGTCTCTCTTCATTTACAACATGCAATCATGAAATTGTTTTTAAATCCAATTAATACTTTTTATACAATCAATCTTATAAATTTCGGCTTTCTAGACCTTTTTAAGCATCTTGTTTAAAATTTGTAATTTAAAAAATAATATCCAGGCCATGTAAACAACGGAACGAAAGCTAATAGTGATTTATGTATAAATCTTGATTCGGAGTATAACAAAATATATGAAACCCATCCATTCTCATTTACATATTGATATCAATAGGTTTGGCAAAATGAAATTGTTTCTTGGAATTTTGCACAATCAGAGTTTTTATTAAGTAGGAGATTCCGAATTATGATTGCTAAGGGGCGATTTCTATGGACACGTGCCATTTTACATATAGGTTTTTCTACTGGTAGTACTACCTTGATGTTGAATATTAATTTATTCAAAGTATATAAGGTTCCGAATTAACTCCAGGGACATAATCTTCCATAATAACTTTGGGCTACTAGCATACTTGACGAAAATAAACAAGATGTCACAGCTGCATTTGCGAATGATTTAAGAGAGGTAGGTATATACAATCCGATAAAATCACAATCAATAATAATCGACAGCTAGTACATTTTTTTTCCAATAATGACATAACTATTTTCTTTTTAAGTAAAACACAAAATATCGTGCTGACATTTTTTCAAAGTGTACACATGTTCGGTTTATCGATGGTGAACGATCTTGTTGAAATAATCAAACTGCAAACGAGGGATCCATTATTTGAATCTGATTTTCCACAAATCTTTCATACAGGTTGGAAGCCTGGTCCTTAGCTAACTGCCTCAAGTTGCGCAATCCAAGGTGGTTCAGGTCGGTTTCTACTTATGGGCGGCCACTTTATGCGAGGTCTTCCTCTACTGCGTCCGACGTCTGGCTGGGAATCGAAGACTCTGCTGGCCGGAGTATTGGTGTTTATATTCGTTCAACATGTCCTAGCCCTCTTTAACGTCCAATACGGGGTTTTTGTACAGCTCGTATAGTTCTTGGTTGAATCTTCGTCTCCATAGCCCGTCAACGCAAACAGGACCGAAGGTTTTTCGAAGAATTTTCCTCTCGAATCGACCAAGGATTTCTTCATCCACTTTTGAGACGGTCCATGCTTCAGCGCCGTACAGCAGGACTGGGATGATCAGCGTCTTATATAGGATCTTCCTAGTAGTTCGAGTGAGGGCTTTACTACTGCATTGCCTTCTTACCCGAAGAAATAGCGGTTGGCAAGAGTAATTCTTCGTTTAATTTCTGACGATATGTGGTTGTCAGACTTAAAAGCGGAGCCGAGATAGATAAAGTCCCGTACTACCTCAAAGTTAAATCTGTCAATGGTGAAGTTATGTCCATGAACTCTACATTGTCGTCGATGTTGACAGCATATACTTCGTCTTGCCCTCATTTACTTCTAAACCCATTTTTGCCCATAGCCCATTAGCAAACGTGACTATGACATCACGTTGGGTCCTACCAATGATGTCAATATCGTCGGCGTATGCTAGTAGTGTACCGATTTTTGGAAAATTGTGCCTCTGGTGTTGGCTCGTGAGTTTTGCACAATCCTCTCAAGAATCAGATTGGAGAAGTCACATGACAGCGCATCGCCTTGCCTAAATCTTTTTTTGTAACGAATGTGTCGGTGAGGCCGTTTCCAACCCTGATGGAGCAGCGAGAATTCTCCATCGCCATCCGACACAAACGGACGAGTTTGGGCGGTACACCAAAACTAGACATGTCTCTGTAGAGTTCGTCTCTATAAAGGCTGTCGAATGCGGCTTTGAAATCGATGAATAGGTGGTGGTTATCGATTTGGACATCTTGGATTTTTTCCAGGATCTGCCGAAGTGTAAAAGTTAGATCGGTTGTGGACTATCCTGGTCTAAAATCACTATGATAAGGGCCGATCAGGTTGTTGGTAAACGGTTTCAGGCGTTCACATATTACGGCAGATTGGATCTTGTAGGCGATGTTGAGGAGACCAATGCCTCTGTAGTTGGCGCAGTCTAGAGGGTCTCCTTTTTCGTGGATCGGGCAATCGATGCTGAAGTTCCATTCCTCAGGCATATTTTCTTCCGACCAGATTTGGCTTATGAGTTGGTGGATGTTTATTACCAAGTCATCTTCGCCGGACCTATAAAACTCGTCGGAAGGCCGTCATTTTCGGAAGCCTTATTCAGATTGAGTTTAGATATTGCTATCCTCACTTCACTCAGGTCGGGTGGTTGGCAGTTTTCGCTGTTGTTGCCAATTTTGAACGTTCGGTTCAGCCTGACAGCGGAATGTTGTTCGTCATCGCCGTTTAACAGTCTGCAGAAGTGGTTCTTTCATATCCTCAGTATTGACTGTGTCGCAACTACGATATTTCCTTGTTCATCTCGACAGGATTCTGTTCGAGTCTTGTATCCTTGGCTTTGACGTTTTACACTTTGGTAAAACTTGCGAACATCTTTCCTGGAGTGGCACCTCTCTATATCCTCGATCGCGCGCTTTTCTCGCTCTTTTTTCTTCTTTCTGAAAAGCCGGTGTTCTTCCCTTCTTCTCTGCCTATAGAGCTCAGCGGCAGCTCTCGTCTTCACCTGCAGCTTAGCCTTGTAGGCCTTGTTCTTTGCTGCGAGCATCTGTTGACATCCCTCATCAAACCAGGGGTTTCTTGCTAGTGGGCGCGAGAAACCTAGCACATCAGTTGCGGCTGATCTACTGGCTTGTTGGCATCGTTGCCATTGTTCTTCGACATTCGATGCTGGTGGTATGGTGCTAATCGAGAGGCTTAGGGATACGAGTTGCGCGATGGTCTTTGAAGTTACATTCTATAACTTCCTAACGTCCTTCAAACTAAAATCGATTGATTCCGATTCCGTAACGCGGAAATATAGAAATGGGTTTATTTAATTTTGTATGGCGTGGGACCTGTAAGTTTTTAAATTAACATATGATCATAAACGATGGTATACCTACTTTAAAGGGTCATTAGCGAATAATCCTTTAGGTCTTTTTCCTTATATAGCTCATAAATTTAATCAAAGAAAAAGTTCACATACGAAACTTTAAAAGTTGTCTTCATCCGCTTAGTATATAAAAAGGCCTTTAAAGTCCTTTGAGATCGAGTCTTAATAATTAGCAAGACATCGGATCAGTTATACAATTTTTGGTCATGCAAACTAAAATATTTGAATCGAAGAAATGTCCAATTTTCTAAAAAAAAAAAAATTGGAAAATATCAACCAGATAGGTTTGTTTGTTTTCGAGCCTCATTTTCATTAGGCGCTATCATATCATAATCCGCGCCTGCATCTTTCATAGACAAAACTTTTCCCAGATATTCTATACCAAGTGTGGATGTGTTGTTGTATCATATATTTTAATTTATGCTAATTTTGTAAACACACACACACACTTGTATTCGGGTCAGAATTTGCTTTGCGGTTTTGAGGACGTCTTTTAGTATTGCTAATGGCATCGTTTTTAGTCGATTAATTTTTAACCGCAAACCCGTGTCAATAGGAAAACAAAAATAATAACAGAAGTTGAGTCAGTGTATTGTCACGGAAAACATACACAAAGCTTGTGAATGAATTCATTTGAATGTCAATGCGCTTTAGGTCTTCCATTTTTTTTTAGCTTTGTTCATGCTGCCATTTTTTTTTTTTATTCTTAGTTTCAACTATTGAAACCGATGTGTGTCAACAGAAGTCGTTGTCTGGAAGCCTTGAATTCATTTCCTGTACCTGCAATACTTCCTATACAACACAAAAGCCTTGGGATATCACATTTGATGGGGTTGGGGTAAAGAACGTGTAGTACGACAGAGGGATATGGAAATTTACTGCAGATTCGATATTAAAAAATGAACAGAAAAAAATTTAATACGAATTTAGATTTTTTTGAGATTCTCTCACAAGATTTTTATTGATCGCGCTTACCCCATAGGCAATAACAAGAATTCGTACGGTCGCCATAATCTTCCTACCGAGAGGACTATTCGCAGTGGTGGATAAAATTGAGTCCACTGATTCATTAGATGAAAAACTAACATCCGTACGTCGACGAAACGCAAGATCTGAGGAAAACATAACCGCTGTCCTTGAGAATATGCAGGAGGATTCGAGACAGTCGATTTCGCGTCTCTCACAAGAACTCGGCTGTTCGCAGATCACAACTTAGCGAAATTTGCGTCATGACTTGAACCTGCATCCAGTCCCAGAAGCTGAAGTTGAACGACCATATACAATGACGTGTGTTCGTTGAATGGGCTCTGGAGCAGTTTACAACTGACACTAACTTTCATCGAAAAATCATCTTTAGCGATGAGATACATGTCCGAATGAATGGGTACGTCAACAAACACAACGTTCGAATTTGGGACAATACCAATCTACATGAGATCCAAGAACGTCCAGTGCATCCCGAAATAGTCACTGTTTGTCATGGTGTGGTTTGGCATGCTAATCTCAAGAGGGGTTGTTGTGAACTGGCCCGCGAAATTGTGCGATTTGACCGCTTTAAACTTTTTCTTCGGAGGTTTTGCCTGAAGTCGCATGTCCATGCGAATAAGCCACAAACCACTGTGGCACTCAATGCAAACGATTTTACAAATGCGTACAGTTGTTCTGTTTTGTCGAACAGAGATACCAGATTTCATCATTCTCTAGCTCAAAATTTGAGGCTGAAGAATCGGTGACACACAGACGGACTTGGAGGACGTACATACTGTGGTCTAGATGCATATCACAGAAAGGTAGAATGTACAATACAAAGGACATAAGTAATTGCGAATGATTTCGAAGAAATTTTATTTTGCTCAGCCATATTCCTTGATGGCTAACAAGCTTTTGAGAAGCTGTGGCATAAGGAACTTAAATAGAAATTAAGACAAATTTTGCCTGAACAATTAGATTAAATCCTCGTGTCGTATCTTGAGCCCAGTTAGGGGTTTTGTCCCTACTGGGCGCGTCCTCGGGTGGTGGATAGAGGCAGCCGCAGTAAAGCAAAGTGTCGTTCATTCTTACTAAGCGATCTGCGGCGAATGAGGCCATAGCAGTTTACTGTAAAAGCCCATTGTGAACCAATCCAAACTTAGGTACTTCATGTAGGTCCAAATCCATCAGGCTTTAGTTAGGCTCTTTTGCTGGATGAACAAGTTTTATAATCTATAAACGTAGCTTTATGAAACAGTGTGTTCAATGTTACTTGGTGTATCTGCTAATTATTTACCTTGATTAGCAGTGGCTTAGTAACTTCTTTTCTGGACTGGGTTTGCTATGAAACCAATAAGGAAAAGGTGGTACCACGGGAATTAGGAGCCCCTAAGACTTGTCTTAGACTGACTTAGAGGTAGGCCTTCTTGTGGGAGTATCGTGGTGGCAGTGGTTTATCCAGAATGCTGGGGCGGTATGTGTATTCTATAGTGGAAGTGACGTCACTATGGAATACAAAGAGGTGCAGATAGATCTCTGTCCTTAGCAAGGATGGAGTTCGTGCCTAACACACGATTTTTAAAAATGCACCAACGCAATTGCGTTGGGGTGTTAAACAAAACTTTTCTAAAGGTTCTGATATGTGGGTAGGCCCATCGTGGAATAAGAGCTTTGATGGCTAGATGTTCACGTTAGGCATACTCGAATTATCTGTCGTATCTTGACAAAATACTCTTTCGAAGCGTATGTTGGGGATGAAATAATGGCAGGGAAGCATCCTTGGGCCATGCTATTTATACGTGATAGTCCGAGAACAAACGACACAGTGGAGGCCACCTTTTCTGACGATACTGCTATGCTAGGCACTTGGTATAACAACTTGGTATAACAATGGACGAAACTAATACAAAATTGCAAGATGCCCTTAACAATGTCAGTGAGTGGACAAAATCTAGGCGGACCGCACTTAATAAGAACAAAAACAGGAACTCTCACAGGAAATTTATCGGCCAAATATTCGTATAACATCGCGATAAAAAAAATTTCTAGTACAGTCGCATACTTAGTTACTTAACTACTTAAATGGCGATATAGTCCGGAATGAACGTGGACCTCAACCAACATGCCTCTCCAATTAGCCCGGTCCTTAGCTAGCTGCCTCCAGTTACGCAATCCAAGTTGATTGAGGTCGGATTTTACTTGTGCGCGCCACTTAAGGCGAGGTCTTCCTCTACTGCGCCCTACGTCGGGCTGGGAATCGACGACTCTGCGGGCCGTAGTATTGGTGTCTATTCGTTCTACATGCACTAGCCATCTTAAACGTCCAATGCGAAGTTTTTTGACCAGGGACATGTCGCTGTACAGCTCGTATGGTTCTTGGTTGAATCTTTGTCTCCATAGCCCGTCAACGCGAACAGGACTAAAGATTTCTCGAAGAATTTTAATCCCATATCGACTAAGGAGCGCCGCAGAGCAGGGTCTTATTTAGGATAACTTAAGTAGTTCGAGTAAGGGCTTTACTACTGAATTTCTTTCTTACCCGATTGTAGCAGTGGTTGGCAAGAGTAATTCTTGGTATGATTTCTCACGAAATGGAAGAGATAATAGCAGAGGTGCTTAGATCAAGTCGCGTATTGTCAATGGTGATGCTCTAGCCACTTCTTCGTTGTTGTTTGTCCTTTCGTGTTGACATCATATACTCATTTACTGCTAAACTACCAAACCTGGCTATGGTGGAGACCTACCAATGATGTCAATATCTTCGGCGTATGCTAGAAAATTGTGCCTCTGGTGTTGGCTTGAGAGTTATGCACAATCCTTTCAAGAATCATATTGAAAAAGTCACGTGACATCGCATCGCTTTGCCTAAATCCTGTTTTGTATAGAATGTGTCGGTGAAGTCGATTCCGACCATGATGGAGTAGTGAGAATTCCCCATCGACAAACTACACAAACGGACGAGTTTGGGCGGTATACCAAAACTAGACATGGCTCTGTACAGTTCGTCTCTATAAATGCTGTCGTATGCGGCTTTGAAATCGGTGAATAGGTGGTGGGTATCGATTTGGAGATCTTGGGTTTTTTCCAGGATCTGCCGAAGTGTGAAAATTTGATCGGTTGTGGACTTTTCTGGCCTTAAACCACACTGGTTAAGGCCGATCAGGTATGTTGTTAAACGGTTTCAGGCATACACATATTTCGGCAGATAGTATCTTGTAGGGGATGTTGAGTAGACTTATGCCTCCGCAGTATGCCCAGCTTAGAGGATCTTCTTTTTTGTGGATCGAGCAAACGATGCTGAGGTTTCATTTTTCAGGAATACTTTCATCGGACCAGATTTGGCTTATAAGTTGGTGGATGTTACTTACCAAATCATCTCCGCCGGCTTTGTAAAGCTCAGCGGGAAGGACATCATTTCCGGCAGCACTATTAAGCTTGAGTGATAGTGCTATCCTCACTTCACTCAGGTCGGGTGGTTTGCAGTTATCGCTTCCGTTGCCAATAATGAACGGTTTGTTCTGCCTGACAGCGGCATGTTGTCCGTCATCGCCTTTTATGTTCGTCCCTGCTTAAAGAGCTCATGGGAAGCTCTCTTCTTCACCTGCAGCTTAGCCTTCGTTCTTGGCTGCGAGCATCTGTCGGCATTCCTCATCAAACCAGGGGCTTCTGACTCGTTGGCGCGGGAAACCTAGGACATCAGATGCTGGTGTTATATGGTGTGAATCGAGAGGTTAAGGGATACGCGTTGCGCGAAGGCCTTCTCGGTCTCCTGCGATTGCAGTCTTTCGATATTACATTTTTTCGCGTTATTTCTGGTTTGTTGTGGCGTGGTGAATATCCGCATTTGCCTTGGCTGCAACAAGGTAGTGGTCCGAATCGAAGTCAGCCCCTCAGAATGTTTGGACATCCGAAATACCGGATGCCTGCCTCTTGTCTATCGCAATGTGTTCAATTTGGTTGACCGTTTTTTGATCTGGAGAACGTCATGTCCCTTTATGAGTATCGAGGTGTGGTAGCATTTAGTTTCGTAGCGAAGTCAAGTAGCCCAATTTCGTTAAAGGACGTACTGTCATGTAGGCTGTGTTGTCTTCTCTTCTTACCTTTGCGTTCAAATGTCCCAGCACGGTTAAAACATCGTCCTTAATCGTACTTAGGCTTATAACATCATCGTTTCCTACGTCGCGGTCGGGACGTGAGTGCATAACATAAGCCATATGTTGGCGGATTTGACCTTGATGCAGGTTGTTGCCATGCGTTCGCTAACGTGTCGAAAACATAATACTTCTTGCCTATGGTACTTATGACGAATCCGCATCCGAGTAGTAGGTATTTCTACTCGCTTTAACATGGTCCGTAGTAGATACCGCAGGTTTTCGTGCTCTTTTTGTCCGCCCATTACATGGTAATTCCTGGGTGGCAGTAATATCTGCTTTGAAGCAGTTATTGTAGTTGTTCACTTGCACGTCTTCTGCTTAATGTTCTCATTCTACGTGCAGATATCTGTCATTTTTTTCTTTTAGCAGGGTCGTCAAAAATAAAATCAGTCATTTCCGAGGCTATAAGTTGCTTCGTAACAAATGTTTTTTGTGTGTAGATAACTTAATCCCTTACCTGAAGGGACAGTTCCAATTTATTTGGTACTTAGGACACGGGACCACCAGTATTCACTACGGGATTGAATGCTGAATTTGGCCTTTTGGTTCATCCGCCGCCATCTTTGTTCAAGTGGCCTGACTTACCCTTGTAATTCCTAGATAACCTGTTGTCCGAATATGTCATAGCAGCTCATTTAGGTTCGCCTAGGACTACAGGCCGGGTATTACGGGCCATTTTGTCCAGGCTGTTTGCTGTTTTTCGTCTTGTTATTAACCCTCGCACTTATCGTTTAGCAAGTCAAATCCGGTTGGGTCAGACCAATATCCGATGGTTCCCACTCGAATGTACAAATTAGCACAATTGATAAGTAGTCAGAATTGCAACCACTGCCAGGTTTATGCAATCAAGTTCTTCCCGCGTTCTAAAACACCCAACATAGAGTTCTTGTACTAAATTTGATCATTCTAGCTCAACATTAAGGCCCATAACCTGGTGGCGTAGATGCCTGAATTGATTCGTCTAGCGTTTCTGATACGATCCATACACAATTTTATGCCTAAGGATAACAATCTCACACTAATCAAAAAATTTTGTTTTTTTTAATGAAATAAAGGATTTTAGATAATGATGACATGATATGCATGTTTGACACTTTTATGATTTAACTCTCGCATTCTAAGTAAAAACGCCCCAATCGAAAGTGGTTATCTGTTGGCTTGTAGTTACACTCAAACATTAATATTAGCCATCTAACTCAAAACCCGGTAAATATTTAATGTTAGTAAATATCAAATGCCGACTTGATAATAAAAATTACTCGTAGAAAATAAAATTTGTAAAGGGTGATCCATTTCGAGGTTCCCTACTTTTTTAAAGAAAAAAACACAGAAAATCCTAATTTAATGGCAAACGTTTATTATCATTTGAAAGAACATTCTTTGGCATTTATTTTTTGAAGATTATGTCTATCAAATGTTGGCCGTTGCTACGTCGCAGATGGTCCATCCGTTGAGTCCAATTTTCGATCACTCGTTTGAGGATTTCGACTGGTAACTGGCGAATGACACGCGTGATGTTTTCCTCCAAGGCCTGAATCGAAGCGGGTTTGTCGGCATAAGCTTTTGACTTTACATATCCCCACAGGAAAAAGTCTAACGGTGTGATGTCACACGATCTTGGTGGCCAATCGACCGGCCCAAAACGTGAAATTATGTGCTCACCGAAATGATCTCTCAATAAGTCCATTGATTGATGCGATGTGTGGGAAGTGGCGCCGTCTTGCTGAAACCAAATGTCACCGAGATCACGAGCTTCAATTTCATTCATCAAATAGTCGGTTATCATGGCACGATAACGGTCGCCATTGACGGTTACGTTCGCACCGGCATAATTTTTAAAGAAATATGGACCGATGATTCCACCGGCCCACAAACCACACCAAACCGTTGTTTTTTCTGGACGAAGTGGCAGTTCTTCAATCTCTTCAGGTTGCTCTTCGTCCCAAATGCGGCAATTTTGTTTGTTTACATACCCATTGAGCCAGAAATGGGCCTCATCGCTAAACTCAATTTGCCTCGAAAACGTCGGATCTTCTTGGAACTTTTCAAGAGCCCATAGAGCGAAGCGATGTCGCTTGGGAAGGTCGAGCGGCTTCAGTTGTTGCACAAGCTGTATTTTGTACGCTTTCAATTTAAGATCTTGACGTAAAATGCGCCAAGTCGTTCCATACGTCAGTCCGAGTTGCTGCGAACGGCGCCGAATCGACTCTCTACGGTCTTCGTGTACACTCTCAGCTACGGCCGCTATATTTTCTTCACAGCGTGCTGGACGTGGTCTATTCGGTCGAATATTATCCAATAATGAATGCTGGGTCTCAAAATGGGTGAAGGTGTTGCGAATAGTACGCTCAGTAGGCCGATTATGTTTACCATAAGTTGAGCGAAGTGCACGAAACACATTCCTCACAGAACGTGAATTTTCATAACAAAGTTGAACAATTTGTAAACGTTGTTCACGCGTAAGTCTTTCCATTATAAAATGCCAAACAATACTAAACAAAAATAACATGACAGCATGACACGACTCACATGTGATCTGTCAAAAAAGGCTATTGAAAAAAGTATCTCTACTTGAATCACCCGTTATGACTACTGAAAAGTGAAAATCATTGAGCAGATTAATATTTGCAATTCATGCTAAATCTGAAGTGTAAATATAGATGACTTGGAACATGAAGATAATCATTTACAACACCAACGATGATTTAATATGTAGATACAGAATAATGATTGTGATGAGTTTTTTTTAACACAAACTGATTAAAGTCAGGTTCTCAACGTTTGCCACTTGATAAGGCCGATTATGTTGGATTCTGAGTAATATGTTGAAAGTCCATATCACCCTGAGTGATATTCAAAATTGTAGCACATGTTCTTAAGGTGATGTTGAAATTTGTTTTCAAATGCACCAGGCAAAGTCGCTTTATTGACGTTATCATTAGGTTCTAGGATTAAGGTCATGTAAGGGCCTAGACATTTCCTTTTTTTTGCAATAATTGTCTAAAAGACATAGACGTTCGTCTTTGCATAGAGTTAACACAACGGTCCTCCAAATTCTTCACGAAACAAATTAATTGCGGCGTCTTCAAGGAACTAAGCCCTTGGATTTGGCCCGAAAATAAAAAAAACCGCGCTATAAATTGCGGAAAAAGCAGGAACTCTCACAGGAAAGTTACCTGCCAAACTTTCATTACTCGTGATAAAAAATTGCTAGATAAGTCGCAATCAAATACAAGAAGGGTGGTGGTTTTACCGGGTTTAAGTCTCACACTACTTTGGGCACGTGCTCATCGTGTCTTTCGAGATTTCCACCATCCCACGGAAAAAAAAGTATGTCTTGGGGCCGAACTCCAAACATGGGAATAGTATTCATATAGTTAAGTGGCAGTTTGGCTTATTCACGTTGAAAAGCGCTGGATTGCCAGGTTTATAAATTAAAGATAATGTTAAATCATACACCGATTAAGTTATCTGAAGTTGGAATCGTCAAGAACAGACTGATTAACACCCTCCAGGTTTTTTTATCATTCTTGTTGATGTTTTTCGTCTGAATTTTGCATTTCACTTCACAAATATTACATGTCGAGGTACATGGCAACAAAGTTATTTTTATATCATAAAACTTCAATCGTTCGTTCGCCTTCTTAGACACCACAACTACCCTTATTCTATAGAGCAATGAACAACATACGAGCTTTACAGATCCATGTTAAGTTTTGGTATACCGCCCAAACTTATCCGTCATTGTATGGAGAATTCTCGCTTCTCCATCAGGGTCTGAAACGACCTCACCAACACATTCGAAAACAAAAAAGGATTTTGGGAAGGCGATGTGTGTCATGTGATTCTTTAAATTGATTCATGAAAAGATTGTGCAAAACTCCCGAGCCAACACCAGAGGCACAATCTTTCAATAATCGGTACAACTATTTTAGTATACGACGACGAAATTGACATCATTAGCAAGGCTCAAGGTAATGCCTTATAAACGTTTGCTAGTATAGAGAAAGGGCAAGACGCGTAAGGATAGAAAACATCGACGACTTGCACAGAACGTCACAATTGACAGATATAACTTTGAGGTAGTACGGGATTGCTATTAACTTTGACAACAACATCTCGCCAGAAATTAAACGAAGTTTCTTCGAGCTGAGAAGACAATTCAGTAAATCCCTCACTCGAACTACTGAGATGATCCTATATAAGACCATGCTCTACGGCACTAAATCATGGACACTTGAGAGAAAAATTCAAAAACTCCGCATTGGACGTGTAAGATTGCTAGGACATGAAGAACGAATGGACAGCAATACTCCGGCTTGCAGAGTTTTCGATTCCCAGCCAGACGTCGGGTGCAGTAGAGGAAGAACTCGCCTTAGGTGGCGCGCACAAGTTGAAACCGACCTCAACCAACTTGGAGTGCGCAACTGGACAGTTAGCTAAGGACCGGGCTAATTGGAGAGGCATGCTGGTTGAGGCCCAGGTTCATTCCGTGCTGTACCGCCAGTTAAGTTAGTAACTAACTTTGCTATAATACCAAAGATTATACGTCATAGAGATTTTTTTTTTTTTTCGTGTGCGCCCGGAGGTGAGTAATCCTCATAGGATACCAGTGGTCCGTACCATTGGTTATGCCCGACTCATATATTTTCGGGCCTGACAATTTCATTAATGTCAGTCAAAATATGCCTACGGGCTAAACCTCACCCCTCAGAGAGGCACTATGAGAACCGGCTGCGCGTGCTCATAGTAGTATGAAAATTATTCCTCTCATTTTTTCATTTTTTTTTGTGGTGACTACGACAAAGTATCCTTAACAAGTAGTTAAGTAGTTTACGCTTCTGTTGTGTTAATCGCGTTTGGTAGGTAGCATTCCAGTGAACGCACCTACTAATACCGTCATTACATGCGGTTTTTCCTTATGGCGCTAGGTCGAACGGTCTTGTTGTTTGTATTATTCCTAATATACCATGGAGCATTCACTATTGCTCTTAGGGTTTTGTTTTGGAATGTTTGCAGTATAGCAATATTGCTTGGTTTGGTACAACCCCAAAGCTGTATACCGTATGTCCAACAAAGTTTTAGCACCTGCTTATACAGAAGCAGTTTGTTGTATATGCTTAGCTTCGAGTATCTTCCAAGTAGCCAATACATTTCTCTGAGTCTGATTGCGAGCTCGTCCCGCTTTTTTTTAACGTGTGGCTTCCACTTAAGCTTTGCGTCTAGAGTCATTCCTAGATATTTTGCCTCATTTGCGTATGGTATTTGTGCAGAGTTAATGAAAACAGGTAAGTTGCTTATCTTTTTGTACGTAAAATTGACATGCGTTGACTTGGTCTCGTTAAGTGCAATTCGCCAGGTTTTTGTCCACTCGTTGGAGTTTTCCCGTTGATGATTCGACTGACTCATCCATTGCGAGGATAGCCGTATCGTCTGTGAACGTTGCTACGATGGTCCCTTCATCTTGTGGTATATCTCTTGTGTAGAGCAAGAATAGGATTGGTCCGAGAACACTTCCCTGCGGAACACCGGCGTGGATTTCTTTGAATTCTGAGTATTCAGTCTCATGTCTAACACGAAACAGTCTGTTTTCAAGGTAGGATTCCAGTATTTTGTATAATTTTGTCGGTAGGGTTGTCCTTAATTTATACCTTAGACCTTCGTGCCATACCTTGTCGAAAGCTTGTGAGACGTCGAGAAAAGGGGCAGAGCAAATCTTTTTCTATTCTAGAGTATTTTCAATTTCATTCGTTATTCGATAAACCTGATCGATTGTGGAATGTTTGACCCGGAAGCCGAATTGATGATCTGGGATCAAGCGTCTTTCTTCAATTACTGGTTGTAATCGTTTTAGCATCATTTTCTCGAAAACCTTAGATATTATCGGCAGGAGCGAAATGGGTCTATACGATTTCTTATCGTTTGGACTTTTCCCCGGTTTCGGAACCATAATGACTTCGGCGACTTTCCATTGCCTTGGTACATATAAAAGTCTCAGAGAAGCATTTATAATGTAGAGCAACTTAACTAATGCTTTTTTCGGTAGCTCCTTCAGGATTTCGCCGGTGATTAAATCATATCCTGGAGCTTTGTTATTTTTCAACTTGCTTATTGTCATTCGAAGCTCGGACAGGGATACGGCTTTTACTTTATAGTTGTTATGGCTGCCGTATTGGCATTCGGTTCTTCGTTCAAAGATTGTCCATCGAACGGCTTGAACGTTTCCTCTAGATGCTCGGCAAATAAATCCGCTTTCTCTTTGTCTCCTTTTGCCCATTCGCCGTTAGCTTTTCTAATTATTGGCGAGTGTATTTTGGGTTTCCTTATGGACTTTAAGGCTTTCCATAAAAAGTATAGGTAGTTTGAAGTCTTGTCAGCAGTCAACCCCTCGAGGTATGTAGAAGTCTCGCGATTTCTTAAATCCTGTAGCTCATTCTTGAGTTTATTACAGAGATAGTTCAGATATGTTTCATCAGGGGGTGCGCGGGATTGTTGCCATATCTTGCGCGCTCTCCTCTTTTCTCGTATGAGGTCTTCGATGTCAGGCTGGTAGTTGACTTTTTTGTTGCGTGTTGCTGTCTTCCGGAAGGGACTGTTTTTCCACGCTGCGCTCTGAATGGCTTCCACGACCTTGTCAACTTCGTCTTCTATTTCGAGCGGTATGTTTGGTGGCACATTTAAAACCACATTTTCCTTGCAGTCTTTTCTGAAAAGATCCCAGTTAGTTTTTTTATTAGTTAACCTAGGAGGTCCTTCTTTTTTTGCTAGACTTCCGTCCATTTTTAGAGTGGTCTGAGCATAGATCATAGCATTCTTCGACTTCCGTCTGATTTTTAGTTAGCCCTTTTGCGATAAAAAAGTCGACTAGGTCAGGGATTTTATTTCTGTCAGTTGGCCAATACGTTGGCTTTCCTGTCGAATAAAAGTCCACCCCACGCTTCATACAGGCTTTGTATAGTAGTCTGCCTTTCGTTGAATTGCATCTTGAACCCCAGAAAGTGTGTTTCGCATTAAAGTCCCCACCGATGATAAAATTAGACTCTATTGAGTCAAAGAGGCGATCGAGGTCGTCGTCTACCAGTCTATATCCCATGGGGAAGTAACTTAATCCGATAAGGTAGTCTAAATGGTTTATTTTTACAGACACTGAAATTATTTGCATAGAATCAAGTCCTGTTATTTATGTTTTCAGAGTGCTTCATACATTCATTGATGTAAAGAGAGGATCCTCATCTTGCCTTTTCCGAAGGATGATGAGCGTGATAACCACTGTACCCAATTATTTTGGGTCCAGAAACCCTTTTCAAGTGGGTTTCCGATATCAAGCATATATCAATATTGTTTTTTCCGTAGAAAAACTTCTAGTTCGTCAATCTTGTTTGTGAGACCATTTGCGTTCCATGTTAGTATCTTCAGAAGCTGTGCCATATTCATGTCTTATTGTTTGGTTTTCGAGGTTTGAACTCGAGCTTGCTCAATTTGTCAAATATAACTTGATTGATCTTGGTTTGGTCATCAAGTTTTTCGTATATCACAGTCAGTAGTTGGCGGATCGGATCTGCTGTATCTGATCTTGTCGGATTTCTCTGTCTCGCACCAGCTAATGCCAATTTTTCCCTTGCGCTTGGGTCAGTGACGTTCTGTTTTATAATTTTTTTTCTTTTATCGGTTTCGTCCTTTTAACTGGCTTAGTTGTCTTTGGCTTATCAGCTTTGGTATCGGCTAAGCTTGGGTCTGGGTGTGGCGGTTTCCTGAGATTGTCGCGTCTTTTTTGCAGTTCTTTCGCGATTTCGCAACCTCGATAATTCGCTGGGTGGTTTTTTGTGCAATTGGCGCAGACCGCTGGGGACTGCTTGGTTGTGTTGCACTCTACAGAGAGATGTGTACCGGCACATTTAACGCACCGTGGTTCTCTTTCGAAACGGTGGTCTACCCCGACGGGACTAAGATGAACTATGGTTCTCTCGGTTCCAAGGCACTGTGACATTGAAATAAACCAGAGTGCAGATGAGTTGGTGCTTCACGTCTCACTGGCGGCAAGTGATATCCCGCTAGGTGCGGTTAAGGGACAAATGCACTCATACTTCCTGAAAAAGGTCGACTCAAAATGGAGAAGGGGAACGAATTGTGTCATATCGAGGACGATATGGCCCTCCTACGACAAAACCAGAACAAACGATCTACTAAATAGAACCCGACCAGATATCGCAAGAACTACGGCGATAGTCACGGGACACTGGCCATTTGGAGACCATGCGGCCAAACTTGGGACCGCAGCGGTCACTTGGGCTAGGTGGCGCAAAAATAACCTTCCGAGGTTTTTTGGCTGTAATTTAAAAAAAAAATTAAAAACTTTGATTCTTCTTGTGGATTATTTTTTATTTGGTCTTTTAATTTTTTTTACATAAAGTCGAGAATATGATGTCTCATGTAAATGGTCGCCGCCACAGTTGATTGTCATTTGAGCCCTTTTTATGGCATTTTCCATCACTTTGGCCAAAACTTCCGGCGATAGGTCCTCACATTCTCAACGGATATTGTCTTTAAGAGCTGCAAGAGTCTGAGGCTTGTTGACATAAACCCGCGACTTCAAAAAGCCCCACAAAAAGAAGTCTGGAGCGGTCAAATCAGGCGATCTTGCTGGCCAGTGCAAATCGCCAAAACGGGAGATTAGGCGCCCGGGAAATGCATCCTTCAGCATATCGGTTGTGGCACGTGCAGTGTGTGCCGTTGCACCGTCCTGTTGGAACCACATGTTTTACAATCCCAATTCATCAAGTTGCGGCAAAAAGAACTCGTTGATCATTGCTCTGTAGCGCTCACCATTCACAGTAACCGTTTGGCCCGCGACGTCTTCGAAGAAAAAAGGTCCGATGACTCCTCCAGCGGAAACAGCACACCATACAGTGACTTTGTGCGGGTGTAATGGCTCTTCGTGGGTTACACGCGGATTTTCAGTGCACCAGAAGCGAAAATTTTGCTTATTTACGTACCCGCTAAGATGGAAATGGGCCTCATCACTCATGATTATTTTTGATGAAAAATCATCTTTCTCTTGGTGGTGATTAAGGATGGCTTGAGCCTATGTTAGACGCGATTGGCGGTCAGCAGCTAACAGCTGATGCACCGTCTGGACTTTGTACGGAAACATCTTCAAATCTTGTACCAAAATTCGCTGTAAAGACCGTCCACTGATACCCATTTGCGTGGCACGTCGTCTGGTCGATGTCGACGGCGCTTCCATGACATCTTCGGCTACAGCTGCAATATTCTCTGCAGAACGGCTACTCCGGGGTCTGCCACGCCTGGCAGCATCTCCTGTTGTGCCAGTCTCTTCGAGGCGAGCGGCTAAACTTCGCAGTGTTTCACCAGTAGGCGTTGGACGGCTAGAAAATCTGCAACGAAATTCACGTTGTGCCAAAGTCACCGACCGATTATTGCTCGAATAAATAGTCACCAATATTCCGCGTTCTGGAGCAGTGTAGCATATTAACGTGTATTTCGCATGTGTTTACTACACAAATGTCAAAACAGAACTGACATTAGGGGCCAATCGCAAAATTTATAGCATTTTCTGATAGAAGGATTACTTTTGCGCCACCTTGTAACTCGGTTCCGCTATTAACTCTGAAAACAACATCTCGTCAGAAATTAAACGAAGAATTACTCTTGCCAAACGCTGTTCCTTCGGGCTAAGAAGGCAATTCAGTAGTAAAGCCCTCACTCGAACTACTAAGGATATCTTATATAAGACCCTGATCATCCCAGTCCTGCTCTACGGCGCTGAAGCATGGACCGTCTCAAAAGCGGATGAAGAAATCCTTGGTCGATTCGAGAGGAAAAATTCTTCGAAAAATCCTCGGTCCCGTTTGCGTTGACGGGCTATGGAGACGAAGATTCAGCCAAGAACTATACGAGCTGTACAGCGACATGCCCCTGGTCAAAAAACTCCGGATTGGACGTTTAAGATGGCTTGGACATGTAGAACGAATGGACACCAATACTCCGGCTCGCAGAGTCTTCGAGTCCCGGCCAGACGTCGGACGCAGTAGAGGAAGACCTCGCCTTAAGTGGCGCACACAAGTAGAAACCGACCTCAACCAACTTGGAGTGGGCAACTGGAGGCAGTTAGCTAAGGACCGGACTAATTGGAGAGGCATGTTGGTTGAGGCCCAGGTTCATTCCGGACTGTAGCGCCACTTAAGTAAGTAAGTAAAGTATTTTCAACAGCATCCCAAAGATGTTTTCATTCCCGGTTTTGAAGTACAAATTTCATATCGTACTCAGGACAATATACAAAATTGATCCTTCGTAGGGGACTTTATCTCGTCGGTATGATCATGTGGACGCACGAGGCTTGTATCACAAAACGCTATCCTAACGAACACAAGAAACAATGACTCCCCGAAGTTAGTTCGGACACCACCCATTGGGTAAGTCTCCACTACATCCAAAATCTTTCCTATCACTCTCTTTCTTCCCCTACTCCAACGCTCTTACTGTGGTTAAAACTTATAAAGGTTATTCATAACCCCTTTAGTGCGTGTAAATTATAAAAAAAAATGACCGTGCTAGCACCTGCAGACATGTAGATGCCTTTGATATTTTTGGTATGTTTTCCATATTTGCACTAAGGACCAAATCTTCATGTTTCCTCAATCGCGTTATTATCCACCTTATACAGATTCATGAGTGAATATTGATGGCACATTGTCCAACTTTGACGGCCAATTATAATTTGCTACTCTCAGAACTCTGGGTCGTGTTTTCCCATAGTATGCGCTATGCGTCTTAGCCATGTCGCTGAATTTCGACTCTTCCTTCAACATACCTGACTAACTTCTTTGTCCGAATCTGCCACCTGAGAATACATAAAACGAAGTTTTAAATACCCTGAAAGACCTCCTTAAGCCATATAACATTGTCGTTCAACTTGATTAAAAGATCAGCGATGTGTTTGCATCCATCCATCTGAATTTCATCACATTGCAGATAAAGTATCTTCCACTTACTAATTAGCTTCACCTGAATAATGTTAGTTCAACATTGACACTGATGTTCTGATAAATCCCCAAGTAATTAATTTCCTGACACAGTCACTGCAGTGCTCCAGGAATCTCAATTGGGATTTCCGGACTAGACGCTCGCGCGACAACATAGTTATTCACTCTAATTACTACCACTTGTCTGTTGATGTGTCGTCACAGATTAATTGTGATCTCACTCTTCGATCAGCAAATGAGTCGGCTAACGTTTGGTAAACAATGATACCAAGCACGCTTCAGACTGAAGTACATAATACCCATGTGTACGTCAGTAGCTATCTCTCGGATGTCGAACCACTTCCATTTATGGGCAGTAGGCGATTTAGCTTGCGCTAGGTCATGAAGCAGCTGTAACATGTGAGTAACAATATCGCGATTAATATTGTATAAGTGTGCTGATGTATCTATGTACATACATCGAGTGTGCAATTTAAAGCTAAGCAATTAAATTGGTTTTTGTATTGAGAATCAACACGACGACGTGACGTTGACCCGAACATGGCAATACAGCGTGAACGTTTAGATTTTGCCAGTGGGTGCCAAGTGGACATGTGGATATGGCGCTCGATTATGATTGGGAGTATATCACTGTTGGCGTGATGAACCACACAAATTATCTTACAAATGATCGAACCATTTTCGGACTTCCGGAGCGTCTTGGTTCATGATTTATTTTCGGCTATCCACGCCAAAAATTACCATTGAAGTACATCAATGAACGAACCAAAAAAAATTCACTGGAGCAGATCACTTTTTTTGGCGATATTTTCGGAAAGAATCTACAGGCACATGTTTTCTATGGGCAATTATACAATTTTTTGCATGATTCAAAATCACGAGGATAAAGGCTGATTCATACTCATGAATGTAATTGATTCGTTCATTCATAAAAGCTGAAGACTATATAGAGAAGATCTTGAGATTGAATAGATACAAATGTTTGTGTTCTTTTTTCATCTGATCGTTCGCAATAGTGCAGGGTCATAGACATTTATTCAAGCACTCAAGAGGTTGACCCTTATTTTTTGATACCACGGGTCTGTAGTACGAAACCACAAGTATTGACAAGAAGAACATTTTTAACATACAACTGGAGTTTTTTTTTTTTTTTTTTATGTTACCGGCCCCAGAAAGCATGTAGCAGACGCTCAAATTACGGTTACCATTTTGCTAAGTAAATCGAAGTAAAAATGGTGGAGCTCGCTTGTATTTTGGTTATTTTCATAAGAAACCTTATTATCGATCAGAGGGTATCCCTAAAAAAGGGTAGACTTGCATTCAGGAAGCCGCTCAGATCAAAAATGTATTCAAGCTCTAGAGCTGAATACAAAATTCAAATTTTTGTCGCAACAGGCTCGTTAGTACCAAAGAGTATAGAACTACATAGAGTACGCATCACAGCTAAAAAAAAATTGTAGCCGTTTCGGACTCGGGCGGTAAGTACGTAGGGGAAATTTCGTCGTTCGTATGCGTCGGCTACGCTGTTGTTTGAAGGTGGGGTAGGAATGTGAACACAGGGGTGTCAATATCAGTACCCCACATAGAAAATTTTCGTTGTATTTGTTCAGGCATATATAGGTGTTCCATTCGCATGCATATTGCTTTGCAAACCTCTTTAACTATTTGGCCAACTGTTGAAAATCCTACGCGATAACTGTGACCTATTGTAGAAAACGAATCGCCAGTCGCAAGATATCTGTAAATAAAATAATACATTTTTATTTAAAGGTCCTGTAATTAAAAAGAAATGGAAAAATCTTCGAGATACATATTCTAAATATCTGAGAAGTACGAAAACGAAAACAGGACAGGCCAAAAATTATAGTAATTGGCAATGGGCACCATTGATGCAATATTTTAAGCCTTACTTGACATTTGCAGAAACGGACTCAAATATTAAGGACACAAACATTGAGGATTCTCTAAACACAATCGATAAGGATGACCCACCAGTAGTCTTAGAAAATCTAGATGTTCCAATATTATCGTCGGAATTATTAGGTAGAGATAAACAGACACGAGTAGAAGATAATTTTCATTCGACCGCAACAACTACACAACAAAGACATGACTGTGACAGAGAAAAAAAAGTGAGATTCTTAAGAAAGAAAGAAAAAAAAAAACAAAAAGTTTCACCGGTAAATGCAGTTTTGGAGTATCTTCAAAAAAAAAAAGGATAACGGAATATGGATGCTACTGAGTTAATATTTATGGGCTACGCTAAAACCGTCAACCGTCATGGCCGCGGTGTAGTGGTAATGTGTTCGTCTATTGAGTGGAAGGTTGCGCGTTCAATCCCAACCAAAATCCATTTCACTTTTATTTAAAAGAAATAAAAGGTCGGTGTAGTACCTAAAAGTATGCACACCATCTTGAATTTCTTCAAATTTAACGAACACAAGAAAAAGTGACTCCCCGAAGCTAGTTCGGACACCACCCATGGAGTTTAAGTCTCCACTACATCCAAAATCTTTCCTATCCTCTCTTTCTTCCCCTTCTCAAACGCTCGTACTATGGTAACATATAAAGGGTATTCATAACCCCTTGAGTACGTGTAAATTATAAAAAAAAAGTCTTTTTCGGCTAAGAGGCAAGCTATAACGAAAATGCAAATATCCAAAATTATAATGGAACAGGAGCTACAACATATAGAAGAGATATCATCCTCTTCGTCACAATTTTTCAAAGAATTTGTGGACCTTCTACAAGTACATCTGCTGTGCCAAGCTCGTTTACTTATTCACCTTGTGAAAATACACAATCGTCCGTATTGGAAGAAAGCTCTCAAACACTCTTTCAGTTCACTTAAAAAAAACCATAGAATCGGTTAAAATACTATACTTTTTTTTTCTAAATTACAGGTTTGGTCTTACTAGACATTGAAAAAGCATTTGACTCAGTTTGGCACCAGGGCCTGATATACAAAATGATAAGTCTTAACTTCCCTCCATATATTTGTAATATAGTCCAAAGCTTTTTGTCCAATCGCTGTTTTAAGGCCCATGTTAATAGTAGTGTTTCCGACTTGGTATATGTTCCATCAGGTGTTCCACAAGGCTCAGTTCTTGCCCCAATATTATACAACATATTTACACATGATATTCCTAAATAACCGCACTGTAATATAGCCATCTTTGCAGATGATACCGCAATATTTTCATCCCATGAATTCGCTCTCAATATTGAGAGGAATCTCCAAAATGGACTGGAAATATTAATAAAATACTATCACAAATGGAAAATCAAATTGAATGAAGGTAAAACTCAAGCTATCTATTTCACCCGAAAAAGAAAGTCTTGTTTCCTTCCCACCGGCCACCTTCAATTCAATGGTAATAGTATTAATTGGGAACCTTCTATTAGATATCTAGGTATTTATTTAGATACCAAGTTAACTTTTAAGGACCACATTAATAAATCTATAAAGAAAATAAGGTATAGGAATCAAGATGCTTTACCCGTTTATTAATAGAAAATCATTACTTTCTACTGACAACAAAATAATTTTACATAAAGTAATTTTCCAGGCAATTCTATTATATGGGTGTCAGGTATGGGGCAACTCCGCAGTGTCATATACAAAAATTGCAAGTATCGCAAACAGTGCTGCATTTACGCCTAGGCCCGTAAGGCCCGGGCCTAGGGCGGCATGATTTTAGGGGCGGCAAAATTTTGATAACCCTGAAAATCAAGAAAAAAATTTGAATATAGGTAATTCCGACTTTACCCTTTAATTTGCCGGTGCAATACAATTTTTTTTTAGATCAATATTATTGGCCGTTGAAAATAATACACTAAAAAATCGGCAGTGAATTTCTCAGTTTTTTTCAGTGAAGTGATTGCGGAATGCAAAATTTTTGTTCATCAGTTTAAGACAAATTCAAATTTACAAGTAAAATTGTCGCAATTGTGATATAAATTTATAATCAAATATGAGTGCATATCGAAATAAACTCAGTGGTGCTGAATATCGTAAAAGAAAGGCAGAAGAATCTACGAAAAAAATGTAATTTACTAAAAAAAATCCCAAAAATATCTAATTTTTTAACAAGTTCGTCAAAAACTTCTAATAATGATCAACAGCCATTATGTTCATCTACTGTAAGTATTTTACTATAATTATCAACATTTTTCTTAAATTGAATGTAACGTTGTTCTTAATCTAAGGGCGGAATCACATTTGTAACGTGTGGTTTGTTGCTATCACTCCAATGAATTTCATATGCGTAGAAACATGTTTTTGTCGTGTGGTGCAGTGTGGCGCGTTGTGGCGATATCGCTCCTATTACGACTGCGCCACACCACAACGATCTATGGAGCAATAAAACGAGACAAATGTACTATCTGAAATTGGGTATGTGAAAGATCTAGAAATCAGAGTTCATTTAAAAAAAAACCACAGCACACAATCCAAGTGTGTACAGAACGCGACAGGACACACCACACGTTACCTTTCAAGCGTGGTTCCGGCTTAAGAAAATAAGAGAATAAGAAATCAGTTGTTTAAAAATAATGCATTTTTCTTCAGCAGAAAATAGACGAGATTTCAACACTAAATATCGAAGAAAGACTGTTAAGCCCTCCTTCACCAAAAGATACTGAAGAAATACAGTCAAGTTCTCCTTCAACTAATTTATTAGGTGACAGTTCAATTGCAGGTAATGTTTTAGGAATCAGCAGTGATCCCTTCTTATGGAATTTAAACGAAGAAACTCAAGAATATATCATTTTAAGCGGTGCACCACAAAATAATATTCATATTATTGATTTTAAAAATTCTAAAAATGTTTATAGTGATAAAACAAGATATTGCTCGAAAAATTTATTTCAACGAACTTTGAAGAATGGAGAGATTCAACGCCGTGAGTGGTTGATGTATTCAGAAACTATAGGATCCGTATTTTGTATTCCATGGTTACTATTTAGTAGATGTGGTGAAAAACTTAACTTAACTTAGTAACTTAAAAGCTCGAGCGGTAGCTCAAGGACGTGTTGATCAACATTTATTAAAACAGCTCGACGAAGAAATTTCGTACTGGAAAAAAATATTGTATCGGATAATTGCAATCGTTAAATCACTTGCAATAAGAGGACTGCCGTTTCGAGGGCATTCAGAGAGAATTGGAGATCCCCGTAATGGAAACTTCTTAGCATCAGCAGAACTTGTTGCTGAATTCGATCCATTTCTATCTCAACATTTAAAGTCGTGTGCGCATCCTGGTAGTGGCAACATATCGTACTTATCAAAAACAATCTACGAAGATATTATATTACTGATTCAAACTCAAGTATTAAAGCACATTTCTACTGAAGTGCAATCCGCTAAGTACTTTGGTATTATTGCAGATTCTACGCCTGATATTGCTCATGTCGACCAGCTAACTATAATTATTAGATATGTACGTGCAAATGGTGAACCCGTTGAAAGATTTTTAGAATTTATACCTAGTACTGGTCATAAAGCAAACGATATTGAAGATGCTGTATTAAACTCATTAAAAAAAAATGGTTTGGACATTATGAACTGTCGTGGTCAATCGTACGACAATGCAAGTAATATGTCAGGGATATATTCAGGAGTTCAAGCACGAATGAAAACAATCAATCCATTAGCAGATTACGTTCCTTGTGTTGCCCATTCGCTAAATTTAGTAGGCATTTGTGCAGCTGAATCTGTACCTGAAGCAGTTGATTTTTTTTCTACTTTGCAAGAACTGTATAATTTTTTTACGATATCTACACATCGTTGGGAGGTCCTGGCGCAACAGACAAATTTAAGACTCAAAAGCCTTTCTCAAACTCGATGGTCTGCTCGACATGATGCATGCTATGCTTTAGAAAAAGAGTGGTGTGCAATAATTGAAGCATTGGACTTTATTGGAGAAAGCAATGACGAGAAACCGAGTACACGATCTGAAGCTATTGGATTAAAACAGAAATTACAGCATTTAGAAACAGCAATACTAGTCATAGTTTGGAATGTAATTTTAGATCGTTTTAATGCTGTTAGTAAGAAACTTCAGGATTCCCAAATTGATTTATCATCCGTAGTCCGACTCTAAACAATTTTTAGAATATGAAGAAAAAGCTAAAGCGCTGTCTGGAGTTCAAGATTATTATCGCTATGGTACTCGCCGCAGAAAAATCAGAAAACTTCAGCCAGACGAATCACGGGTAAATCAAAGAGCACCTATTTCTGGCGAAGAAAATTTTCGTACAAATATTTACTACCCTATTTTGGATACTCTAAGTACACAATTAGCTGACCGTAAAAATGTATATGATATGCTTTATGCACAGTTCAATTTATTTGATAATCTATCTGAAATTGATACGTATGAGTTGAAAAATGAATCAAATAAACTAGTCAATAAGTATCCTGACGATTTAGAAGAAACAACAAATTGTTCTGGAGAAAGATCTTTTTCAACTCTGAAAAGGGTAAAAAAATATTTACGTGCAAGTATAGGCCAAGACCGACTTAATGCCCTTGCATTATTATCTATTGAAGCTCAGTTGGTACAAGAACTGGATTACGATGATATAATTGACGTTTTCGCACGAACTAAAGCCAGAAAGAAGAAAATGTGAACTCAAAAAAGCTATATTCAAATTAATAATTTATATTTAAGACTTTATACGAAAAGTTGTACCTATGTTAACTAATTAAATGTTGTATTGAAGTTAATAAATTTGAATTCATAATAATTTAAATATTTAAAAATTTTATATTTATTGTTAATAATTTTTTCTCCATACAGCAAAAAGGGCGGCATATCTCACGGGGCCTAGGGCGACATCGAACATAAATCCGCCACTAATCGCAAAACAATCTGTTAAAAATGATGCTAGATTTACCTTGGCACCACTCAACTATTGACATTCATGAAAGAGCGAATGTTGAAATGATAGCTGATAGAATTCTAAAACTTAACAACACTTTTCAAAACAAGATGCAGTTTCGCTGACAATCCTCTTGTAAATCAACTAAATACCTAATATTGTTCAAGTATAATTTCTACATACTCGTACTTATTGTTTATATTTATATTATTGCTGTACAAATTTGTACTCATTTGTTATTATTTATTTATGGGATATTTGTTATTTGTTACCTTAATGTATAATAGTGCTTATTATTTTACTTTTCTATTTGTTTATTTATTTTTTTGTTTGTTTATTCATTTATTTATTTATGTACTTAATCATTTATTTATTTTTATTTATTAATTTATTTGTCTATTTATTTATTTATTTATTTATTTATTTATTTATTTATTTATTTATTTATTTATTTATTTATTAATTAATTAATTAATTAATTAATTTATCTATTTATTTATTTATTTATTTATTTATTTATTTATTTATTTATTTATTTATTTATTTATTTATTTATTTATTTATTTATTTATTTATTTATTTATTTATTTATTTATTTATTTATTTATTTATTTATTTATTTATTTATTTATTTATTAATTAATTAATTAATTAATTTATCTATTTATTTATTTATTTATTTATTTATTTATTTATTTATTTATTTATTTATTTATTTATTTATTTATTTATTTATTTATTTATTTATTTATTTATTTATTTATTTATTTATTTATTTATTTATTTATTTATTTATTTATTTATTTATTTATTTATTTATTTATTTATTTATTTATTTATTTATTTATTTATTTATTTATTTATTTATTTATTTATTTATTTATTTATTAATTTATTTATTTATTTATCTATTTATTTATTTATTTTTTTTTTTATTTATTTATCAATGTACCAATTTAATGGCAATTGTAATTTTTTTTTTTAATTATTTATCCTTTATTTTATTTTATTTTTTTTTTCTTATATTGGAGGTTTTTTTCGTATTTTCCTTCAAGTTTATTCTTTTTTCTTTATAAATTCTTCTAACCATTAAAAATAATATTTCAGTAGAAAGATAAAATCATCATCAAATCTCTGTAAAATGTGCAATAACATCATTATGTAAAAATATTCATATACGAAATAAATATATCTATCTATCTAATTTAATAAAACACACTTTTAATTTATTTGTAATTGGATTTATCGTATTAATATCTTTCATTATCATACCTTAATGCAATCGCAAGACGTTCCTCGGGACTAATAGACTCACGATTATTTGTACATAACTTACGAATATCGTCTTTGATAAGATCAAGAATATCGTCAAAACAGTCACTTGACATTCTGAAATACACATAAAATCTCCGTTCATCCTTTCGAAGATCTGGCATAAGCGTATGAAACTCTCCATAACTTTGGCGATCAATATTTAATTTCATGAACACATTTTCTTTTTTTCCTTATATTTCAATAAACAAAAATTTAGTATCAGAATCTGCTAATGCCATTAAAAGAAGAAGTTCTTCTTCATCCGAGAAGGAAAACATGTTGCTTGGTTACTTTGATAATAAGATCATTATATAAATAAATAAAAGGTTCGCTCCCGCTTTGCGTTTGGTGTGAATGGATAGTAGTTCCCGCTTCCGCATCTTTCCCGCGCGATATTCGCTATCGCTACCGCTCTCGCGTTTCGCGTTGGTTTGAGCAGGCCTTTATGCTGACTACGAACGGCGAATTTGAGATAAGCGTGTGTACTTCTAGCATAATGGCGGGATCTCCTGTTTTTTGCTGACTCCGAACGGCGAATTCGAGATCAGCGTGTGTACTTCTAGCATAATGGCGGGTTCTCCTGTTTTAAGCTGACTCCGAACGGCGAATTTGAGATAAGCGTGTGTACTTCTAGCATAATGGCGGGTTCTCCTGTTTTAAGCTGACTCCGAACGGCGAATTTGAGATAAGCGTGTGTACTTCTAGCATAATGGCGGGATCTCCTGTTTTAAGCTGACTCCGAACGGCGAATTTGAGATAAGCGTGTGTACTTCTAGCATAATGGCGGGATCTCCTGTTTTAAGCTGACTCCGAACGGCGAATTTGAGATAAGCGTGTGTACTTCTAGCATAATGGCGGGATCTCCTGTTTTATGCTGACTCCGAACGGGGAATTTGAGATAAGCGTGTGTACTTCTAGCATAATGGCGGGATCTTCTGTTTTTTGCTGACTCCGAACGGCGAATTTGAGATAAGCGTGTGTACTTCTAGCATAATGGCGGGATCTCCTGTTTTATGCTGACTCCGAACGGCGAATTTGAGATAAGCGTGTGTACTTCTAGCATAATGGCGGGATCTCCTGTTTTATGCTGACTCCGAACGGGGAATTTGAGATAAGCGTGTGTACTTCTAGCATAATGGCGGGATCTTCTGTTTTTTGCTGACTCCGAACGGCGAATTTGAGATAAGCGTGTGTACTTCTAGCATAATGGCGGGATCTCCTGTTTTTTGCTGACTCCGAACGGCGAATTCGAGATCAGCGTGTGTACTTCTAGCATAATGGCGGGTTCTCCTGTTTTAAGCTGACTCCGAACGGCGAATTTGAGATAAGCGTGTGTACTTCTAGCATAATGGCGGGTTCTCCTGTTTTAAGCTGACTCCGAACGGCGAATTTGAGATAAGCGTGTGTACTTCTGCATAATGGCGGGATCTCCTGTTTTAAGCTAACTCCGAACGGCGAATTTGAGATAAGCGTGTGTACTTCTAGCATAATGGCGGGATCTCCTGTTTTATGCTGACTCCGAACGGGGAATTTGAGATAAGCGTGTGTACTTCTAGCATAATGGCGGGATCTTCTGTTTTTTGCTGACTCCGAACGGCGAATTTGAGATAAGCGTGTGTACTTCTAGCATAATGGCGGGATCTCCTGTTTTATGCTGACTCCGAACGGCGAATTTGAGATAAGCGTGTGTACTTCTAGCATAATGGCGGGATCTCCTGTTTTATGCTGACTCCGAACGGGGAATTTGAGATAAGCGTGTGTACTTCTAGCATAATGGCGGGATCTTCTGTTTTTTGCTGACTCCGAACGGCGAATTTGAGATAAGCGTGTGTACTTCTAGCATAATGGCGGGATCTCCTGTTTTTTGCTGACTCCGAACGGCGAATTCGAGATCAGCGTGTGTACTTCTAGCATAATGGCGGGTTCTCCTGTTTTAAGCTGACTCCGAACGGCGAATTTGAGATAAGCGTGTGTACTTCTAGCATAATGGCGGGATCTCCTGTTTTATGCTGACTCCGAACGGCGAATTTGAGATAAGCGTATGTACTTCTAGCATAATGGCGGGATCTCCTGTTTTATGCTGACTCCGAACGGAGAATTTGAGATAAGCGTGTGTACTTCTAGCATAATGGCGGGATCTCCTGTTTTATGCTGACTCCAAACGGCGAATTTGAGATCAGCGTGTGTACTTCTAGCATAATGGCGGGATCTCCTGTTTTATGCTGACTCCAAACGGCGAATTTGAGATCAGCGTGTGTACTTCTAGCATAATGGCGGGATCTCCTGTTTTAAGCTGACTCCGAACGGCGAATTTGAGATAAGCGTGTGTACTTCTAGCATAATGGCGGGATCTCCTGTTTTATGCTGACTCCGAACGGGGAATTTGAGATAAGCGTGTGTACTTCTAGCATAATGGCGGGTTCTCCTGTTTTAAGCTGACTCCGAACGGCGAATTTGAGATAAGCGTGTGTACTTCTAGCATAATGGCGGGATCTCCTGTTTTAAGCTGACTCCGAACGGCGAATTTGAGATAAGCGTGTGTACTTCTAGCATAATGGCGGGATCTCCTGTTTTTTGCTGACTCCGAACGGCGAATTCGAGATCAGCGTGTGTACTTCTAGCATAATGGCGGGATCTCCTGTTTTTTGCTGACTCCGAACGGCGAATTCGAGATCAGCGTGTGTACTTCTAGCATAATGGCGGGTTCTCCTGTTTTAAGCTGACTCCGAACGGCGAATTTGAGATAAGCGTGTGTACTTCTAGCATAATGGCGGGATCTCCTGTTTTAAGCTGACTCCGAACGGCGAATTTGAGATAAGCGTGTGTACTTCTAGCATAATGGCGGGATCTCCTGTTTTATGCTGACTCCGAACGGGGAATTTGAGATAAGCGTGTGTACTTCTAGCATAATGGCGGGATCTTCTGTTTTTTGCTGACTCCGAACGGCGAATTTGAGATAAGCGTGTGTACTTCTAGCATAATGGCGGGATCTCCTGTTTTAAGCTGACTCCGAACGGCGAATTTGAGATAAGCGTGTGTACTTCTAGCATAATGGCGGGATCTCCTGTTTTATGCTGACTCCGAACGGGGAATTTGAGATAAGCGTGTGTACTTCTAGCATAATGGCGGGATCTTCTGTTTTTTGCTGACTCCGAACGGCGAATTTGAGATAAGCGTGTGTACTTCTAGCATAATGGCGGGTTCTCCTGTTTTAAGCTGACTCCGAACGGCGAATTTGAGATAAGCGTGTGTACTTCTAGCATAATGGCGGGTTCTCCTGTTTTAAGCTGACTCCGAACGGCGAATTTGAGATAAGCGTGTGTACTTCTAGCATAATGGCGGGATCTCCTGTTTTAAGCTGACTCCGAACGGCGAATTTGAGATAAGCGTGTGTACTTCTAGCATAATGGCGGGATCTCCTGTTTTATGCTGACTCCGAACGGGGAATTTGAGATAAGCGTGTGTACTTCTAGCATAATGGCGGGATCTTCTGTTTTTTGCTGACTCCGAACGGCGAATTTGAGATAAGCGTGTGTACTTCTAGCATAATGGCGGGATCTCCTGTTTTATGCTGACTCCGAACGGCGAATTTGAGATAAGCGTGTGTACTTCTAGCATAATGGCGGGATCTCCTGTTTTATGCTGACTCCGAACGGGGAATTTGAGATAAGCGTGTGTACTTCTAGCATAATGGCGGGATCTTCTGTTTTTTGCTGACTCCGAACGGCGAATTTGAGATAAGCGTGTGTACTTCTAGCATAATGGCGGGATCTCCTGTTTTTTGCTGACTCCGAACGGCGAATTCGAGATCAGCGTGTGTACTTCTAGCATAATGGCGGGTTCTCCTGTTTTAAGCTGACTCCGAACGGCGAATTTGAGATAAGCGTGTGTAATTCTAGCATAATGGCGGGATCTCCTGTTTTATGCTGACTCCGAACGGCGAATTTGAGATAAGCGTATGTACTTCTAGCATAATGGCGGGATCTCCTGTTTTATGCTGACTCCGAACGGAGAATTTGAGATAAGCGTGTGTACTTCTAGCATAATGGCGGGATCTCCTGTTTTATGCTGACTCCAAACGGCGAATTTGAGATCAGCGTGTGTACTTCTAGCATAATGGCGGGATCTCCTGTTTTATGCTGACTCCAAACGGCGAATTTGAGATCAGCGTGTGTACTTCTAGCATAATGGCGGGATCTCCTGTTTTAAGCTGACTCCGAACGGCGAATTTGAGATAAGCGTGTGTACTTCTAGCATAATGGCGGGATCTCCTGTTTTATGCTGACTCCGAACGGGGAATTTGAGATAAGCGTGTGTACTTCTAGCATAATGGCGGGATCTTCTGTTTTTTGCTGACTCCGAACGGCGAATTTGAGATAAGCGTGTGTACTTCTAGCATAATGGCGGGATCTCCTGTTTTATGCTGACTCCGAACGGCGAATTTGAGATAAGCGTGTGTACTTCTAGCATAATGGCGGGATCTCCTGTTTTATGCTGACTCCGAACGGGGAATTTGAGATAAGCGTGTGTACTTCTAGCATAATGGCGGGATCTTCTGTTTTTTGCTGACTCCGAACGGCGAATTTGAGATAAGCGTGTGTACTTCTAGCATAATGGCGGGATCTCCTGTTTTTTGCTGACTCCGAACGGCGAATTCGAGATCAGCGTGTGTACTTCTAGCATAATGGCGGGTTCTCCTGTTTTAAGCTGACTCCGAACGGCGAATTTGAGATAAGCGTGTGTACTTCTAGCATAATGGCGGGATCTCCTGTTTTATGCTGACTCCGAACGGCGAATTTGAGATAAGCGTATGTACTTCTAGCATAATGGCGGGATCTCCTGTTTTATGCTGACTCCGAACGGAGAATTTGAGATAAGCGTGTGTACTTCTAGCATAATGGCGGGATCTCCTGTTTTATGCTGACTCCAAACGGCGAATTTGAGATCAGCGTGTGTACTTCTAGCATAATGGCGGGATCTCCTGTTTTATGCTGACTCCAAACGGCGAATTTGAGATCAGCGTGTGTACTTCTAGCATAATGGCGGGATCTCCTGTTTTAAGCTGACTCCGAACGGCGAATTTGAGATAAGCGTGTGTACTTCTAGCATAATGGCGGGATCTCCTGTTTTATGCTGATTCCGAACGGGGAATTTGAGATAAGCGTGTGTAATTCTAGCATAATGGCGGGATCTCCTGTTTTATGCTGACTACGAACGGCGAATTTGAGATAAGCGTTTGTACTTCTAGCATAATGGCGGGATCTCCTGTTTTATGCTGACTCCGAACGGCGAATTTGAGATAAGCTTTGCTTGACAATTGATACTACTTGAATGATTTGTCAGATCATCACGAGAGGAGGGCCAATGAAAAATCATTTAGGTATTACCACTGCTGGGAATCGAACCCAGACCTTCTGCGAGGCATTTCATCGCACCATCCATCGCACCACTGAGCCCATCAAGATCTGAATATTATGTGATATAAGCTCATGGTAAGACTCGAAGAGGTTAGGATTTTTTTTTATCGAATGACGGAAAAGTGCAAAGACCCTCCAGCAAGTTTCATTAGAGACAGATTACTTGGCTGAATGGGTAAAGGATACTTTCAAGTAAGAGTTGTTGAATATTGTGACATCACAGGAATCTGTGATCTCATCGTAAAGTTCATTAAAGCAGATCAGATTGAAACTGCTACTTTTCGAGAAGTGCCTCACTCGAAGGTCTAAGAGCAGACGCATTTTAAGCAGAGTTTTTTTTACAAGGGGCATGTCGCTGTACAGCTCGTGTAGTCCTTGGTTGAATCTTTGTATCTATAGCCCGTCAACGCAAACGGGACCCAAGATTTTTCGAAAGATGTTGCTCTTGAATCGACCAATGATTTCTTCATCCACTTTTGAAACGGTCCGTGCTTTAGCGCCGTAGAACAAGGACTCCTTATTAGTTCGAGTGGGGGCTTCACAAATGAATTGCCTTCTAAGATCGAAGAATCACCGGTTCGCATGAGTAATTTTTTGTTTAATTTCTGACGAGATGTTGTTGTCAGAGTTAATAGCGGGCCGAGTTCGAAAAAGTCCCGAGCTACTTCAGAGCTAAAATCTGTCAATGGGGACGTTCTGTCCAATTCGTTGATGTTGTGTGTCCTGTCGTGTTGACATCATATACTTTCTCTTGCCCTCATTTACTGCTAAACCAATTTTTGCCGCTTCCTTCTCTTTACAAGCAAACGTGGCTATGACGTCACGTTGAGTCCTACCAATGATGTGAGTATAGTCGGCGTATGCTAATAGTTGTACCGATTTTCGGAAAACTGTGCCTCTGGTGTTGGCTCGTGAGTTTTGAATAATCCTCTGAGGAATCAAATTGAAGAAGTTACATGCCTGCGCATCGCCTTACCAAAATCCTCTCTTGGTATCAAATGTGTCGGCGATGTCGTTTCCGACCCTGACACAGCAGCGAGAATTTTCCATCCTCATCCTACACAAACGGACGAACTGGGCGGTATACCAAACCTAGACATGGCTCGGTATAGTTTGTATCTATAAATGCTGTCGTATGCGGCTTTGAAATCGATGAAAAGGTGGTGGGTATCGATTTGGACTTTTTGAGTTTTTTTCCAGGATCTTCCAAAGTTTGAAGATTTGATCGGTTGTGGACTTTCCTTGCCTTAAACCACACTGATAAGAGCCAATCAGGCTGTTGGTAAACGGTTTCAGGTGTTCACATATTACGGCACATAGGATCTTGTAGGCGATATTGAGGAGACTTATGCCTCTGTAGTTGGCGCAGTTTAGAGGGTCTCCTTTTTTGTGGATCGGACAAACGATGCTGAGGTTCCATTCTTCAGGTATATTTTCTTCCGACCAGGTTTGGCTTATGAGTTGGTGGATGTTTCTTACCAATTCAACTCCGCCGGATTTATATAGCTCGGCGAGAAGGCCGTCAGTGACGGAAGCCTTATTCAGATTGAGTTTAGATATTGCTATCCTCACATCACTCAGGTCGGGTAGTTGGCAGTTTTCGCTGTTGTTGCCAATATTGAATGGACAGCTGCCTGTTTTGTCTTTATCTGCGTATAACAGTCTGCAGAATTGGTTCATAGCATCGACTGTGTCTCAGCTGTGATATGTCCTTGTGCATCTTGACAGGATTTTTTCGAGCCTTGTTTCCTTGGCTTTGACGTTTGACACTTTGGTAAAACTCGCGAACATCGTTCCCGGAGTGGCACCTCTCTATATCCTATATCGTCGATCGCGCGCTTTTCCTGCTCCTTTTTTTTCTTTCTGAAAAGCCGGTGTTCCTCCCTTCTTCTCTGCCTACAGAGCTCAATGGCAGCTCTCGTCTTCACCTGCAGCTTAGCCTTGCAGGCCTCGTTCTTGGCTGAGAGCATCGGTCGGCATTCCTTATCAAACCAGGGGTTTCTTGCTGGAGGGCGCGATAAACCCAGCACATCAGTTGCAGCTCATCTAATATCTGGTTGGCATCCTTGCCATTGTTCTTCGACATTCGATGCTGGTGATGTGGTGTTAATTGAAATCTTAGTTTTTTGTTTATAATGAGGCGTAAATCGGTTTTTACCTGCACTACCAATTGAAGTTAGTAGGAGATCCTCACTTGCCAAACAAAACTTCTCTCTAACGTAGGTTTCTACAGATTCGTTAAATATTGGCCGGATATTCGGATTTTGGCCAAAAAATCTTTTGCTCAGAAGAGCCCATTTCTAACGCAATAGCTATGTTTAAAAGAAAAATACCGTTATAAGAATCAAGTCTTCCAAAAAGGGCATCTGGAACGCTATTGCTGGAATAACACGTAAATACTCAACCGCGTCATCAACAATTGGACCGATCGGTTGAAGCATTGCCCGCGAAGCAAAGGCGACCATTTGAATGATGTGGCGTTCTAGACACAACTGACTGAATGTAGCTTCTAAATTAAGTCATAATCAATTATATTTATATCCCACACCTACATACATGTTAATCCAACTTGTTATCAACGTTCAATCCTTAACACATATTAACCATCCCCTTTTCCGTTTTAATGGTTCCATTTCTCTGGAAGCAACATCAGTTAGTTTACCATTCTGAGAATTACTATATCCAGAACCCATGTCCTGCAGACAGGAAGTCGATGAAGAAATGAAGGGAATCCTATGTACGCACTTCCAATACTTCTCTGTTTTTAGCTTGTCTATGTGCTCCAATAGATTGGCACGATTTTATAGTTCCAGTTATAGTTCATTTCAGGTCATATATTAACGGTTGAAGAGTTTATGGGGCATCAACCTGGTTAGGAACGGCACAATGGTCCTGATATTTCCTGGTAACAGAAACTAATTGACTTTTCACCTTTACGAAGAAAACTGCTGCAACATATAGGAAGCGGAACACAAATAGAAAGTTCAAATGCAACTGGAGTGGAAGCTTGTGTCCTGGGTTCAGTACAGAGACTCACTTACTTTTCAGAAATCGAAGTCTTGATGTGGATAGTGGGTCAAACAGTATTTTTTTTGGGTCGTTTATATGAAGGTAGATATGATTTTATCAGAATAGAGATTGTTTTTTGTGCCAGGGAAACCTATTTGGTTGGATGATGGGTGTTGTAGAACAAGGGAAGACTCTGATTAGCTTTAACTTGGTAATACCCAGTGGTTGTAATTCTGACTACACATTAAATGTGTAGGCCCACGGCAGCGCTCAATACCATAGTGGATACTGTTGGCTTCGTATCCTAGTCGTATCTAATAATTTAAACTGGCCCACCAGGTTGGCGGTTATGCTTTAGGTTAACTACCCACCCATATAAACAACTTTATATTACGAAGCAACCAATAGCCTCGGAAAGGACTGATTTTATTGTTGATGACCCTGCTAAACGAAAAAAGGACAACGATGTTCGTATCTGCACCTGGAATAAGAGAACATTAAATGGCAGAGGTGCAAGCGAACAACTAGCGGAAGAGCTAAACTGCTACAAAGCAGACATTACTGCCATCCTGGAAATACGATGGGATGGGCCGGGCAAAAAGAGGATCCAAAACTGTGACATCTACTACGGACTGTGTAATAGTGAGCAGAAACAGTGACTATTCGGATGCGGATTTGTTATAAGTACCAGACTTCGGCAAGAAGTCTTATGTTTCCAAGACATTAGCGAGTGTCACATTGTAAGGATCCGCATCAAGGCCAAATTCGCCAACATTAGCCTTATATGCGCTCACACCCCAAGAGAGGAAAAAGATGATATAGCTAAGGATTGCCTCTACTCCTTGACAAAACCTATGAGCGACTTCCGAATCGTGCTGGGAGATTTAACCGCAAAGGTATGACGAGAACACATCCTTCGGAACAGTGTTGTCGGAAAAGACAGCGTACAAGACACTGCGTCCTTCAACGGACTTGGACTAATTGACTTTGCTACGGAGCGAAATGCCAGAAAACCTTGTGTTAGCTACACAAGGTTTTCTCACCTCGATATCAATAAGGCGACATGGCGGTCAACGGTCAACCAAATTAATCACATTCGGATGCCCGAAAATTACGAGGAGCTAACATTGACTAGGACCACTACCTTGTTGCATCCAAGGTAAGAATGCGGATATTCATCACGCCACAACAAACCAGAAATACTGCGAAAAAAAAAATTAATAGCAGGTGGCCATGGCTCAGAGGAATGCGTAGTTGACTGCTAAGCCAAACGTTGCGGGTTCAAGCCCCAGCTTCGGCAGCATTTGTTTTCTACGAAAATCGCCAGCTTATCTGAGGCCACCTGTGCGATAATATGAGACAATATTAATCTATGTCTCCTCCTCTGTGCCACGTAGGTGTATGTTATATGTCTTTCCTTCTTTGTATCTATCTGTCTCTCTCTGTTGTATTAATGTCTTTATCTGTCCCAGCCGATGGCCTCAGTCGCCAGTGCTGTTACGTGTCTGTAGTTCGTTGCATTCATGTGCGAAGTACTGTGATGTCCAATGTCCAAAATTAATATCGAAAGACTGCAATCGCAAGAGACCGCCAAGGGCTTCGCGCATCGCGTATTCCTTACCCTCTCAATTATTACCATATACCACTAACATCAAATGTCGAAGAACAATGGCAACGATGCCAAGAAGCCATTGCATCAGCCGCAACTGATGTCCTAGGTTTCTCGCGCCCACCAGCAAGAAACCCCTGGTTTGATGAGGAATGCCGACAGATGCTCGCAGTCAAGAACGAGGCCTAAAAGGCTAAGCTGAAGGTGGAAACTAGAGCTGCCATTGAGCTCTATAGGCAAAGTAGAAGGGGAGAACACCGGACTTTTAGAAAGAAGAAAAATGAGCAAGAAAAGCACGCGATCAAGGAAATAGAGAGGTGCCACTCCAGTTCCATTCTGACTCAAGGATTTTCGCAAGTTTTACCAAAGTGTAAATCGTGAATCCTTTCGCGACGATCAAGGAAATATCGTAGTTGCGACACAGTCGACTCTGAGGGATATGGAAGAACCACTTCTGCAGACTGTTAAACGACGATGACGAACAATATTCCGCTGTCAGACAGAAGGGATCATTCAATATTGGCAACGACAGCGGAAACTGCCAACCAATCGACGCAAACTTAACAAGGCTGACAGATGTGGCGGCCTTCCCGCAGAGCTTTATAAAGCCGGCGGAAATGACTTGGTAAGCAACATCCACCAACTCATAAGTCGAATCTGGTCGGATGAAAATATTCCTGCAAAAAGGAACCTCAGCATCGTTTGCCCTATCCGAAAAAAGGGGACCCTCTGAAGTGCGGCAAGTGCATGTACAAAAGTCTCCTCAATGTCACGTTCCTATCTGCCGCAATATTGCAACGCCTTAAACAGTTCACCAACAACCTGATCGGCGCTTATAAGTGTGGTTTTAGGCCTGAAAAGTCCACAACTGATCAAATTTTCACACTTCGGCAGATCCTGGAAAAAAACAAAGAAGTCCAAATCGATACCCACCACCTATTCATCGACTTCAAAGCTGCATATGACAGCATTTATAGAGACGAACTATACCGAGCCATGTCTAGTTTTGGTATACCGCCCAAACTTGTCCCTTTGTGTAGGGTGATGACGGAGAATTCTCGCTGCTGGATCAGGGTCGGAATCGACATCACCGACACATTCGATACGAAAAAAGGACTTAGGCATGGCGATGCGCTGTCACATGACTTCTTCAATTTGATTCTTGAGAGGATTGTGCGAAACTCCCGAGCCAACACCAGAGGCAAAATCATCAAAAAGGATCAAAAAGGATGAGGACTCAACGTGATGTCATAGCCACGTTTGCTTATATAGAGAAGGAGCTGAAAAAATTGGTTCAGTTGTAAATGAGGGCAAGACTAAGTATATGGATAGATTTGGCCAAATTGACCAAATTGAACTGGACTTTCTCTCCTCGGCTTCGCTATCAACTCTGACAAAAACATCTCGTCAGAAATTAAACGAAGAATCACTATTGCCAACCGGTGTTTCTTCGGGCTGAGAAGGCAAGCTAGTTTTAAAGCCCTTACTGTAACTACTAAGGAGATCCTATATAAGTCCCTGATCATGCGAATTCTGCTCTTCGGCGCTGAAGCATGGACCGTATCAAAAGTGGATGAAGAAAGACTTGGAATCGAGAGGAAAATTCTTAGAGAAATCTTCGGTCCCTTTTGCGTTGACGGAGTATGAAGACGTAGATTCAACCAAGAACTGAGCTGTACAGCGACATGAGCCTTGTCAAAAAACTCCGCATTGGACGTTTAAGAAGGCTAGGACATGCAGAACGAATGGAAACCAATTCTTCGACTCGCAGAGTCTTCAATTCCCAGCCAGACGGTGGACGCAGTAGAGGAAGACCTCGCCTCAAGGGAGCATGTTAAAGCGTGAGCTGTTGATTAAAGTCCTTGACTCTCTTGGACAGGTTTTCTCTGCTCGATCAACATTTTTTGTTTTGAGGAAAGACCCATCATAAGAGATCATCGACATACATGCAACGATCTGTTAATGTTTGTGCTGATCTTTGATTTTATCCAGTTTGGTTTGTCCTGGCTTTGGAATTAGCTCCAGAGCTACCCGCTGTAGACATTTGTTTGAATTGAAATGTACATTACTGTGAGAACATCGATCGGCAATGCATGGGGTTATGTTGACATGGATAAGTGATGGGTGGATAAAATGATAACCAACTCAGTTGATATTTAAAAGAGTGGTAAAAGAATAATTAACACACTCTTGGGTCACATAAATCCAATAACACCATCATTTGACTGACATTTGTCACAAAGTGATCCCGAATTGCAAGACCAACCGAAATAATTTTCGGACTGTAAAGTCGAAAATCCTTCCATTCAGACAATTCAAAAAGAAGATGAAATCTGTTTTTATAATACCGAAGGCTTATTGCAATCCCAGTACTACGTTATCACACTCAGTCCCAGTTCCCCCAAAACTTAAACCAATTTTGATTCCTTGCGATTTTTTGACTAATAATAGTCAAATAGAGGTAAAAATTATAAACCCAGCTAATACGCAACAAACCCATCTCATAAATTGTTACTTCTCGGACATTCCCTAATTTGACTAAGCTAAGCAGTTATACCCCTATCCCCAGCAATTTACATCTTCAAATTTCCCACCCATTACTGTTTCCCAACAAAACCATCAGCTAACTAACAGATGTTAAGATCCGCCAGATCCACTTGAGTCTGGTTTTTGTTATCTGCAGACTAGAACCCGTTATGGAAGTTCCCAAAGACATTTCGTCTAACCTCTCAATCTGTTTATTTGCAAAATGAAACCAATCAAGCATGGGGGCACGACTCGGGCTTGACCGGTTTGTCTATCGTCGCATACTTATCGAGTTCGAGCTCCTCAGTTTCCGTAAGCTTGTTATGATAAGCATTCTTTTTTTTTTTTTTGAATAATTCAACGTTATTTCGACTTCGGTTGAGGGGGATTTTTTTTCGACTTTTTACCATATTTCTTGGGAATTTCTTCGATTGGTAGGATGCTATGATATACTGGCTTGGTCTGTCTATAAACACTTTCCAGATTGCTTGGAGGTGTTAGCATTAATTGATCTATTAGCACTTTCATTTTTTTCTTGTATTGCAAAATATTTTTTTTGCTGGCGCTAATAGGAAGAGGGTGCATACTTGAGAAATGAAATAGGTCATTGGACTGACATAACAGAGAATCCCTTCGGGCTAGTGATATCGTCAATGTAATCGGTTACTGTAATGTTGAAAATAATTATTATCAAGGCAAATAAACAAAACGTTTTGAATGGCTCTCAGCTCTGACAAAATTAGCCTATCCTAAGAGAGTCATTGTATTACAAGTTTTTCAAAATCAGAGGGCTTGAAGATTATTTTTCAAACGGCTGTCATTTATTGTATGATAAGCTAAGTTTGGTATGGCATTCCACATTCTTGTTCTTCGGAATATGAATGAATCTCTATATTACTGCTAGTAGGCATCCATGGTTTTGCGAGTATTGGGTAATCCAACCATGCTCAAAAAAAAAAATACAAATTTTTGGAGCAACTGGCTCGTTATTACCCAGGGCCTAGCTTTCTTACATCCATTCATGTGTGCGTGTGTACTTCTTGCACGATTGCGGAACCTCCTGTTTTATGCCGACTCCGAACGGCAAAGTTGAGATAAGTTATTCTTGGAAATTGATACTACTCGGACGATTTGTAAGATCTTCACGAGAGATGGGGCCAATGAAAAATCATTTAGGTGTTTTTAAGGCCGGGAATCGGACGCAGATCTTCTGCGCGGTAGTTCATCGCACTAACCATGGCCACAGATAAGGGAAGTAAAGAGATACCAATCTACGGGATTTGCCTACAAGCTAAATTCACCGATAATTACGTATCTTACACATACTATCACATTTGTAAGCAAGTGTGCGTGAGGTAAGTTATTCCCCACATTTTTTGCTCAAAATTTTTCGATTTTCCCCCGCCACCTCACCGACATCACCGTAAACCATCACAGAAAGGGGTGAACATTTACATCGGAGTTAAAACAGCTGTAGCATTGCCACCACCAATGAGTGCATCCAAGAAAAAATTAAGAAATAAGCGCTGCGTTCAGTATTGATTAATCAACGTTATAATATCGTAGTTGAGACACAGTCTATGCTGAGGATATGGAAGAACCACTTCTGCAGACTGTTAAACGGCGATCACGAACAACATTCCGCTGTCAGGCAGAATGAACCATTCAGTATTGGCAACGACAGCGAAAGCTGCCAACCACCCAACCTGAGTGCAGTGAGGATAGCAATATCTAAACTGAAGCTTAATAAGGCTGCCGGAAATGACGGCCTTCCCGCCGAGCTTTATAAAGCCGGCGGAGATGACTTGGTAAGTAACATCCACCAACTCATAAGCCGAATCTGGTCGGAAGAAAGTATGCCTGAAGAATGGAAGCTCAGCATCATTTGCCCGATCCCCAAAAAAGTAGATCATCGGAACTGCGCCAACCACAGAGGCATAAGTCTTCTCAACATCGCCCAAAAGATCCTGTCTGCCGTAATATGTGAACTCCTGAAACCGTTTACCAACAACCTGATCGGCCCTTATCAGTGTGGTTTTAGTCCAGGAAAGTCACAACCGATCAAATCATCACACTTCGGCAGATCCTGGAAAAAACCCAAGATCTCCAAATCGATACCCACCACCTATTCATCGATTTCAAAGCCGCATACGACAGTCTGAATCGTCTAGTTTTGGTATACAGCCCAAACTCGTGCGTTTGTGTAGGATCACGATGGAAAATTCTCGCTGCTCCATCAGGGTCGGAAACGACCTCACTGACACATTCGATACCAAAAAAGGATTTAGGCAAGGCAAGGCGATGCGCTGTCATGTGACTTCTTCAATCTGATTCTTGAGAGGATTTTGCAAAACTCACGAGCCAACACTAGAGGCACAATTTTCCAAAAATCTGTACAACTACTAGCATACGTCGACGATATTGATATCATTGGTAGGACCCAACGTGATGTCATAGGCACGTTTGCTAGTGTAGAGAAGGAAGCGGCAAAAATTGGTTTAGCAGTAAATAAAGGAAAGACGAAGTATATGCTGACATCACGTTGGGTCCTCCCAATGATGTTAATATCGTCGGCGTATGCTAGTAGTTGTACAGATTTTTGGAAAATTGTGCCTCTAGTGTTGGCTCGTGAGTTTTGCAAAATCCTCTCAAGAATCAGATTGAAGAAGTCACATGACAGCGCATCGCCTTGCCTAAATCTTAATTTTGTATCGAATGTGTCAGTGAGGTCGTTTCCGACCCTGATGGAGCAGCAATAATTCTCCATCGTCATCCTACACAAACAGACGAGTTTGGGCGGTATACCAAAACTAGACGATTCAGACTGTCGTATGCGGCTTTGAAATCGATGAATAGGTGGTGGGTATAGATTTGGACTTCTTGGGTTTTTTCCAGGATCTGCCGAAGTGTGAAGATTTGATCGGTTGTGGACTTTCCTGGCCTAAAACCACACTGATAAGGGCCGATCAGGTTGTTGGTAAACGGTTTCAGGCGTTCAAATATTACGGCAGATAGAATTTTGTAGGCGATGTTGAGGAGACTTATGCCTCTGTACTTGGCGCAGTTAAGAGGGTCTCCTTTATATGGTGGATCGGGCAAACGATGCTGAGGTTCCATTCTTCAGGCATACCTTCTTCCGACCATATTCGGCTTATGAGTTGGTGGATGTTACTTACCAAGTCATCTCCGCCGGCTTTATAAAGCTCCGCGGGAAGGCCGTCATTTTCAGCAGCCTTATTAAGCTTCAGTTTAGATATTGCTATCCTCACTGTACTCAGGTCGGGTGGTTGGCAGCTATCGCTGTCGTTGCCAATATTGAATGGACAGTTGGCTGCTTTGTCTTTATCTGCATATAACAGTCTGCAGAATTGGTTCATAGCATCGACTGTGTCTCAGCTCTGATATGTCCATGTGCATCTTGACAGGATTTTTTCGAGCCTTGTTTCCTAGACTTTGACGTTTGACACTTTGGTAAAACTTGCGAACATCGTTCCTGGAGTGGAACCTCTCCATTCCCCATATCCTCGATCGCGTGCTTTTCTTGCTCCTTTTTCTTCTTTCTGAAAAGCCGGTGTTCTTCCCTTCTTCTCTGCCTATAGAGCTCAGCGGCAGCTCTCGTCTTCACCTGCCTGCCTTAGCCTTGTAAGCCTCGTTCTTGGCTGCGAGCATCGGTCGGCATCCCTCATCAAACCAGAGGTTTCTTGCTGGTGGGCGCGAGAAACCTAGCACATCAGTTGCGTCTGATCTAAGGGCTTGTTGGCATTGTTGCCATAGTTCTTCGACATTCGATGCTGGTGGTATGGTGTTAATCTAGAGGTTTAGGGTTACGCGTTGCGCGAAGGTCTTGGTGGTCTCTTGCGATTGCAGTCTTTGTACATTAATTTTTTTACAGTATTTCTGGATTGTTGTGGCGTGGTGGATATCCGCATTCTAACCTTGGCTGCAACAAGGTAGTGGTCCGAGTCGATGTTAGCTCCTCGGAATGTTCGGACATTCAAAATACTGGATGCGTGCCTCTTGTCTATCGCTATGTAATCAATTTGATTGACCGTTCGTTAATCTGGAGACCGCCATGTCCCCTTATGGAAATCGTGGTGAGGAAACCGTGTGCTGGCTATAGTAGCATTTCGTTCCGTAGCGAAGTCAATTAGCCTACGTCCGTTACCAGACGTGTTGTCGTGTAGGCTATGTTTTCCGACAACATTGCTAAAGATGTCTTCTCCTACCTTTGCTTTAAAATCTCCCAGCACGATTTCAACATCGTACTTCGGTAGTCGCTCATAGGTTTTGTCAAGGAGCTCATAGAAGCAGTCCTTAGCTATATCATGTTTTTCCTCCGTTGGGGCGTGAGCGCATATAAGGCTAATGTTGGCGAATTTGGCCTTGATGCGGATCCTTACAATGCGTTCGCTAATGTCTTTGAAACATAAGACTTCTTGCCTAAGTCTGGCATTTATAACAAATCCGCATCCGAATAGTCGCTTCTTCTGCTCACTATTACACAGTCCGTAGTAGATGTCACAGTTTTTCAACCTCTTTTTGCCCGGCTCATCCCATCGTATCTCCAGGATGGCAGTAATGTCTGCTTTGTAGCAGTTTAGGGCTTCCGCTATTTGTTCGCTTGCACCTCTCCTGTTTAATATTCTCACATTCCAGGTGCAGATACGAACGTCGTTGTCCTTTTTCGTTTAGCCGTGTCGTCAACAATAAAATCAGTCTTTTCCGAGGCTATTGGTTGCTTCGTATTCGTTAGATTTTTCCATGGTTGGGTAGTTAACCCAAAGCACAACCCCCAACCTGGAAGGCCAGTTCCAAATTATAAAATACCCCCAGGACACGGGGCCATCAATATCCACTACGGGAGTGAGCGCTGCCGTTTGCCTCTCGGTTCATCCGCCACCGGCTCTGTTCAAGGGGCCTGACTAACGCTTGAAATTCCTAAACAACCTGTTGTCCGAGTATGTCGAAGCAGCTTGTCTAGGTTCGCCTGTGACCATAGGCCGGGTATTCATTCCGTGCCATTCTGACCTGGCTGTTTATAGTGCTGCTGTCGCGTTATCAACACTCGCGCTTATCGTTTAGCAAGTCAAATCTGGTTGGATGAGACCAGTACCCGATGGTTACCACTTGTAGGTTAAAAATAAGCACTTGATGTGTAGTCAGAGTTACAACCACTGGGCATTGCCACCTTAACATTTATTACTCGTCATAAAAAAAGTTTTAAGCTCTTATTTGAAGGGAAGGTCTCAAACTACTCTTTTGCTCGACGTACCTTCTTAATGCATTTTCGGTTTTTTAGCTAGTTGGCCTTGGGGGTTCTGCTTTCCTTATTAAGCAGTCACTTACAAACATAATTTCAACCGAATAAACTGTTGCTGTTGAGATGTCATTTCGTTTCTCGATGTACACAAAGTTTGTTTTCTCCTATTTTACAGTAGAAATACAATATAATCCGTCAATTTAGCTGTATACATGACCAATATGCCGGCTTGTCCGTCGAGTAAATTTCGACATCAGATTCCAAACCGGCTTCGTAAAGTAGTTTCCCATTGGAAAAAATAAATCTTGAGGCCCAACGGTTAACGATATCGACCAAGGCTTCAAAATGTTCAAAAAGAATTGTTTGTTATATCGAACAACTTTTCAAAATCTTTTCAGTGAATAACAATTAAATTCTCAAAAGATATTAAAATTGTGTTACCAGTCTAATTAACTGACGACGCTAACTCCAAGACAGTCTTCATGTGCACATTTATTGTACAGAGGTTAAGTCAATTCATACCACTTTCTGGTTAATTTTTATCACAAATTGCTCGCACATTTACCACAGAATTTTTGAGGGACCAGGCCTCGTAGGTTATTTGCAGTTAGTCACACTTCGCGTGGTTAAGATCACGCTGCTGGACCATGCACAAAATCTCCAATTCAGCACCAGAATGATTCAGGGCTAATTGATTGTTTGTTTGAAGTTTTGAAAGATTAGTCACAAGTCACGTGACAAAGTAAAGAGTTTTTATCATAACTCGTAGCACGTAGTTAAGGTACACAATGCTCGTCATTACATTTGTCAGTAGTAAGTGCTTAGCTTGTACTGACTACAAGTTAAGAAAAAAAAAAACTTTGACGTGCAAATAATTAGGTTTCCGCGTATAAAGGTTGATACCAACATTTCTGAGTGTCGAAAGCATTTTTAAGTTCAATTTGAATTCACATCGACATTAACATGGAAAGTGGTGTATTTTACATGGTGAATTACACATTAAAAGCATTGACGACAGAGTCTATCTCCCCGGTATGGCGGAAGGGGTGATTTCATAAAAAAGTACTAAAAATTAAAAAAAAAAATTAAAAAATAACGGTAATAAAGGGTGATCCATTTCGAGGTTCCCTACTTTTTTAAAGAAAAAATAAACAGAAAATTCAAATTTAATGGCGAATGTTTATTATCATTTGAAAGAACATTCTTTGGCATTTATTTTTTGAAGATTATGTCTATCAAATGTTGGCCGTTGCTACGTCGCAGATGGTCCATCCGTTGAGTCCAATTTTCGATCACTCGTTCGAGCATTTCGACTGGTAACTGGCGAATGACACGCGTGATGATTTCCTCCAAGGCCTGAATCGAAGCGGGTGTGTCGGCATAAGCTTTTGACTTTACATATCCCCACAGGAAAAAGTCTAACGGTGTGATCTTGGTGGCCAATCGACCGGCCCAAAACGTGAAATTATGTGCTCACCGAAATGATCTCTCAATAAGTCCATTGATTGATGCGATGTGTGGGAAGTGGCGCCGTTTTACTGAAACCAAATGTCGCCGAGATCACGAGCTTCAATTTCAGGCATCAAATATTCGGTTATCATGGCACGATAACGGTCGCCATTGACGGTTACGTTCGCACCGGCATAATTTTTAAAGAAATATGGACCGATGATTCCACTGGCCCACAAACCACACCAAACCGTTGTTTTTTTCTGGATGAAGTGGCAGTTCTTTAATCTCTTCAGGTTGCTCTTCTTCCGAAATGCGGCAATTTTGTTTGTTTACATACCCATTTAGCCAGAAATGGGCCTCATCGCTAAACAAAATTTGCCTCGAAAACGTCGGATCTTCTTGGAACTTTTCAAGAGCCCATAGAGCGAAGCGATGTCGCTTGGGAAGGTCGAGCGGCTTCAGTTGTTGCACAAGCTGTATTTTGTACGCTTTCAATTTAAGATCTTGACGTAAAATGCGCCAAGTCGTTCCATACGTCACTCCGAGTTGCTGCGAACGGCGCCGAATCGACTCTCTACGGTCTTCGTGTACACTCTCAGCTACGGCCGCTATATTTTCTTCACAGCGTGCTGGACGTGGTCTATTCGGTCGAATATTATCCAATAATGAATGCTGGGTCTCAAAATGGGTGATGGTGTTGCGAATAGTACGCTCAGTAGGCCGATTATGTTGACCATAAGTTGAGCGAAGTGCACGAAACACATTCCTCACAGAACGTGAATTTTCATAATAAAGTTGAACAATTTGTAAACGTTGTTCACGCGTAAGTCTTTCCATTATGAAATGCCAAACAATACTAAACAAAAATAACATGACAGCATGACACGACTCACACGTGATCTGTCAAAAAAGGCTATTGAAAAAAGTATCTCTACTTGGATCACCCGTTACTTGCAATTAATTAGTACACCTTTTTCCGAAGCTATTGGCTTTGCTCTTTTATTTAATTTGTAAATCAAAAGAAATCTACGAATAGTTTTTGAAAAAAACGGGGAAAACAAATACAAAAAAATTGTATGGTAATTTTTCAAAAAAATGTAGAATTTTTTTAAATTTTATTGCTCTATCTTTATAAGAAACGGAAAATTAGATGATTTTATGTTTTCTAGATTTTGAGACAATTGAAAGTTACTAAAATTAATTCGGAATATAACCCTCAAAGTGAACTACAAAAACAAAATCATTGAAAAATAATTTTAGTAAATTTAAAATTTTCTCAAAAACTAGAAAACATAAGACCATTCGATTTTTTTGTTCGATTCAGAATTGCAATAAACACTGATACTAAAAACCAATTAAGCACTTCAATTCACAATTTTGCAGAAAAAAATAGTCGAAACTTTTTTTTGCATTTTTTTTTATCAAAAATTGGAGTTTGCATTCGAATTTTTCAAAAACCATTGACATAAATAATTTTATTTATAATAATAAAAGGACTGGTTCCTGGCATTCAATATCGGCATAGTATATCATTGTAAGTGTTTCCATAGTTTTTTAATTTTTGTTTTTCATTTTTAGTCATTTTTTTTGTTAGATTGCCTCTATTTCTTTAACGGGCGAGATAGACCACCCCTCCTCCAATAATAAAAAGTGCCCCCTACAAAACACCGTTATCAATTATCGGCGCCAAACTTATCGTACCAACTCACGTAATTTAAATATTCTTACGAAGCAACCAAGACCATCGGAAAGAACTGTTTTTATTTTTGACGACCATGCCAGGCGAAAAAAGCTAGCGAAATTCCGAAGCTGCGACATAGCAGACATTACTTCCATCAAGGAAATACGAAATCAGCTGCGAATCTTGTTATAGTGAGAAGAAAAGGCAACTTTTCGGATGCGGATTTGTTATAAGTACCAGAGTTAGGCAAAGAAGTCTAATTTTTCCAAGACATTAACGAACGCTTAAAAAAACGTTTTGAAAATCCGCACCAAGGGCAAATTCGGCTTATTAGCGCTCGCGTCCCAACGGAAGAAAAAGATGATATAGCTAAAGATTGCTTCTACGAGCTCCTTGACAAAACCTGTGAGCGACTACCGAAGTACGATGTTAAAATCGTGCTGGGAGATTTTAACGCAAAGGTAGGAAGAGAAGACATCTTTAGCAGTATTGTCGGAAACCATAGCCCACACGACAACACGTCTGGTATCGGACTTAGGCTAATTGACTTCGTTACGGAACGAAATTCCACTATAGCCATTCCACGTTTTTTTAACCTCGATATCAATAAGGGGATATGGCGGTCAACGGTCAACCAAATCAACTACATTGCGATAGACAAAAGGCACGCATCCAGTATTTTTGATATCCGATGATTCCGAAGAGCTAAAATGGACTAGGACTACTACATTGTTGCAGCCAAGGTAAGAATGCAGATATTCAGAAAGAAGAAAAAGGAGCCGGAAAAGCACAAGCTCGAGGACATAGAGAGGCGCAATCCAGGAACGATGGTTGCAAGTTGTACCAAAGTTTGATTTATATAGTCAAAGCCAAGTATACAAGGCTCGAACAGAATTCTGTCGAGATGCTGTGGATAGGGAAGAACCACTTCTGCAGACTGTTAAACCGAGATGGCAAACAACATTCCGCTGTCAGGCCCAACGAACCATTCATTCAGCGAATGCTGCAAACCACCCGACCTGAATGAATTGCGGATAACAATATCTAAACTCAGACTTAAAAAGGCTGCCGGTAATGAAGGCCTTCTTACCGAGCTTTATAAAGGCCGGCGGGGACGACTTGGTAAGTAACATCCACCAACTCATAAGCCAAATCTGGTCGGAAGAAAGTAATCTCAACATCGTTTGCCCGATCAAAAAAAAGGCGACCCTCTGAACAGCGATAACCACAGAAGCAAAAGTCTCCTCAACATCGCCAACAAGATCCTATCTGCCGTAATATGTGATGGACTGATACCGTTTACCAACAACATGTTCGGCGCTTATCAGTGTATTTTTATGCCAGGAAAGTCCACAACTGATCCAATCTTTCCAATTTGGCAGATGATGGAATTCGGCAGAAGTCCCTTCGTCGATTTCAAAGCCGCATAGGACAGCATTTATAGAGCCATGTCTAGTTTTGGTATACCGTCTAAGCTCGTCCATTTGTGAAGGATGATCATGGAGAATTTTCGCTGCTCCATCAGGGTCGGAAACGACATCACCGACACATTTGAAACAAAAACAGGGTTTTTGGGAAGGCGATGCGTGTCATGTGACTTCTTTAGTTTGGTTCATGAAAGGATTGTGCAAAGCTCTCGAGCCAACACCAGAGGCACAATTTTCCAAAACCCGGTGCCACTACTAGCATACGACGACGATACTGACATCATTGGAGATGCTGTTCGTGCAAAAAGATGAACTCCTGGACATCTTTGTATCATTGAAAAATAAAAAGTCGGCAGGAGAGGACGGTGTCCCAAACGTCGTATTGAGACACCTGCCAATAGAAGCAGTCGGTATCTTCACCACCCTGTTTCAACAATGCACTGAATAATGCACATTATCCGGTGCACTGGAAAACGGCGGTGGTACATCCTATCCCCAAAAAGGACAAGGACAAAACAAACCCTGCAAATCTTCGGTCAATAAGCCTTCTGCCGAATGTAAGCAAGGTATTCGAGAAGATAGTCAATATAGCTCTGCTTAAGTGGGTTGAGGAAAACAAAATTATTCCGGAAAATCAGTTTGGTTTTCGAGCGAGGCATGACACCATTCATGCCGCATCGAAACTAGTGTCCTACATTCAATGGAATAAGTCCAAAAAACAGTGCACAGGGGCCTGTCTGGTTGACTTTGAGAAGGCCTTCGACACCGTATGGTTAGAGGGGATTTTCTACAAGCTGACCAGACTAGGCATGCGTAAACCCATGCTATATATGATTTATGAAATGCTTATGGGAAAGAAGTTCGTTGTCAAATGTGGCAACGTAACTTCGAGTAAAGTCTTTGAAATTAAAAACGGTTTACAACAGGGGGCGGTGAACTCCCCGATATTGTTTAACATTTATGCAAGTGATCTTGTAGGTTCTCTCAGACACGCTATAGCGTACGCAGATGATCTAGTGGCGTACAGATCAGGTCCGAAAATCGAGGTCATCAACACACTTTTGCAACGTGACTTCGATCACATTAAGGGATATTGCGATGGTTGGAAATTGAGGATCAATTTCCAAAAAACCGAAACAATTCTGTTCAGGACCCCAGTGCAGAGGGCTTCTTACGATACCAGAAAAAATTGGAAAACATTTTGTATCATGGGACAGCATGGACGGCCGTTGGCGGTGAGAAGTGAAGTCAAATACCTTGGCATCTGGCTTGACAAGTTTCTGTATTTTAACAAAAATGTGGATGCTTGTCTGGCCAGGGCTAGGGGGGCTTATGCTCTGACAAGAAGATTGTTTCATAGCAGTCAACTTGATTCAAGGGTGAAAGTCATTTGCTACATGGCCCTCATAAGGCCGATCATCGCTTACGGTTGTCCCGTGTGGTTCAATGTATCACCATCCTACATGGAAAGTATACGGCTGTTTGAGAGGCGTTGTCTCCGATCCTGCTTAGGATTGTACCGAACGCCGGACTCCGAGTACATAAAATATTATCGCAACGAGTTTCTATACAATGGGGCTCAGTTGAATAGAATTGACAATTTCCTGATTAAGGTGACGCGAAGGCACGCTGCAAGGGCAATGGCTAGCGACAACAGCCTGATCTTTGGGGCTTATTACCCCAATGATTTATACATGGAGAGCACGCTCATATCGGGCTTTATTCCACCAGAGGCATTCATCTACATCGATTCGTTAGGGTTAGGACAAGACAGGAACGGTATCCCGGTTTTATACAACCGCTATCGTGACGCGCGGGACAAACGGCTAATCCGCGACAATGCTCCGGAGCTACTCCGCTTTAGCACGGCGGTATCGGATCGCGATAGGATCGATGCTGCAAAACAGCGCACTGAATTCTGGTGGCTATATGAGGAAGGTGATTCTGCACTTCCTCAGGACTTTGCGGACTTTTAGTCCAACTTTATGTTTAAGATTTTAAAATTAGGAACAAGGTCTGGGGCGGGGCTGGTGCACCATATTGGCGTACAATATGATTGAACGCAGGCTGCCGTGGGACCGAAAGACGCAATCAGGATGGCGAAACCTAGCGGCATGTGCAACGAGGGCTCGCCACCCCGATTATAATTTAGTTAGGTTTAAGTAGTTAAGTAGTCTTAAGCTAGGTTTAAGTATCTTAAGTAGTCTTAAGTTAGTCTTAAGTAGTTTAAGTAGTCTTAAGTTAGGTTTAAGTAGTCTTAAGTTAGGCTTAAGTAGTTTAAGTAGTCTTAAGTTATATATAATCTAGAATAAGCTTTTATATAAAACAAAAAAATGACACTAAACAAAGTGTTCATTTTTTTCTTTGTAAATTAAAATTAAATATAAAACCAAACAATCGACAAATTTAAGCCTAAAGGCAAAATAAACAGCTAAACATAGGCTTACAGCGCCCAGCAAGGGCCGATAAGTTAGATTAAGTAAACCAGTTATTGATAAGTTAGATTTAAGCATTTTTGTCTAGTAGTAAGTAAATATTTTAAGTAAATAAAAAAAAGAGTTTGAAAGTTAAAAACTGACATCATTGGTAGGACTCAACGTGATGTCATAGCCAAGTTTGCTAGTATAGAGAAGGAAGCGGCAAAAATGGGCTTAGCAGTAAATGAGGCTCAGACTAAGTATATGATGTCAACACAAAAGGACACACAACAACGATGAATTGTACAGAATTTCACAATTGACAGATATAACTTTGAGGTTGTACGGGACTTTGTCTACCTCGTCTCCGCTATTAGCTCTCACAACAACATCTCGTCAGAAATTAAATGAAGAATTACTCTATCCAACCGCTGTTTCTTCGGCTAAGAATTCAATTTTGTAGTTTAGTCCCCACTCGAACTACTAAGGAGATCTCATATAATACCCTGATCATCCCAGTTCTGCTCTACGGCGCTGAAGCACGGAACGCGTCAAAAGTGGATAAGGAAATCCTTGGTTGATTTGAGAGGAAAATTCTTCGAAAAATCTTCCCTCCCGTTTGCGCTGACCGACGATGGAGACGAAGATTCAACCAAGAACTAAACGGGCTGTACACTGCCCTGCCCCTAGTCAAAAAAAAAACTCCGTATTGGAAGTTTAAGATGGCTAGGACATGTAGAACGAATGGACACCGATCCTACGGCTCGCAGAGTCTTCGATTCCCAGCCAGACGTCGGACTCAGTAGTGATAGACCTCGCCATAAGTGGTGCGCACAACCACAACCAACTTAGAGTGCACAACTGGAGGCAGTTAGCTAATAACCAGGCTAATTGGAGAGTCATGTTGGTTGGGGCCCAGATGCATTTCGTACTATAGTCTGGTACATGTATTATCCCCGTGTTTTATAACATTCCTGAATTCCATTGACTTAGAGTTGTAATTCACCAAAATAAATCATCGAATTAGAGCAGAACTTTCGCAAGGATAAGCTAACAAAATATATCAGAGGATGCAACCCTGATTCACCCTTGCCGAAGTTTCAAACCACTCTGATAAAATTGTGCTATAGATTGGCTATAGAAATAGTTGACTTACGAAAAGTGTTTAGCTGATTTTTTTAATATTGATCGCTTCCCTTGGCGCCTGCGGTAACCAGATTATGGCGTGACTCGCAATGCATTCCTCAATGATGCATGCCCAAAATGAATTCCCGAAATAGCATTTCATTGCATTGATTCATCTTCATTTCAAGACATCCTATACAGGTAACCCGACTTTCTGGCGCTCTGAAAATATTTTTTGTTAAAAATGCCACAAACTCATGGTGGAAATATTCCACAAATATGCTTAACCAGATCAAACGTAAACAAATACGGTCCCTTTGCGGTTTTACCAATATCGCAATGGTAAATGTATCAGCACTTGAATCATCACTCATCTCGTCACTACACTTCAAGCTTTTTACAAACTAAAGCAAGCTCGTCATTAGCATACAACACTTTAATCGATAGAAGTGATTAAGACCACAATTAAGGCTTTGCCACATAATTAGTATGCGACACGCGTTTAAGTCGGCGATTTTATAACGGCCCAACTTGCAGCTATTACCCGACCATAGCGTCATAGGAGGGTATTTACAAATGTAAACTTTTGAAAAGTTTTAAAAAATTCCCCACCCGCCTTAGTGCAATATTGTGAAAATCAAATGCTCCCACTTTATAGCCACGTAAGGTGAAATCTGTCGTATCAAAACAAACCACGCCACAGAAAGCGGGGCGCATGCGTTTCTCAAAAAAGTTGTCCAGGGTCAGTTTGAAAAGTTCCCCAGTGTAGATTTGTTTAACTGCCACAAATCATGTTCTTAGCCGCCGCATTATTATTCAAAGCTACTACGGTGCACTTCACCGGGGAACCACCGCAAGTGAAACAACTCATTAGATGCATTATCCACTCCAGACCTAGCAATTACTCAGAGAGTACCCCTATCTATTGAGTTATAATTACGAGTAGAAACTTCTCCCCTTTTTGGGTGGCAATCATGCTCCCATCCCAGACCATTCCATCCAATGCCTGTGAGTACGAATTTTGGCATTTCCGGAACGGTGTAAGCCGCCTGTCATAACGTCTGGTGATTTAAGCAAGTGTGATACTTCAAAGCCGATAAAACCTGCGGTAAACAAGTCATTAAAAGTCTCTGTGTATACACAATGTCACGGTTTTCCTCGCGCGACAGAGGCATGCAGGTTACATAACGCCGGCCAACAGACAACGAACACCCAGGCGTATGGGAATCTCGAATTCGTACACGAATTCTTTGTACGCGCAGATATATTAGTCACCGGGACTGGGCAACCTTTCGGTTCGAAAGTAAACCCAACTGTATGCTGGTGTTGAGTGAAACTAGGCTATAGCGATGCATTGACCTCGTAAACGTAATAAAAAAAAAAAAAAAAAAAAATCTGTTTCATTACAGGAAATTCCACGTTGAATGTTAAATTCACATCAACTTGCATGAGAACTTGGAAAACCATTTAAGTGTTTGGAAAGACTAGCTGCTAGATAGATTTTTTACGTGTCACTTGTGAGATGGGCTGTCCAGGTTACAACTAACGACTCGGAAATTTCCATAGAAGTAATGTAGGTGTTTCGATGGGCACGTAGATGGTTTTATGCGAAAAAAAATGTTGAAATTAGATTCCAATAAATGATTGCAATCGGTTAATACATTTCATAAAGTTGGTGACGACATAATCCTGAATGTCGCACTGGGTTAGTATCTAATTGGGCACTGGGTAAGTCTATGTGGTTTTGAATTAAAACCAAACGGTTTGGTATTTTACTTATTAGTCAATGGAAACGTGATTTTTCACTGGCACTCCTCTCGTGATGATCGGACAAATCATCCGTGGAGTTTCAATTGTCAAGAAAAGCTTATCTGAAACTCGCCATTCGGAGTCGGCATACAACAGGAGGTTCCACCATCGTGCCAGAAGTACACACTCGGCAATGGGCGAGCCTGTTGCGCCAAAAATTTGTATTTGCATTTAGAAACGTAATGAGAGAAACTACAAAGCAGACATTACTGCCATCGAGGAAATGCCATGAATTGACCGAACAAAAAGAGGATGAAAAACTGTGACATCTACCACGGACCGTGTTATAGTCAGCACGACTATTTGGATGCAGATTTGTTAAAAATCCCAGACTTATGCTAGTCGCACATTCGATACGAATTTGTATCGTACGTAAACGTATGAAAACTGGTCGTACGAATCGAGTTCGAACACTGACCACGTTCTTCTGCTTCAAATAGGCAGCGTCCCAGTGATATCGCACTTATAAAGTGGCTCCAACGAGTTATTCGAAAATCCCAACCAGTCCGACCTTCCAAGTACTATGGGAGTGGGCACACTTTGCGACGTCCTAAACAATCCGAACTTATTGAGTGGTTCCAACGAGTTATTCAAAAATCCCAACCAGTTCGGATTGTTTAGGACGTCGCAAAGTGTGCCCACTCCCATAGTACTTGGAAGGTCGGATTTGTTTGTGCGTGTACGAACGTATTCGCATGACTCGAATTCGTAGGCAAGAAGTCATATATTTCCAAGACATTAGCGAATGCATTGTTATAATCCGCATCAATGCCAAATTCGCCAACATAAGACTTATATGCGCTCACGCCCCAACGGAGGAAAAAGTTGAGATAGTCAAAGATTTCTTCTACGAGCTCCTTTACAAAACCTATGAGCGACAACCGAAGTACGATGTTAAGATCGTGGTGGGAGATTTTAATGCAAAGTTAGAAAGAGAAGACATCTTTAGCAGTATTGTCGGAAAACATAGCCTACACGACAAACACGTCTAGTTACGGACTTAGGCTAATTGACTTCGCTACGGAATGAAATGCCACTATAGCCAGCATACGATTTCCTCACCACGATATCCATAAGGGGACATGGCGGTCAACTGTTAACGAAATTAATCACTGCGATGCGATAGACAAGAGGCACGCCTCCATTATTTTGGATGTCCGAACATTCCGAGGAGCTCAGATCGACTAGAACCACGACCATGTTGCAACCAAGGTAAGAATGCGAATATTCACCACGTCACAGCAAACCAGAAATACTGTGAGAAAAATTTAATATCGAAAGTATGCAATCGCAAGAGTCCGCCAAGGCGCCACGCGTATCCTTTAACCTTTCAATTTAAACCATATACCACCAGCATCGCATGTCGAAGAACAATGGCGACGTTGCTAAAGAGCTATTCGATCGGCCGCAACCGATGTCCTAGATTTCTCGCGCCCACTCGCAAGAAACCCCTGGTTTGATGAGGTATCCCGACAGATGATCGCAGCCAAGAACGATGCATACAAGGCTAAGCTGCAGGTGAAGACGAAAGCTGTCGTTGAGCTATATAAGCAGAGAAGATAGAAAGAACACCAGCTTTTAAGAAAGAAGAAAAAAAGCAAAAAAAGCTCTCGAACGAGGATATAGAGAGTTGCCGCTCCAGGAACGATGTTCGCAAGACTTACCAAAGTGTAAAACGTCAATGTAAAGCATGCAAAGCTCGAATAGAATCTTGTCGAGATGAAGAAAGAAATATCTTAGCTGAGATACAGTCGATGCGGACTATATGAAAGATTTACTTCTGCAGACTGTTTAAAGGTGATGACGAACAAAATTCCGCTGTCAAGCAACCGTTCAACAATGACGACGCCAGCAAAAAAAAAAACTGCCAACCACCCAACCTGAGTGAAGTGAGGATAGCAATATCTAAACTGAAGCTTAATAAGGCTGAGGGAAATGACGGCCTTCCCGCTGAGCTTTATAAAGCTCGCGGAGATGACTTGGTAAGAAACATCCAAGAACTCGTAAGCCAAATCTGGTCGGATGAAAGTATGCCTGAACAATGGAACCTCAGCATCGTTTGCCAGATCCACAAAAAAGAAGACCTGCCCAAACTCGTCCGTTTGTGTAGGATGACTCCCATCTGCGTTGACAGGCTATGGAGACGAAGATTCAACCAAGAACTGTACTAGCTATACAGCGACATACTCCTGGTCAAAAAAACTCCGCATTGAACGTTTTAAATGGTTAGGATATGTAAAACGAATGAACACCAATACTCCAGCTCACAGGGTCTTCGATTCGCAGCCAGACGTCGGACGCTTTAGAGGAAGACCTCGTTTTAAGCAGAGATAAAGGAAGTAAAGAGATACCAAACTTCTACCTCTCTCACCCTGAATCCCCGCAAGAGTTAGTTGTTTTTGTTGTAATCCACCACCAATGCACTCCTATCGGTGAATACATGTATTTCCGAGTAAAAGAATTCAGCAGACGAGAAATTTTGGGTTTGGACACTTTCATTAACAGCTGTTTAGCAGTGTGGTAGGTTTATTTGCCTTATGACATTTCAGTCGACATTCATTTATTTTTTTGCGTTTGTTGTTTTTGCGTGCGTGGAAATATATTCGCACTTTTTCCTGTCGCACTTCGCAAATTAACTTTATGTAAGCTTTTGGGCGCACTTTTTTGTTCAATGTTACACAAACAAACGAAAATAGTAAAAAAAAATGTTAACAAACCAAATTATTAAATGACAGCTCAAAATTGTATGTTTTGGTGAATACAAACATATGTTTTTGAATGTATTCAGTGAAGTAAACGTTTGTTTTGTAAATTATATGAGTTGAATTTATTCAACTCCTCCTTAAGGACAAAAACAAAATATTTAAGTGTAATAATTCATTTTTAAACAAGATGATTTCCGAGAGTATGTATTAATTTAATAATTCTCTACGAGTTTTCGTAGTCGATTCCTACTTCGGAGTGATCTGGTGTTGCGTTATTCGATAAGCAAGATTCTGAAGATAGTATATTTCCAACTCAGAGTTATATAAGTAGGATAATTTCTTATTTTTATAAATGGTGTTTGAATGACCGACTTTTATTATGTCTCTGTTGATCAGAAAAAGTTGAGTTTCATATTTAATGGGAACGAATTCGGCCATTTCATATTTTTGATGAACTGTTTTTTTTTGCTGATAACTTTAATTCTTTGCAACAAATTATTATTCCACTTACCAACAGCCGTATTAATTAAAGCAAATTAAATGTGAATTATCTTTAATCAATGGATTTATCGAGAAAACTTCTAAGGCCATATTTCAATTGCGTTAAAAAGAGGGTTACATTTTATCTTCTTTTTTTGTTTAATTTTTGACTTTTCTGCACCATACTAATGTCAAAAATCATTCACTGGTTTAAATTTAACGCAATTGACACACGGAATAAATATGTCCACCCTACTTTGTTCATGTTAAACATATTCAACATATATCGAAACTAATATTATTCAGATTTTAAACGCAGTATTGAAAACCTTAAATAATTGAAACACATGTTTTCTGGTTGGTAGGTACAAAACAAAAACAATTTATTTCAATTGGTAGCCGTACATGCCATACAAAACAGCGATATGCTACTTTTCAATATAATTTGCATTTTGATCTTATTTTCAACAGAAGCAAATGTAATCATAACATATTTCAACCCATTTTTTTTTTTAAATATCCAATCCAGTGGCTAAGGATAAATTTTAGCGAGCTGTTGAGCAGGTTAAAATAGAACAAATATAAGTTTATTTACGTTGTTTACCATAAAATAAACTAAAATACCGAAGTAGGTGAATTGAATTGTGACTTCTTCTGCACATGAAATTGCAAACTATATTGCACATATAGAATAAAAATAACATAAACAACAACGGAATATGGAATATATATACTTAGTAAGAGGTTTGTCACTAAACGTCAATTAGCTATTAAACAAACTCTTAATTCATGATTAGCTTTTCATCAAAAGATTAGATAATAATTGTTAAATTTTTTATTAATACGGCTGCAACAGTTGTGCCACAGTCTGCATTCCTGTTATTTTTTGGCTTAACTAAGCAAAGTATGTATATCTTGTAAAATATCCTAGTTCCAATAATTTTCTTAGTAAGATTTATGCTTGGATAGAAGTGAAAAATGTGTTTCAGTATGGCATAAACCCGCAATATAAATCAAATGCTAAGCTTCTGATCGAACTTCAATATTTATTCCTCCATTTACGATGTTCTCGATTCGAGATTATGTCAATATGTACTTTTTAAAATGAAAAAAAAAACAACAAAAATGTGTCCTCATTAAGAACATCTTGCGTATTTATGAAGGTCTGCTACAGCCGGATATACGTAAAAAAACGCATATCCTTTTTTCAAAAATTGTATTTACCTACATACAGTAAATGTAATAAAACCCTTATCCGTTTTTTCAAAGATAATATATCAAAATATCACTGAATGAGTTAGACAGATATATAGGACAATTAGAACGATTTATCGCAAACATGTGGACTTAGTTACATATGCAGTAACAACACAAATACAATATTAATGGAAGTATTAATGAATTCTACGCACACGAAAAATTAGAATTCTATTTTATTGTTCTCAGTAGGTTTTTTTTGTACTAATATTTTTTTAACCATAACATAAAAAATAAATAAATATATTTTCAATATTTGATTAAATTGATTATCCATAACTGAGCGCGATGCTTATTTCTTAACTTTTTCTTGGATGCGCTCATTGGTGGTGGCATTGCTACAGCTGTTTTAACTCCGATGTAAATTTTCACCCCTTTCTGTGATGGTTCATGGTGATGTCGGTGAGGTGGCGGGGGAAAATCGAAAAATTTTGAGCAAAAAATGTGGGGAATAACTTATCTCACGCATACTTGTTTAAAAATGTGATAGTATGTGTAAGATACGTAATTATGGGTGAATTTAGCTTGTAGGCAAACCGCGAAGATTGGTATCTCTTTACTTCCCTTATCTCTGGTTTTAAGTAGCGCACACAAGCAGCAACCAACCTCAACCAACTGTGCGCAAGTGGAGGAAGTTAGCTAAGGAAAGTGCTGATTGGAGAGGCATGTTGGTTGAGGCCCAGGTCCATTCCGGACTGTAGCGTCACTTAAGTAAGTAAGTAAGCTTTCATGTTATTGAAAACTTTTTTTTTATCAATGCGGATCATCGAATTGTAAAGGAGTCCGGCTTGACCAGTTTTTAAAATGGTGATTCTTATGGAAAGGGCCTAAGAAATTAAAAATTACGATTAAGGATCCAACCCATTAAAGACCAATGGTACATAAGGATCCCACTCTCAAATTCCGACTTAAAGCTTCTCTATCTCCCACACCACACGAACAAAAATGAAAATCTAAACGGCTTAAAAGAAAGAAGGGTTAGCTTGCCTTGTTAGTTCATTTCAAAGCATTTCTTGCCATTTTATTACTCAGTGGGTACCAACCAACGCGCCGTATGTTCATTGGAAGATTGACGAAGATGGTTATTCTCCACTTTTGTTTCAAATGCATTGAGACGAAATCGATTCGAAGTTATTCTTAGGTATTGCACATGGCAGACAACACAAATATTGATATGAATGATCGGTTATATAAAATTGGAGCCATTTTTGATGAACTAAATTCAAATTTTAAGAAAAAATTTCACAGGGGTTTTCTTAGCATCGACGAAAGCATGATTGCCTACTACGGTCATCACGACGCAAAACAATACTTTCGCGGTAAACCGATTAGATTTGGCTTCAAGTTATGGTAGTTGGCGGATAACAATGGTTACTGCTTCACGCAGAACCTTACAGCGGAACTTCAACAAAAATTGAAACTCTGTGGTTTGGACAGGGTGGAGAAGTTATATTTTTTTTTTTTTTTTTTTTTTTTTATTTGTGTATTTATATAGACTTAACAATTTTATATACGTTTCTGCGAAGCCTTGTGGCTTGTCTGCAGAAGGTTGTGTTTCTTTAGGTTTAAATTATATGAGTAAGCTTGAGAGTGAAAGATGTAGATATTTTCAAAAAAAAACTAAGATAGTACATACAAAAACTTTATGGATAAGTTAATGACTTGAGTTTAATAAGAAATGTTTAATGTTTTTTTTTCTGGTCTTGTAATTCTCTATGCTCACTAGTTCTCGAGGGGTGCCGTGACATAAGGCCATGTGACATAAGACCATATCTCAAAATATGGCCTTATGACGCTTTCGCAAAGTGTCGTAAAGCCATATTTCGAGGTATGGCTTTATGTCGCTTTCCAAAAGCGGCATAAGACCATATTAATTTGAGACATAAGACCATATGTTTTTTTTTTTATTTTTTCAATAACAAAAACCCGTTTTGACCGTTGGAAATATGATTATGAATGACCCTGACCACTGGTAATTGCATGTAACAACTTTGCGCGCTTCTCATTCGTAATATCGTGACTCAAACACAACGTGGTTCCTACGATGGGAAACTCTTCCGATTTAATTTACAGTTTCGAATATTGCGAAGGTCTTAGAAGAGGCAGTAACCTACTTTATATTCCGGAGATTAAGCATCTTTATAAATTTAAATACAACGCAAAATTATCGAAACGTTACGTATGCTACAATAAAACATGTAGTGCCAGTGCAGTTGTAGATTTTCTAAATCAGAATCTTGTCCGAATCCCTAAATCTAGTGCCACGCATAACCACTTAAACCACGCATAAATAACTTAAAAGAAGTGGCATTCGCGAAGTATTCAATGAAGTGTGTGCAAGGGATAATGAAAATCCTTCACAGGTAAGATAACAAATATGTCGTTAAAATAGGTAGTCATTTTAGGTATAAATTTAAAGTTTAAGTGCAACTTCTCTTAAAACCTGTTTCTAATATGCGGCTAATTTATAATGAGGTTCCTTTTGGTAAATTACGGAGGCAGCTCATCCGGATACGGAATGAATCGTTTCCAAAAGCTCCCGTTAATGCGAAAGAGGTATCGGACCTATTTAAAACCGAAACTGTAATGGGTAGTTTTGGTATGTCGCGATATCAAAATGCGGAACCTTTTTATAGGAACACTGTCATTGAAAAAGGTTTTTGCTATACAGTGTTTTTATCGCCAACAATCGCAGCAGCCATTCAAAATTTACCTAAAGAATCCTCCCGAAACTATCTTTTGGATGGCACTTTCAGTGTTGTGCCATCTTGCGGTTATAAGCAATTACTGATTGTACATTTTTCACATAACAACCATGTAAGTTACCACTATTTTTTTGTGTTGTGAACGTTTGTTTCAGTTTTTGAGCATTAGATAAAGTAATAGTGAAAAATTCGCGCGAATTTTTTCACTATTACTTTATCTAATGCTCAAAAACTGAAGCTTAGATTCTCAAATTAGACATTAGGTTTATATAAAATTCGCGCGAATTTTTCACTATTACTTTATCTAATGCTCAAAATATATATATCTAATTGGAAAATCTAAGCTTCAGTTTTCTAACACTATTACTTTATCTTATATTTAGATTTAGGTATTAAGATTTTGAGCATTATATAAAGTACCCAATAGTCAGAAATTCGCGTAAACGGTATGGTATGATATTTCACTTGCAGGTTTTCCCTTTTATTTACGTACTAATGAGTCATAAGTCGGAGGCCGCTTATCTTCATGTATTTCAATACATTGAAGCCAACTTGTTCAAATTTGAACCAAATTCGTTTGTAACGGATTACGAAAAGGCAATGAGAAACAGCTTACAAAACGTTTTCCCAAGGGTAAAGTGTACAACGTGCTGGTTTCACTTTTGTCAAGCTGTTAGGAAAAAAGCATCAAAGTTACCAGCGTTTGTGACTTCTTTGCATAAAAACAAAGAAGCGAATAGACTATTCCGCAAGTTTTTAATTCTTCCGCTCATGAGACCTGAAGATATACAGTCAGCTTTTGAGTTTCTGAATGGAGAAGCAAATGGCGCACCATTTAACAAAAATGGGGAAAGCATTTTTAAGGACTTTCTGATTTATTTCAATAGACAATGGATGGAGAGGGTAAATATTTTTTTTTTGGTTTCCTAAGGGAAATACTTTCTATACTTATACATATATCTATTACATATTTACTTCAGGAAACTCCTTTAGTCTTCTCCGTGTTTAGTGCACCGATGAGAACTACAAGTGCACTTGAAGGCTTTAATAGCCATCTCAGCGGGAGGCTTTCCAAACACGGAAATTTCTTTAAGTTTCTTGATATTTTGTTGGACGAGGATCGAGTTAAATCGAGAGAATTTATAATGTCCTTAGATGGCACATATGACATCTTTGAACCTCCAAAAAAGAAATTTAAAGACAAAGGAGCTCAAATTGAAATAGCCCTGGGAAAACTAAGCAAAAAAATAATTTCCATCAACGATTTTCTCAACCAACTTACCAACGAACACAACAATCTGCTTACAGAAGAAGCTGCGAAATTAGATCACTGCCAGGAGCATGAAGAAGAAGAAGGTGAAGATTCTTCTGAACATCAATATTTAAATGCAGATGAAGCACCAGTTCTCTGCGTTATTTGCTGCGAAAATACCCGCACCGTTCTCTTGCAAATTGTGTTTAAATTGTTTTACAAAGCTGTCGGAGAACTATATAAAGAACAACAATACAATTCTATGCCCAATTTGTAGACAAATTGTCGCAAATAGCACAACTATATTCTGTTAAGTGTTTAAACATTTTTTCTTTTCATCTGATTGAACATAATTGTATTTATAGAAAAATAAATATTTACAGTTCTTATAATAATTTTGAGCTTTTAAATCTTTGAATCCTTAATAATTTTGAGCTTTTAAAGATGACATTTTATCAGGTAAGGGTTAAAAATCCATTTGAAAGCGACATAAAGCCATAATGGTCTTATGACGCTTTCGCAAAGTGTCGTAAAGCCATATTTCGAGGTATGGCTTTATGTCGCTTTCAAAAAGCCATATTTTGAGATATGGTCTTATGTCACATGGCCTTATGTCACGGCACCGTTCTCGAGGTAATTCGTTGATTGTTGCTGGAACGCTGTATTGAAGTTGTCGTCTACCATAAACATTATAATTTCTTGGCAATTGCAGCATACATTGGGCACGTCTTCTGGTGTTGATAACATGGTTTATTGGTCGAATAAAACGGTCATCGTCAAAGTACTCCAGTATTAGTGTCATCTTATAAATTTGCTCGACCTGAAGAACTTTGAACGTTCTTTCATCGTTGGGCGGATAGCTCGAGTTTATTTGTTTCAGCGCTGAGTTTTGAAGGCTTTGTAATTTTTTGATGTGGGTTGTTCCTGCGTTGCCCCAGGCAAGTATACCATACCGTAACTTGGACTCAACTAGGGAATAGTACACTTGTTTTAAGACAGGAACCGTGGCATGGTACCGCAAATGGGCCAATGCGTATAACGCCTTCTTCAGATCCATGCGAAGCCTTGTCGATGTGTTTGCTCCATAGAAAATGAGAGTCAATGATAACTCCAAGATATTTGTAGCTTTCTACTAATTCAATAGTTTCGTTTGCAGTGTTCGGACAGGCATCATTTCTCAAGTATATTTTACTCTGTGTGGGCTTGAATTGTGGACTCCGGATATGTATCATCTTGGTTTTTGATGCGTTAATAACTAGACCGTTATCGTGGCACCATTTAACTGCAGCATTCAACTCCTCCTGCATAATTCTCGTCGCTGTGTCGAGAGACCTGTGGCGTACCACAATCGCCGTGTCTTCAGCAAATTCAAAAGGAATACTTTGTTTAAAAACACGAAGTAGTTCATTCGTGTATAGGATGAAGAGAATTGGACCAAGTTTTGATCCCTGAGGGACTCCATACTGCACGTCTCTTTTCTCACTCATCACGTCCTTAATTTTTACGCAAAACATCCTGTTGTGTAAATAATCCTTGAGCCAATCAGCCATTACTCCTCGTATGTCAATCCATCTAAGCGCTTCTAGTAACATATTTGCCATTTTCGATGTGTGCCAGGAACACAACTTTTTTTGACAATTTTTTTACAAGTGTCAATTGACTGGAGGAACTTTCAAAGCGTGGCATTGGCGGAACCGGAACTTTGAGAGAGTATCTGGTTTCGAAAAATATGAATTTTCAATCAAAAAAGGCTTTCTCCCAGCTGGAGATTGGAGCTTACTCTACATCCTCAACCAATAATCTTTTGGCAGTTTGATGGATGGATAATGCTGTTGTAACTGTATTGACAAATTGCATTCCGCTGGAACCAATAAAAACTGTAACCAGGTGGTTACAGTTACAATCGCCGTGTCGTCAGCAAAGGCAAAAGGAATGCTTTGTTTAAAACACGAAGAAGTTCATTCGTGTATAGGATGAAGAGAATTGGACCAAGTTTTGATCCCTGAGGGACTCCATACTGCACGTCTCTTTTCTCACTCATCACGTCCTTAATTTTTACGCAAAACATCCTGTTGTGTAAATAATCCTTGAGCCAATCAGCCATTACTCCTCGTATGCCAATCCGTCTAAGCGCTTCTAGTAACATATTTGCCATTTTCGATGGGTGCCAGGAACACAACTTTTTTTGACAAATTTTTTACAAGTGTCAATTGACTGGAGGAACTTTCAAAGCGTGGCATTGGCGGAACCGGAACTTTGAGAGAGTATCTGGTTTCGAAAAATATGAATTTTCAATCAAAAAAGGCTTTCTCCCAGCTGGAGATTGGAGCTTACTCTACATCCTCAACCTATAATCTTCTGGCAGTTTGATGGATGGATAATGCTGTTGTAACTGTATTGACAAATTGCATTCCGCTGGAACCAATAAAAACTGTAACCAGGTACTCCAGAAAAGAAAAAAAAGCAAGTTGATGTACCAATGCCTGGACCTATCTACGCTTTTATTAAATCTATGGGTGGCGTCGATCTTTCTCACCAATTTCTGGAAACATATAGGTGCAAGATTCGTACAAAAAAATGGTGGTGGGCTTTTTTCCGATGGGCTGTGGATGTAAGTTGCGTTCATGGCTGGCAGCTTTTCCGGAAATTAGGCCACAGCATTCCGCTCCCGGAATTCAAAAGACAATGCGTCCTCTTTCTTTGCAAATCATTTGCGAAGGATAAATCGGGAGTAGGACGGTCGAGCTCTTCATCTGCAAAAGTGGTGTTACAAATTTTAAGGGTAAAGACCACTTGATAACTAGGAGTGAACAAAAATATAGTCGATGTAAGGAATGTGACAATCGCAATGCCAGTGCAATGCCCCACTTCACCCTAAAGATTGCTTAGCAAAATTTCATAAAAAAAAAAATAAAATGTTTAGAGAATACCTACATTACCTCATTTTCTAAAAATTATTTAAAAAGTTGTGTATATTTTCTAAAACAAAAAGAATGCAAATTACTTTTTTTTTATATCACTTCTCAAAAACGTTTCTACCCACTACCCATAAACATTTTTAAAACTTCCGAAGCAAAAGTCGTTTCATATGTTCCTATGGTATAAGACAAATGTTTGTAAAGTTTCATTTCGATATTCGCTAAAAATAGTTTCAGTCAGTAATGGGGGTAACCCTTCTTCGTAACTATCTAAAGGGTGATCCATTTCGAGGTTCCCTACTTTTTTAAAGAAAAAAACACAAAAAATTCAAATTTAATGGCGAATGTTTATTATCATTTGAAAGAACATTCTTTGGCATTTATTTTTTGAAGATTATGTCTATCAAATGTTGGCCGTTGCTACGTCGCAGATGGTCCATCCGTTGAGTCCAATTTTCGATCACTCGTTCGAGCATTTCGACTGGTAACTGGCGAATGACGCGCGTGATGTTTTCCTCAAAGGCCTGAATCGAAGCGGGTTTGTCGGCATAAGCTTTTGACTTTACATATCCCCACAGGAAAAAGTCTAACGGTGTGATCTTGGTGGCCAATCGACCGGCCCAAAACGTGAAATTATGTGCTCACCGAAATGATCTCTCAATAAGTCCATTGATTGATGCGATGTGTGGGAAGTGGCGCCGTTTTGCTGAAACCAAATGTCGCCGAGATCACGAGCTTCAATTTCAGGCATCAAATAGTCGGTTATCATGGCATGGCACGATAACGGTTACGTTCGCACCGGCATAATTTTTAAAGAAATATGGACCGATGATTCCACCGGCCCACAAACCACACCAAACCGTTGTTTTGTCTGGATGAAGTGGCAGTTCTTCAATCTCTTCGTCCCAAATGCGGCAATTTTGTTTGTTTACATACCCATTGAGCCAGAAATGGGCCTCATCGCTAAACAAAATTTGCCTCGAAAACGTCGGATCTTCTTGGAACTTTTCAAGAGCCCATAGAGCGAAGCGATGTCGCTTGGGAAGGTCGAGCGGCTTCAGTTGTTGCACAAGCTGTATTTTGTACGCTTTCAATTTAAGATCTTGACGTAAAATGCGCCAAGTCGTTCCATACGTCAGTCCGAGTTGCTGCGAACGGCGCCGAATCGACTCTCTACGGTGTTCGTGTACACTCTCAGCTACGGCCGCTATATTTTCTTCACAGCGTGCTGGACGTGGTCTATTCGGCCGAATATTATCCAATAATGAATGCTGGGTCTCAAAATGGGTGATGGTGTTGCGAATAGTACGCTCAGTAGCCCGATTATGTTGACCAAAAGTTGAGCGAAGTGCACGAAACACATTCCTCACAGAACGTGAATTTTCATAATAAAGTTGAACAATTTGTAAACGTTGTTCACGCGTAAGTTTTTCCATTATGAAATGCCAAACAATACTAAACAAAAATAACATGACAGCATGACACGACTCACACGTGATCTGTCAAAAAAGGCCATTGAAAACAGTATCTCTACTTGGATCACCCGTTACTTTGTAACGATGTATGTTGCATTGCTGGCATTTCTTTGAAAAATTGTTTAAATTAAATTTGACAAAAAAAAAAACTTTCTGTCCTTACTGTACCTGCACTATAACTGACAAACAGTCATTTGTTTACATTAACCTCTCTTAATATTAATTCCCATAATATGTAAATATCCATACCTCTCAATAGCATTAAATTTTTTTTTTAATTTTTTTGTTCTCCACTTTCAGATATCCACAATCACAAAAGGAATTTCCAACAACAATAAGGCGGTAAGCTGTTTTAATTTATTTAATTCATAAAATTATCTCGTCTTCGAATTTTGCCAACAAAATAGACACTTTCCGTGTAGAAATGCAAACACATAAAATACCCATACATTTACCGCAAAGTACCACCATCTGACCAAACTGTCACCTTAGTTGCGGGACTACCTTCATGACGTGTAGATCTTGCGGGTGTGACAATGCGATCTGTCTTTCCATTTCGTAAAATTTTTTTTTTTTAGTACTCGTTTAGTTTAAGTTATTTGATTTCCTTTTTATATTTGATATTTAATTCAATTTTTTATGTTTCAAAACTGGAAATACATGTTTTATGCGGTGATGTCAAAAACATTCGTCCCATGTGCATTTGGTGAATTCGTAAATTTTATGAAAAGTTCGGTAAAATTGATTTTTTTCGTGCGTGTTTACATTTTTTTTTGTTGAACATTTTACAACATTTGGACATAGGGGAACGCATTAGAAATCAAAAACGTCGAGATTAAAATGGAAACGCATGAAGAGCATGTCAGCGACAAGTATACGTCAAGCCCAAATGTTTGCAAGTAAGTTGTTGTTGTCAATCTGTTTACAATGTTCAGCAGAGGGGCTTGATGTTTGTAGGCGAAGTTGTGATATATCAGCTTTGTGATGATAGAAAAGAAATATGTGGATCCTTAGCTCATATGTGGATCCTTAGCTATTGGATACTAAAAGTTGTTTGTGTCTCTTATCAGAGGATGTTTTGAATGTTGCAAGGAGATTTCAATTTATCTATGAAAAAACCTGATTACAACAATAAATTAGTTCACAGACTATTTGTAGTTAACTTATATACTCTATAAGGACGCCAAGCACTTGCATTTTTAGGTAGGCAATTCGGAATACCAAGGTGTCGTCAAATAATTGTATTTTAAGAATATATGGGGTGGTGGTGGTGATGGATATTTAATAAGAAGACTCCAGTTAGCCCGGTCCTTAGCTAATTTTTTCCAGTTACGCACTCCAAGGTGGTTGAGGTCGGTTTTAACTTGGGAGAGCTAATTAGGGTGAGGTCTTCACCTACTCCATCCGACGCCTGTCTGGGAAACTAGGACTGTCCGAGCCGGAGTACAGGTGTCCATTAGCTCTACATGTCTTCGGCGTCTAAAATTTCCAATTCGGATTTTTTTTTGTCTAGAGATATGTCACTGTAAAGCTCGTATGGTTCTTGGTTGAATTTTCGTCTCCATAGTCAGTCAACGCAAATGGAAACGAAGATTTGTGGAAGGATTCTTCATCCGCTTTTGAGACGGTCCATGCTTCAGTGCCATAGAAAATGACTATGATGATCAGGGTCTTATAAAGGATCTTCTTATTAGTTGGAGTGAGGGCTTTGCAACTGAATTGCCCTCTTAGCCCGAAGAAACAGCGGTTGGCAAGAGTAATTGTTCGTTAAATTTCTGACGTGATGTTATTGTCAAAGTCAATAGCAGTGCCGAGATAGACAATGTTCCGTACTACCTCAAAGTTATATATCTGTCAACGGTGACGTTCTATCCAAATGGTCGATATTGTGTGTCCTTTTGAGTTGACAGCATATACTTGGTCTTACCATCATTTACTGTTAAGCCCGTATTTGCCGCTTCCTTCTCCATACTAGCTAACGTGGCTATAACATCACGCTGAGTCCGACCAATGATGTCAATATCAGCAGCGTATGCTAGTAGTTGCACCGACTTTTGGAAAATTGTGCCTCTGGTATTGGCTCGGGAGTTTTGCACAATCCTGTCAAGAATAAAGTTAAAGAAGTCACATACCAGCGCATCGCCTTGCTTAAGTCCTGTTTTTGGTATCAAATGTGTCGGTGAGGTCGTTCCCCACTCTGATAGATCAACGAGAATTCTCCATCGTCATCCTACACAAACGAACGAGTTTGGGCGGAATACCAAAACTTGACATGGCGCTTGACTTTTAACGACAGCTTCTACAGAGACGTACTATACTCTGTAGATGCTGTCGTTAAAAGTTTTGAAATCGATGAACTGGCGGTCGGTATAGATTTGGACTTCTTGTGTTTTTTTTCCAGGATCTGCCGAAATGTGAAAATTTGATCTGCTGTGGACTTTCCAGGCTTTAAACCACACTGATAAGGGCCGCTCAGGTTGTTGGTAAACGGCTAGAGGTGTTAGACGTATTAAGGCAGATAGGATATTGCTGGCGATGTTGAAGAGATTTATGCCTCTGTTCAGAGGGTCGCCTTTTTTGTGGATCGGGCAAATGATACAGAGCTTCCATTCTTCCGGAATACTTTCATCTGACCAGATTTCGCTTGTGGGTTGGTTGATGTTACTTACCAAATCATCTCCGCCGGCTTTGTTAAGCTCAGCGGGCGGTCATTTCCGACGGCCATATTAACCTTGATTATAGGCATAGCTGTTCTCACTTCACTCAGGTCGGGTGGTTGGCAGTGTTCGCTGTTGTTCCCAAATTATGAACGTTCGGTTCTGCCTGACAGCAGAATGTTGTTCTTCATCGCCGTTTACCAGTACGCAGAGTGGTTCTTCCATATCCTCAGCATCGACTGTGTCCCAAGATCGATATTTCCTTGTTCATCTCGACGGGATCCTGTCCGAGGCTTATATCCTTGTATCCTTTACTTTGACGTTTTACACTTTGGTGAAACTTGCGAACATCGTTCCTGGAGTGGCGCCTCTCTATATCCTGGATCTCGCGCTTTTCTTGCTCTTTTAAGTTTCTGAAAATCCGCTGTTCTTCCCTTCTTCTCCGCCTATAGAGATCAATTGCAGCTTTCGTCTATACCTGCTGCTTAGCTTTGTAGGCCTTGTTCTTGGCTGCGATCATCTGTCGGCATTTCTCATCAAATCAGGGGTTTCTTGCTGGACGGCGCGAGAAACTTAGCACATCAGTTGCGGCTGATCTAATGGGTTGTTGGCATCGTTGCCATAGTTCTTCGACGTTCGATGCTGGTGGTATGGTGTTAATCTAGAGGTTTAGGGTTACGCGTTGTGCGAAGGTCTTGGTGGTCTCTTGCGATTGCAGTCTTTCTGGATTGTTGTGGCGTCGTGGATATCCGCATTCTTACCTTGGCTGAAACAAGGTAGTGGTCCGACTCGATGTTAGTTCCTCGTAATGTTCGGACATCCAAAACACTGGATGGGTGCCCCTTGTGTATTGCAATGTGATCAGTTTGGTTGACCGTTCGTTGATCTGGAGACCGCCATGTCCCCTTATCGAAGTGAGGAAACCATGCGGCTGTAGTTGCATTTCGTTCCGTAGCGAAGTCAATTATTCTAAGTCCGTTACCAGATATGTTTTTCTATGGGCTTTGTTTTCCGACGATACTGCGAAAGATGTCTTCTCTTCCTAACTTTGCGTTAAAATCTCATCAGTGGTCGCTCATAGGTTTTGTGAAGGAGCTCGTAGAAGCTTTCCTATATCATCTTTTTTGTCCGTCGGAGCGTAAGCGCATATAAGAGCTATGTTGGCGAATTCGGTCTTGATACGGATTGTTACAACGTGTTTGCTAATGTCTTGGAAACCTTAGACTTCCTGCCCAAGTCTGACACTTATAACGAATCCGAATCCGAAAAGTCGCTATTTGTGCTCACTATAACAAGGTCCGTAGTAGATGTCACAGTTTTTCATCCTCTTTTTACCCGACCCATTCCATCGTATTTCCTGGATGGCAGTTATGTATGTTTGCAGCAGTTTAGGGCTTCAACTAGTTGTTCGCTTGCACCTCTCCTGTTTAATTGTCTCACATTCCAGGTGCAGATACGAACTTTGTTATCCTTTATTCGTTTAGCAGGGTCATTAGCAATAAAATCAGTCCTTTCCGAGGCTATTGGTTGCTTCGTAACATGATTTTTTTTGAATGGTTGGGTAGTTAACCCAAAGCACATCCCCCAACCTGGAGGGCCAGTTCCAATTTATTAGGCACCCATAGGACACGGGGCCATCATTATTCACTACATGATTGAGCGCTGCCATTGGCCTTTCGATTCATCCGCCACCATCTCTGCTCAAGAGACCTGACTAACCCTTGAAATTCCTAGACATCCTGTTGTCCGAATATGTCGAAGCAGCTTGTCTAGTTTCACAGCAGGCCGGATATTCATTCCGTGCCATTCTGACCTGGCTATAGTGATGCTGTCTTTCGTCGTGTTATCAACACTCGCGCTTATCGTTTAGCAAGTCGAATCGATAACCCGATGTTTACCACTTGGAGGTTGAAAATAAGCACTTGATGCGTAGTCAGGGTTACATCCACTCAATTTCCAAATTGTGTAGCAAAATATACATTTTTTCAATAGTTGACTTTTCATTTGTTTAATCGGTCCACTAAAAATAAACTTTCTCTTGACCTTGTATAAATGAAGTATACGTGATGGGCCTACGTTAGCGTCCGATTTTTTTTTTAAATAAAAACAACCCCCTTACACGAGGTTGGAATATTTTTTGTGAAAATGCGGCTACAATAAATCGAAAGCATTCACACCATTACAGTATCCTGTATCCAGATGATTTATAGGCCGGGAAATCGAAAGTGGACTATTTATTTATTTATTTATTTATCTACCGAGCTTAACTCTAACAGATTTGGATTTAAATAAAATTTCTTATTAACATATTTACATAAATAATTAAAATAATTCATAAAAATTACATTATTGACGATCAAGGGATTTATTATTGTTCAACATTTATCTTTTAGGATATATTTATATTTAAAATGGTGCCGTGACATAAGGCCATGTGACATAAGACCATATCTCAAAATATGGCTTTTCGAAAGCGACATAAAGCCATACCTCGAAATATGGCTTTACGACACTTTGCGAAAGCGTCATAAGACCATTATGGCTTTATGTCACTTTCAAATGGATTTTTAACCCTTACCTGATAAAATGTCATCTTTAAAAGCTCAAAATTATTAAGGATTCAAAGATTTAAAAGCTCAAAATTATTATAAGAACTGTAAATATTTATTTTTCTATAAATACAATTATGTTCAATCAGATGAAAAGAAAAAATGTTTAAACACTTAACAGAATATAGTTGTGCTATTTGCGACAATTTGTCTACAAATTGGGCATAGAATTGTATTGTTGTTCTTTATATAGTTCTCCGACAGCTTTGTAAAACAATTTAAACACAATTTGCAAGAGAACGGTGCGGGTATTTTCGCAGCAAATAACGCAAAGAACTGGTGCTTCATCTGCATTTAAATATTGATGTTCAGAAGAATCTTCACCTTCTTCTTCTTCATGCTCCTGGCAGTGATCTAATTTCGCAGCTTCTTCTGTAAGCAGATTGTTGTGTTCGTTGGTAAGTTGGTTGAGAAAATCGTTGATGGAAATTATTTTTTTGCTTAGTTTTCCCAGGGCTATTTCAATTTGAGCTCCTTTGTCTTTAAATTTCTTTTTTGGAGGTTCAAAGATGTCATATGTGCCATCTAAGGACATTATAAATTCTCTCGATTTAACTCGATCCTCGTCCAACAAAATATCAAGAAACTTAAAGAAATTTCCGTGTTTGGAAAGCCTCCCGCAGAGATGGCTATTAAAGCCTTCAAGTGCACTTGTAGTTCTCATCGGTGCACTAAACACGGAGAAGACTAAAGGAGTTTCCTGAAGTAAATATGTAATAGATATATGTATAAGTATAGAAAGTATTTCCCTTAGGAAACCAAAAAAAAATATTTACCCTCTCCATCCATTGTCTATTGAAATAAATCAGAAAGTCCTTAAAAATGCTTTCCCCATTTTTTTTAAATGGTGCGCCATTTGCTTCTCCATTCAGAAACTCAAAAGCTGACTGTATATCTTCAGGTCTCATGAGCGGAAGAATTAAAAACTTGCGGAATAGTCTATTCGCTTCTTTGTTTTTATGCAAAGAAGTCACAAACGCTGGTAACTTTGATGCTTTTTTCCTAACAGCTTGACAAAAGTGAAACCAGCACGTTGTACACTTTACCCTTGGGAAAACGTTTTGTAAGCTGTTATCTTACCTGTGAAGGATTTTCATTATCCCTTGCACACACTTCATTGAATACTTCGCGAATGCCACTTCTTTTAAGTGAGACATTTGCACACTCTATTTTTATATCAGAAATGTCTTTCATTTTTTTCCTTAGATTTTCGTTGGTTGTATGGTTATGCGTGGCACTAGATTTAGGGATTCGGACAAGATTCTGATTTAGAAAATCTACAACTGCACTGGCACTACATGTTTTATTGTAGCATACGTAACGTTTCGATAATTTTGCGTTGTATTTAAATTTATAAAGATGCTTAATCTCCGGAATATAAAGTAGGTTACTGCCTCTTCTAAGACCTTCGCAATATTCGAAACTGTAAATTAAATCGGAAGAGTTTCCCATCGTAGGAACCACGTTGTGTTTGAGTCACGATATACGAATGAGAAGCGCGCAAAGTTGTTACATGCAATTACCAGTGGTCAGGGTCATTCATAATCATATTTCCAACGGTCAAAACGGGTTTTTGTTATTGAAAAAATAAAAAAAAAACATATGGTCTTATGTCACAAATTAATATGGTCTTATGCCGCTTTTGGAAAGCGACATAAAGCCATACCTCGAAATATGGCTTTACGACACTTTGCGAAAGCGTCATAAGGCCATATTTTGAGATATGGTCTTATGTCACATGGCCTTATGTCACGGCACCATTTAAAATTGACAGTTTAAATTTTATTCTATCATCACACAAATCTATTTCAGTACAAACAGAATTAAAAAGTTTCATGCATTTTGTTATTGGTTCATGAAGACCATAATTGTAAAAATGCCTAGGATTCAATAACGAATTTCTGGTTCGAAGAATTCTTTCTGGTGCATATAACTTAAATTGTTCAAGGATATCGGGACAAATTATACGATAAGAAAAAACATCATAAATAAATAGTATACAATGAACATTTCGTCTTTTTTCTAAGGAATCTAAACCAATTAACGCACATCTTGTTGAATAAGACGGCATTCTGTCTGTCAAGGTTCCATTTCATTTGTCTTACAACAAATCTTGTAAAAGACTTTTGCACTCTTTCTAGTCGTATTTGACAATTCGCATAGATTGGACACCAGACCATAGAACAATATTCAAGGAAAGGACGTACTATAGACATATTAACAGACTTAAGGGCATATGGGTTAGAGAACTCAGCAAATGTTCGTTTCAGGAAACCAAGCATTGAATTTGCTTTAGCAACAACGTAATCGATGTGAAGTGAAAAAGAAAGTTTTGTGTCGAAGATCACACCAAGATCTTTTATTTCAGTTTTACGAGATATGCAGGTCCGGATATTGTGTAGTCATAAATCATAGGGACTAATATACAATACACAGAAAGAGAATGACATTTATTTATGTTTAACCCCTTCGCCCCTGAGTTTTTATTTGAGAACCAGAAACAATTATAACAACTTTTGTGCATATTCTGAATGTATAATTGGAAAGAAAATGTTTGGTGTGTATTAGGATAACGTAGTCCTTTTCGTTATCCTGGGACATATAATCCCAATAATATTTTAAGGTGGGACGTATATGTCCCAATAATGACTTCAAAAACAAAAATAAATAAGACAAGGTTTTTTTAAAAAATATATTGAAAAAAAGATTTTATTTGTTATTTGTGAAAAGGGGCAAAGCATTTGTAGCATAAGGCATTGTTGCATCCAGAACATACGTACTTGGTCCGAGTTTCCTTTTTTTTGGAAAGTGCAATGCACGCACCGACGACGAGAAGACTGTTCAATTGGTAAATGGTCACCAATATTCAAACGCCCTGTGCGTGATTTCTTTGCTGGCCTTCCACCAAATTGACGAGTTGTAAGTTTTTTGTATTTTATACCTTCAGCTATCAATGTTTCGGCCAGTGAATGAGTGGTGTCTTACGACGTTGTGATTGTGCGAATATAATCCACAAGTTTACTACGGCTAACATCAAAATTTTGAAAAATACTTTTTTCCACCACTTTTGTGACTTTCGATTTATATCGTATATGGATGCCTTCTGATCTGCCAAATCCACGCCTCCCATTATACGATTATAATCTGCAATAGCCAAAGGGCAATACACTTCTAACTTTGAGCCATCTTTCTGCTTTCTTTGGACCTTTGTTATGGTAGGCATATGACAATTTGATGCAAGAAGGACCTCTTTTGAATTCATCCAACGCGCGGCCATTATTCCGTCGGCCTGTATTTGAAATTGACTTTGTGAACGTTTCAAGGCACTATTGAACGCAGGAGTTCCTTTGCGAGTTCTTATGTATGTACCGGTAGCCGGGTACGATAAAGTGTTTAGCAATGTTATTGATGTGAAAAATCTATCGAATGCCAGGACAACATTTTCTTCTCGAATAGATGATGTTAAACTGCGAACAATTCTTTCTCCAAGAGTGCCGATTGACGGAGATGTCTCTTTACCGGTATAAACATTTAAATCATATGTATATCCTGTTTCGGCATCACAACGCAACCATAATTTAATCCCTCGTTTTATTGGTTTCAGAGGCATATACTGCTTCAAACTCGAGCGACCTTTGAATTTTGCCATACATTCATCTATGGATTGGCACTTCTTTCACTTCGTCCTGCTGGGAATGTTTTTTTACACATGACACAACTTCCGCTATATAGTAATCCTTTTGAGCATCATTGAAATACATTTTCGACATCAATAGAGTAAAACGATCACGAGAAATGCTTTTTTTAATCATCCCATTGCCCAACGATAATTGTTTACTCCAGTAATCAGCCATCGATGGTAAATGGTTGTAATGCATTATCAAAGATACTCCAAGGACCACAAGAATTTCGAACTCATCGGTAAGGGCACGTTTCATTGATTTATCTCGATTCATTTTTTTTATTCTTTGATTAGTGCACTCTGCAATACGAATGCATAAACTTTTCGGGAAGATTTTTCTAAAAATATTAAACTCCGAAGCTCCACGAGGAAGATCAAAAAGTACCTCAGCCTCTTTTTTCAAGGGCATTTTAAATTTAGGTTCAAAATTGACATTTTCTGTATAATTGGTCCAAGCACAGTAATTGTTGCCTGTTTTCTGCCCTTTATCCACCGCCAGATTTTCCATTACAGATCCCTCGTCACCAATAGCCTGCTCAACTATGTCATAAGCCATTTCTGATTCAGCAGAGGATTCATGAATAATTCCAGAAACTCCTATTTTATCGGCTTCTTCTACGGAATCCTCATCATCATCCGATGGTTCATAGCTAGATTCTGAAGCGCTGAAATCGTCGCCGTCACTTTCGTCATCCAACAAGTAGCCTAATATCTCCTGTTCTCTCACTCTTTTTCCAGACATCTAAATAAAAAATGTAAATAAATAGGTCATATTTGCATATTGGGATTATTTATCCCAGCTAAAATCATTATTGGGATTATAGGTCCCAGTGTAACAAAAAAAAATAAAAAAACCCACCTTTTCAGTTTCAATTTCTCGAAGATTTACACAAAAATAACTTCCTTACTACTAAATACCATGTAAAAAGCAACTATTCCCAAGAAAAACCGAGTGAATTGTCCTTAGCGTGGCTAAATGTGACGCGCAACTGAAAAAAATTAACGACACGCACATGCAAAACAAGTATACACGGAATATTTTTTCCGAAAAAGTAACGGGACACTTCACAAATCCATTGAAAAGCCTTTAAACTTTTATTGGGACTTTTGAGAATAGCATTTTCACTTAAAATAAAATTTATACACATTTTTCAATTATGCTGGGACGTATTGTCCCAGTAGGGGCGAAAAGGTTAAGGTCAGGTGATTAAGCTCACACCAATAAACAATTTTGTTTAAATCATTTTGAAGACGTTCACAATCATACATTCTTTTAACACGCAAAAAGATCTTAAGGTCATCGGCATACATTAGGCAGTTAGCATGACTAAGCAATGAGGGGATTTCATTAATAAAAACATTGAAGGTCGTAGGCCCTAAATGGCTGCCTTGGAGGACACCAGATAAGACCTCAATGAGCCTAGATTGAGAACAACCAATTTTTACGTACTGCTTCCTATTGGAAAGATAACTCGAAATCCATTTAAGAAGCATCGAGTGTATGCCAAACGATTTTAAGATCATAGGCCCTAAATGGCTGCCTTGGGGGACACCAGATAAGACCTCAATGAGCCTAGATTGAGAACAACCAATTTTTACGTACTGCTTCCTATTGGAAAGATAACTCGAAATCCATTTAAGAAGCATCGAGTGTATGCCAAACGATTTTAAGATCATAGGCCCTAAATGGCTGCCTTGGGGGACACCAGATAAGACCTCAATGAGCCTAGATTGAGAACAACCAATTTTTACGTACTGCTTCCTATTGGAAAGATAACTCAAAATCCATTTAAGAAGCATCGAGTGTATGCCAAACGATTTTAAGATCATAGGCCCTAAATGGCTGCCTTGGGGGACACCAGATAAGACCTCAATGAGCCTAGATTGAGAACAACCAATTTTTACGTACTGCTTCCTATTGGAAAGATAACTCGAAATCCATTTAAGAAGAATCGAGTGTATGCCAAACGATTTTAAGATCATAGGCCCTAAATGGCTGCCTTGGGGGACACCAGATAAGACCTCAATGAGCCTAGATTGAGAACAACCAATTTTTACGTACTGCTTCCTATTGGAAAGATAACTCAAAATCCATTTAAGAAGCATCGAGTGTATGCCAAACGATTTTAAGATCATAGGCCCTAAATGGCTGCCTTGGGGGACACCAGATAAGACCTCAATGAGCCTAGATTGAGAACAACCAATTTTTACGTACTGCTTCCTATTGGAAAGATAACTCGAAATCCATTTAAGAAGAATCGAGTGTATGCCAAACGATTTTAAGATCATAGGCCCTAAATGGCTGCCTTGGGGGACACCAGATAAGACCTCAATGAGCCTAGATTGAGAACAACCAATTTTTACGTACTGCTTCCTATTGGAAAGATAACTCGAAATCCATTTAAGAAGCATCGAGTGTATGCCAAACGATTTTAAGATCATAGGCCCTAAATGGCTGCCTTGGGGGACACCAGACAAGACCTCAATGAGCCTAGATTGAGAACAACCAATTTTTACGTACTGCTTCCTATTGGAAAGATAACTCGAAATCCATTTAAGAAGCATCGAGTGTATGCCAAACGATTTTAAGATCATAGGCCCTAAATGGCTGCCTTGGGGGACACCAGATAAGACCTCAATGAGCCTAGATTGAGAACAACCAATTTTTACGTACTGCTTCCTATTGGAAAGATAACTCAAAATCCATTTAAGAAGCATCGAGTGTATGCCAAACGATTTTAAGATCATAGGCCCTAAATGGCTGCCTTGGGGGACACCAGATAAGACCTCAATGAGCCTAGATTGAGAACAACCAATTTTTACGTACTGCTTCCTATTGGAAAGATAACTCGAAATCCATTTAAGAAGCATCGAGTGCATGCCAAACGATTTTAAGATCATAGGCCCTAAATGGCTGCCTTGGGGGACACCAGACAAGACCTCAATGAGCCTAGATTGAGAACAACCAATTTTTACGTACTGCTTCCTATTGGAAAGATAACTCGAAATCCATTTAAGAAGCATCGAGTGTATGCCAAACGATTTTAAGATCATAGGCCCTAAATGGCTGCCTTGGGGGACACCAGATAAGACCTCAATGAGCCTAGATTGAGAACAACCAATTTTGACGTACTGCTTCCTATTGGAAAGATAACTCGAAATCCATTTAAGAAGCATCGAGTGTATGCCAAACGATTTTAAGATCATAGGCCCTAAATGGCTGCCTTGGGGGACACCAGATAAGACCTCAATGAGTCTAGATTGAGAACAACCAATTTTGACGTACTGCTTCCTATCGGAAAGATAACTCGAAATCCATTTAAGAAGCATCGAGTGTATGCCAAACGATTTTAAGATCATAGGCCCTAAATGGCTGCCTTGGGGGACACCAGATAAGACCTCAATGAGCCTAGATTGAGAACAACCAATTTTTACGTACTGCTTCCTATTGGAAAGATAATTAGTTGAAAATGCTTTACGGAATTTTAATGCACTATTCCTTGAAACTCCAATAAATGAATTTGTTTCAGAAATAGATACCCATTTTTTCTTAAACAATTTGCAGATTAAAAAAGCAGGGGGACTAGAAAAAAAAAATATTTATTTAAAAAAATTGCCCAAAGTTGGAGTCAAATTTCTAACATTTATTATAAATGCGTGTTTAAAAATGCAATATTTTCCTAATGCGTGGAAAGAAGCGAAGGTAGTGCCAATACCAAAAGCTGGTAAGTCTCTTGATAGACCTGACAGTTATCGGCCAATAAGTTTATTAAGTGGTCTAAGTAAGATTTATGAAAAAGTACTAAAAGAAAAAAATATTGAAAATTATCGATGAACACAAAATTTACCCAGATGAACAATTTGGTTTTAGGCGGAATCATAGTACTTCTCATCAGGTACTTAGAATATCGAATAGTATCAAAAGAAATCGAGAAATAGGAAATTCAACAGCTATGATATTGCTTGATATCGAAAAAGCATTTGACTCCGTTTGGCATACTGGTCTTACATATAAAATGTTAAATTTTAATTTTCCACCATTTCTTTGTAAAATTGTTCAAAGTTTTTTGTCAAATCGTTGTTTTAAAGTGTATGTCAATAGTAGCGAGTCCGAAGTAAATTTAATTAGTGCTGGTGTACCTCAAGGCTCGGTTCTTGGACCAGTTTTGTACAATCTGTATACGTCTGATTTTCCAAATTTACCTGAATGCGAAGCAGCAATTTATGCTGATGACACAGCAATATTTTCATCGCATCAATTTGGTCTTAACATTGAGACCAATTTAAAAAAATGCAGCTGAAATATTGAACGAATATTTCACAAAATGGAAAATAAAATTAAATGTCGGAAAAATGCAAGCTATCTTTTTTACCAGAAAAAGAAAGCCTTGCTTTCTTCCGGCTAACCAGCTAGCAATTAACGGACACCAAATAACATGGGCTTCTTCTGTTAAGTATTTGGGTATACACCTTGACTCAAGATTAACACATATAAAGAGCACAATGCCCAAACACTTAATAAAATCAAAATTGCTATAAAGATGCTTTATCCCTTTATAAATCGAAAATCAAAACTGTCAAATGATAATAAAATAATTTTACACAAAGTTATTTTCCAAGCTATTTTTCTGTACGGGTGTCAAGTTTGTGGTAGTTGTGCTGAATGTCACATCAAAAAATTACAAATATCCCAAAATAAAATTTTAAAAATGATGTTGAATCTCCCCTGGCATCACTCAACTTCGGACCTACATAAAAGAGCAAATGTTGAATTGATCTCTAATAGAATCCGAAAACTTAATAACACATTTATGATCAGATGTGACTTTCCTGAAAACCCTCTAATAAATCAAAATTAAATGTTGTGTAACATGCTGTTAATCTATGTTTGTTTCCTTTTGCAATAAAAAACAAAAAATTAATTGTTAATTTATTTTTTGTATCTAGATGTTAATTTATATATAATTTATTTTTGTATCTCTATATTAATTTATATTTTATTTATTTTTGCACATATGTGTTAATTTAATTATAATTTATATTTTGTTAATTATGTTCTTAAAATTATTTATTTTTTGTTTCATTTAAATTTGATTTTTATTAATTTATTACTAACTGTTCTAATTTATTTATTTTTATTTGTATATACTTTTGTTAATCTATTTGTTAGTTTTTCCGTTAATTTATAACTTATTTATATATTTGTTTAATTGTTAATTTATTTATTTAATTCAAAAATAATTTATATTATTGTATTTATATTGTATGCATATTTTTATCTAGTTTTAAGTAATTATATTCATTTTATTAGTTTAAATTCTATTGTTTATTATTTATTACATATTTTTGTTTATATTTTTTTTTATTATTATTATTTTATTTAATTTTTTTTTTTGTTATTTGAGGTTTTTGCTTTCGTTGTTTTCCTCACAAAAATGTTTATATAATTATTAATAAATAAAATTCATAAATATATATTATTTTTTCAGTAGAAAGATTTTTATTCATATCATATCTCTGTAATTGTAAATTGTGCGATAACACATTGTATATCATGAACGAAATAAAATATTCTATTCTAATTTAAGAAGCATCGAGTGTATGCCAAACGATTTTAAGATCATAGGCCCTAAATGGCTGCCTTGGGGGACACCAGATAAGACCTCAATGAGCCTAGATTGAGAACAACCAATTTTTACGTACTGCTTCCTATTGGAAAGATAACTCGAAATCCATTTAAGAAGCATCGAGTGTATGCCAAACGATTTTAAGATCATAGGCCCTAAATGGCTGCCTTGGGGGACACCAGATAAGACCTCAATGAGCCTAGATTGAGAACAACCAATTTTTACGTACTGCTTCCTATTGGAAAGATAACTCAAAATCCATTTAAGAAGCATCGAGTGTATGCCAAACGATTTTAAGATCATAGGCCCTAAATGGCTGCCTTGGGGGACACCAGATAAGACCTCAATGAGCCTAGATTGAGAACAACCAATTTTTACGTACTGCTTCCTATTGGAAAGATAACTCGAAATCCATTTAAGAAGCATCGAGTGTATGCCAAACGATTTTAAGATCATAGGCCCTAAATGGCTGCCTTGGGGGACACCAGATAAGACCTCAATGAGCCTAGATTGAGAACAACCAATTTTTACGTACTGCTTCCTATTGGAAAGATAACTCGAAATCCATTTAAGAAGCATCGAGTGTATGCCAAACGATTTTAAGATCATAGGCCCTAAATGGCTGCCTTGGGGGACACCAGATAAGACCTCAATGAGCCTAGATTGAGAACAACCAATTTTTACGTACTGCTTCCTATTGGAAAGATAACTCAAAATCCATTTAAGAAGCATCGAGTGTATGCCAAACGATTTTAAGATCATAGGCCCTAAATGGCTGCCTTGGGGGACACCAGATAAGACCTCAATGAGCCTAGATTGAGAACAACCAATTTTTACGTACTGCTTCCTATTGGAAAGATAACTCGAAATCCATTTAAGAAGCATCGAGTGTATGCCAAACGATTTTAAGATCATAGGCCCTAAATGGCTGCCTTGGGGGACACCAGATAAGACCTCAATGAGCCTAGATTGAGAACAACCAATTTTTACGTACTGCTTCCTATTGGAAAGATAACTCGAAATCCATTTAAGAAGCATCGAGTGTATGCCAAACGATTTTAAGATCATAGGCCCTAAATGGCTGCCTTGGGGGACACCAGATAAGACCTCAATGAGCCTAGATTGAGAACAACCAATTTTTACGTACTGCTTCCTATTGGAAAGATAACTCAAAATCCATTTAAGAAGCATCGAGTGTATGCCAAACGATTTTAAGATCATAGGCCCTAAATGGCTGCCTTGGGGGACACCAGATAAGACCTCAATGAGCCTAGATTGAGAACAACCAATTTTTACGTACTGCTTCCTATTGGAAAGATAACTCGAAATCCATTTAAGAAGCATCGAGTGTATGCCAAACGATTTTAAGATCATAGGCCCTAAATGGCTGCCTTGGGGGACACCAGATAAGACCTCAATGAGCCTAGATTGAGAACAACCAATTTTTACGTACTGCTTCCTATTGGAAAGATAACTCGAAATCCATTTAAGAAGCATCGAGTGTATGCCAAACGATTTTAAGATCATAGGCCCTAAATGGCTGCCTTGGGGGACACCAGATAAGACCTCAATGAGCCTAGATTGAGAACAACCAATTTTTACGTACTGCTTCCTATTGGAAAGATAACTCAAAATCCATTTAAGAAGCATCGAGTGTATGCCAAACGATTTTAAGATCATAGGCCCTAAATGGCTGCCTTGGGGGACACCAGATAAGACCTCAATGAGCCTAGATTGAGAACAACCAATTTTTACGTACTGCTTCCTATTGGAAAGATAACTCGAAATCCATTTAAGAAGCATCGAGTGTATGCCAAACGATTTTAAGATCATAGGCCCTAAATGGCTGCCTTGGGGGACACCAGATAAGACCTCAATGAGCCTAGATTGAGAACAACCAATTTTTACGTACTGCTTCCTATTGGAAAGATAACTCAAAATCCATTTAAGAAGCATCGAGTGTATGCCAAACGATTTTAAGATCATAGGCCCTAAATGGCTGCCTTGGGGGACACCAGATAAGACCTCAATGAGCCTAGATTGAGAACAACCAATTTTTACGTACTGCTTCCTATTGGAAAGATAGCTCGAAATCCATTTAAGAAGAATCGAGTGTATGCCAAACGATTTTAATTTTGTAATGAGGATATTATGACATATTGTGTCAAAAGCTTTTGTGAAGTCGGTGAAAATAACATCCACTTGATATCCTGACTCCACAGAGTCAAAGAGATATTCTGTAAAGAGTGTCAAGTTGGTTGACGTGGACCTACCAGAAACAAATCCATGTTGTTGCAGTGATATTTGTTCCTTTATTGAAAAGTAAAGTTTTTTTGTAACAATAGACTCAAACAATTTAGGAACAGCTGAAAGTTTAGAAATTCTACGATAATTTTCAACTTTTTGTCGAAATCCAGCTTTAAATATGGGAGTTATGAATGAAAGTTTTCATTCATCTAAAAACATCCCAGACTCTAAGGATAAATTGAAAATTAATTTTAATGGAAGGCACAAGGATATATTGCATTGCTTAAGCACATGAAATGGAATACGGTCTGGACCTGCACTTTGGCTGGTCTTGCGAAATATCATCAATCGAAAGTTTAAGTGATCCTAAACTTATATTGCCATTACATGGATTTATATTAGTATCGGAGTTGACATAATGATTCGAGTGATCGACATAAACTGACTCAAAAAACTTAGCAAAGAGCTCACAGGTTGAGTCAATGCTACAGGAGACAGTACCTTCGAATTCCATATTTTGCAGAACACCATTCTGCTTTCTTTTGTTGTTTAAAAATGTCCAGAATGCTTTAGGATTCGTTGAAACATAAGATTCAGTGTTCATAACATACTGTTTATACAAGAACTTATTCAAAAATTCATATTCGCGACGTAATTGGCAAAAACGTTTTTTGTCCAAATCAGATTTTGACTTTTTTTAATAAATTATATACTTTGTTTATAGCGTTCTTTAATTTGATCCGCCTTTGATTATGCCACGGTAGCTTAAAATATTGTTTTTTCTTAGTTAGTGGAACGAACTGAGAAAATCCATAGTCTAATATACTTAACCCTAATCCTACCAAGGAATTTTCGTTACGTGCCATACCAAGGTGTGCCTCTCAGGCACATTGTATCTGATTAAATAGCTTACTGAATTGAATTGTGAAACACATGTAACGGGTGATTTTTTAAGAGGTTTAGAACTTTTTAAAAAAAAAAAACACAAAAAATTCGAAAAAATGAATGAAATATTTATTTGAATCGATAGTTTGAACCTTGCAATTTAATGTTTAAAGATAATTTCATGCAAATGTTGACCGCGGCTGCGTCTCAGGTAGCCCATCCGCTGAGTCCAATTTTGGCATACTCTTTCACACATATCGGCCGGTATCTCACGAATGAATGCATGGATGTTGGCTTCCAGTGCGTCAATCGAAGCGGGCTTGTCCCTATAGACATCAGCCTTGACATACCCCCACAAAAAATAATCTAATGGTGTCAAATCGCACGATCTAGGCGGCCAATTGACCGGCCCGAAACGTGAAATTAACTGTTCACCAAACTCGCCTCGCAATTGCGCCATTGTTTCGCGTGCTGTGTGGCATGTGGCACCGTCTTGTTGAAACCACATATCATGCAAGTCAAGAACTTCCATTTCGGGCAAAAAAAAGTTTGTTATCATCGCTCGGTAGCGTTCACCATTGACAGTAACGCTGCGATTCGCATCATCTTTGAAGAAATATGGCCCAATAATGCCGCCGGCCCATAAACCGCACCAAACAGTGGCTTTTTCGGGATGCATTGGTAGCTGTTGCAATGCTTCTGGCTGACCTTCACTCCAAATGCGGCAATTTTGCTTATTTACGTACCCATTCAACCAAAAATGAGCCTCATCGCTGAACACAATTTTTCGATAAAAAAGCGGATCCTCGGCCAGCTTTCCAAGAGCCCATTCACCAAAAATTCGGCGTTGTGGTAGGTCGGCTGGCTTTAGTTCTTGCACCAGCTGTATCTTAAAAGGCTTTACGCCCAAATCCTTCCGCAAAATATTCCACGTAGTGCTGTAACAAAGGCCTAACTGCTGGGAACGGCGCCGAATCGACATTTCGCGGTCTTCTGTCACACTAGCTGATACGGCCGCAATATTTTCTTCACTACGCACAGTACGTAAACGTGTTGGTGGTTTAATGTCCAACAAAGTAAATTTGGTGCGAAATTTGGTCACAATCTTCCGAATAGACTGCTCAGAAGGTCGAGAATGCCGATCATAAAATGGAAGCAGCGCGCGATGAACATTTCGTACCGAGCACGAATTTTGATAGTAAAATTCAATAATTTGCAAGCGTTGTTCATTTGTAAGACGATCCATGGTTAAATTGCAAACCAAACTGAAGCTGTTTGACAGTGACACAAGGTACTAAACACACGTCAGCTGTCAAAACCAGTGTTGCCAAAACCAAACCAGCTAAAAAATCACCCGTTATAAACAAAGAGTTATATACATTTTATTGATTTTAACTATTATTGAACATACATCAATACATAATTAAGTAGCCATTTATTTTAATTCTTTTCTCAGCAGTTTCTGCAATGAAATGTTTTTTTTCCGAATAGTCAACACATACATACATACACATTCCACTTGGGATAAATATTTTTCCAAACAATGAATGAAGCTACACTGCAGACATCAATCATATTGAAAAAGAAAAGGCTAAAGGCCATCCGTTGGTCTTGTGCTTCACCGAATATGCATGTGCCATTTGATCTAAGGTATCGACTCCTCCTTTCGTTGAAAATTATAATTTATTTCCGATTTGTTTTTATTTGACAGTTCGGTGATCTTTTCATGATGCATGGTCGACAAAATGATCACAGCACGATTTTTTTTTTGGGAACATAGGATACAAGAGTCAGAGCTTTTGGAAAGCCAAATAAGTTGCTCTCTATTTCCCGACGAGGATTTGGTAAAAAATTTGATGGTATACATCTTTTGTTCTTACGAATCGTTCCTACGCAATTCAAGACCTAAGGGCAGCAAACTGGAAGCAAGTTCATAGCTGGTGAAGTAGTTGTCAAAAGTACTGTTTCTGTTGGTTCTGATAAAAGGTTCGCAAAGCTCTTCAACAACCCTTTGCGCTGAGTTTTCTGATCGGCTTGGTCCTTCCTTTCCCAAGTATAGTTTCCCACATAATGGATAGCTAGAGCTATTGTCACAAATCCACCAAATTTTCATACCATACTTATCAGGTTTGTTTGGTATATATTGCCGAAACGATACGCGACCTCGAAAGTCAGCCAGTTGGTCATTAGTAGTTAGGTTGCAGCCGGGAATATAATGCTTCGACAAATTTAAATTCACTCTTTCCCACAGGTTTCTAATTGGAGAGAGTTTATCCTTTTGCTTTCGAACAGTCCTGGTGTTTTTATCGTCAAATCGAATAAATCGCAACAATTGGGTAAATCTGTTTCGTGACAGATAAAAAATATAAAAATATAAAAAAAATATAAATATATAAATATAAAATATAAAAAATGTCCATAAAGAGGGCTACAGAGTTCGTTGTAGTCAACAATTCCGTGCTTATTTCTTCCGGCAGTAATCAACAGGCATAAAAATGCTCGAATTTCAATGTCGTCAACTGGCTTCCATAATGTTCCAATAGTACGAACAACTTCTGTATTAGTGAAAGTCACTATAATACCAATGGTTGCATCATCAAAAAAAGAACCTGAATGCATCAAATGGGGTATGAATATGGAACCCCAGGTGGGATCTTCACCTTATTCAAAGCTGTTGTAATAATGTTGTGCGCTCGAGTTTTTCCGTTTGCAATTGGTGTTGATTTCCATGCCATGCCATCTTTTCCAATAAAGGTTTCCGAATAGTTTTGGGAAATCATCCTCAATTGCATCACTGTCACTTCCCTGCTGTTCATCGCTAACTTCATCGGCACTTTCTTGAAAATCTAACTCGCTAGAAGAAGTATCGTCATTTCGATTATATTCATCCTCATTTTCTCCTTCATCAGGATCCACATATCATTTTCCTGTATTGCAGCGATAATCTCTCCTTTAGTTAGTGCTCTACGCCGATCAGTCATAATGCGCGGTGAAAAGAATTTCGAAACAGGGAAATGTGAATACCTATTAAGGAGATTATTCGTCACACATTACATCAAAAAATTTAACGAATGTGATGCTCCTAATAATATTTTTCACATGTGCCTCTGGAGCTCGCATTGGTAGAGGGTGTCAGTAAAGTATGTTTATCACGATCTCTAAAAGGCAGTTAATATATGTGTCGTTCATTGTAATAGTGAATTATCTCCATGCTATTGCAAACCGAGATTTATTATCGCATTTTGCAAAATAATGTATAGAAACAAATCAAAAACACTTCACTTTAAGTTAAGATTTTTTTATTGTTTATAAATAATTAAAGTTTTTAATAACGTTTACAGCTAAGAAAATGAAATTAAGTTAACATTTTTATTTTTGGAGTTACTTCACTGTTATAATAACATTTTGAATTTTAATCGTACATGATTTCGTCATCAGATGAATGGGCATCAACATTATATTTTGAATGCGTCGCAATTTCTAAGGGAAGGTTTTTGAAGTACTGGTGATGAATTGGTGGAATGTATGGTAGAAGATCAAGCATATCTTTCTTCTTTGCAGCAGTGACAGGTCTTCTTGATGAATAGAGTGGGTCCTGTTGAATGTTGTTCAAATTGATAATTTGTCGTCCTTGCTTTTTTTTACTGAGGTCAACTTCATAAAATGGTGTTTCTGGATTGAGTGTTTCCTTAAATTTAAATTGTAGAGGATGATCTTCTTCAAATCTCAGCCATCTAATGTTAAGCCAACTAAACTCATAGCCACATTTGGTTGTTTTTCTGTTTGTGATTGATGCTTCAAATACAGCAGTGCTTAAAAACTCTGTATTTTTTATTTCAGTTACCACGAAATAAGGCTTTTTGCGTTTAGCTGTCCTGATGATGTCGACCCATTGGTCTGGGCTATAAATTTGAACATGGCGTCGACTGGCATTTTCGATTATGCCAAATTCTCCGTCATCGGGAAGATATGAATGTCCTGATACCAAAAACTTGTGATCTATAACCTTAATACTGTTATCTTGATCATGTACAAGCCTCAAAAAAGAAAGTGCGGTTTTAATGTTTCGATTTTGTCCTGTGCAAGAATCTGAGTACAAGATAACATGTTTTTGTAACATCGCATGTGTTTTTAAATGTTTGATTATACAAGATGCAATATCTTGTGAACCTCTTCCCCCTTCAACTTCATCCCAGACATTCATGTATCCTGTACTATTATTGAAACAATGTATTCCCAAGTTGTATAAATAGAGGTTCCTTTTGTAGTATGCTACTGAGGTAGTCAGTTTCGGAAAGGCTAAGGCTTTTTGCATATCAAAATTGAGAACGTATGCTTCTTCAATTTTTCTAGAATCATTTTGTAGGCTTTGTCTTGCTGATTCTGCTTTTCGCTGATGAAGTTCTCTTTCGGCCTCCAACTCTTTTCTGATAGCTTCATTGCTTGCTCCTTCAATTTTCAAATTTAAGTCATCACACGTCTTACAAGTGTCTTGTCGCGGTACTTTAAAATGAAGATTAAACTTAGTATTAAATATTTTCATATAATATTTTAGTTTTTTAGGTTCAGCCCCTTCATTAGCACAAATGTCCTTATAAAGACTGTGCATTTTAGTAATAGTAAGCCCAGGATTTAAATACTTTCTGTTTGGATTACTTTTTCGTGTGTAATGGCTTTGGTAGGCAGGAAAACTTTCAATGTGGGCAATTATATCAGAATCATCAATCTTTCTTGAGCTAGTTGTGCCTCGTTTATCCCTGGATTGTGATACGTCATTTTTACAAAGCATCGATATAACCTTCCATCACTTACTTGAAATGTTTTAAGAAAATATTTCTTACATACTGCGTGTGTATTGTCGGAACTTAGGAAGTACTTGAACGATACGTTTCTTCCTGCACGTGACCGATCTTTTGGCCGTTTTCTGTTGACAATTTTTTTCTGCACTAATGCATACAGATATAAATTCTGCGCATTGAAGTCTTTAAGATTCTAAAACGAATCAAATAATTCACGTCTTTTAGTTTCTGTGAACAGCGTAAAATATTTTTTAAATATAGCAGATCCTTTTTTCTACACAATAATAATAAAATCAGTGTTTTACAATAATACTCATCGCGTACGCATCATATTTATTCGTGTAGACCGTTACTTACCTTTTTTATTAGTTTTGTGATGCTCGGCGGTGTTGCAGTTCGTATGTAGTAGAACACATTTGTCACCATAACAGTGAATCAACTCCGGATTTACTTCACTTTTATAATGATACTTCACTTTTAAAATTATTCGGTATAGTGAATAATTATGCAGAAAGTTCACTACAAAAACAAAAAAAACGATTTACTAAGGAAAATATATTGCGTTTTTGTAGTTGATTCACTTTTATATTGAAAAATATTAGGAAATGTGATAACATTAAGCTAATAACTGAGTTTTTTTTTAAAAAGTGGAGTTACACCACTATTATAATAACCGTTACATATTCAAATTTATTTTAGTTGTTTTATGTGTCAAAAAGTAATTGTTTTGAATACTAAAAGACACAGTTTGATTAAAATTGTATCTAGAGAAATATAGCATTTTTAAAATGAAATGTGTCTCCGAGGCACACCTTGGTAGGGTTGGGGTTAAAAATGTATCATAGACTTCTTTAAGTTGAAGACAAGAAAGAACGCTCGACCAATCAATCGAGCCCAAGTAATTATTTAAGGCGTTGTAATTTGCTTGGACTAGGATGTTCTTAATTTTTTAATGAGCATTTCGGTGTTGTCGTAGGTTGGAGAGTTCGCGGAAGTTTATGATTATGCCGTCAATTTTTTGTTTAATACATTTGAAGACTGTGTTAGTTAAGATACCGAGATTCAGATTAATTTAACATCCAAATTTTTCCCGAAATTATTAATAACGACGGGCTTGAGTGGTCCATCGATACAATTTTTCTATGTCTTAAGACGTAATTGAGCGTTTTTTTAATTGGCAATACCCTTGCCGATAGTCTTTCTTGGTGTTACGAATAGCATTCTTCTAGATACGAAGACTATCTTTAAAAGTTTTATTTAAAGGTGAGATGATATTTACCCTCAATAAATAGGATAAGCTATAAAATCGACCACTTAACTTCTCGTAACGCCAACCACTTGTTAGTCACATGCTGCTCGTTTGATGGTGTCATAACTACGACCCCTGATCTTGCAAAGCTTAGCATTGTAAACGTCTACGACAATAATGAAAAGGAAAGTGATGCAGGAAAATTAATAAAACATGCTAGGCTTGATAGGAACTCAGTGCTTATAATCTACTGTAGGTTTGAATCGAAAGTGAAATTTGTATAGAAGATTAAAATTTGCAATTCAATTCAAACACAATTGCAACTGCAAGTGCGGGTTATTAAACCGTTTAATATTACGCAACAATTTCCGCGATATGGAAATTTGCTTGTTGGCGTTGTGTGTGCCTATTAATGGCTGGAATGCAGTTTTGCATTAGAGCCGATCTGACTCTGATGCACAGGGGGTTTTTTTTTCAATGTAAATAATGACATAGTGAAACTTTGGAACTAACAAAACCCGCCCTATAAGCCCCCACACCCTACATACTTTCTATCAGTTGGCCAATACTTTGGTTTGAAGGCAATCGGGTAGCCTATCAAACTATTGTATCAACTGATTCCGAATCGTTGTAGTGTGCGAACTTCCATATGTCTTCATACTGCTTAGCAGTCCGACCAAACTATCAGCGGATAGAAAGTCTGTAGTGTGCGGGGGCTCTAAGAGTCTCGAGACTAGAACGTTCTTTGAATAGCTTTGTTTGGAGAGAAGCACCTGGTATCATAACTCAAAGTCCCCGGAGATACATATATTCATCTCTCATCTCCTAAGATGAGGCCATCCCTTTCTTATAAAAAAATTCAACTCTAGTCTCTTCATTACAAGCTCAAAGTTGTATCGAGAGATTAAAGTGTTCAATGTTGACACACTGATCAGATGTTTGAAAAGTTTTTTTTTTTTTTTTTTAATAAAACATTGATCAAGGTTGTAGATATCTAGGGGCGGCAGATGAGATAATAATATCAGGTATACGTGACATTCGCATTGCGTGCTATCTCCCTCTGTTCGATAGGTTGATGCAAACAAATTTTGAAAGTCATCCAACTTTTTTTTTTAATTTAAAACCTTAACTAGAAGTTATGTGTCGTCTTTTGGAGAGGCAGTAGGTGAATGACGTTCTACCTTTATGACCCTTAAATTCAATCACAATGGAGGTGCGTTGTTGCATAAGAGGTAACTTACCCTTTAAATCATGTCGATCATGCCACCAGGCATGAGTCATACCCTATGATTAATTTAAATGAGTCGACAGTCCAGTTGTGATGCAGGTGAAGGATCATTCTAGATTTTCATGATCCTTACTAACTACCAGCGTTCTTTCAGTGTTTTTTTTCAAAACACTAAAAATAGCTAGACCAAGAGCGCCCACTTTTTTTTCTTCCAAAAGTTTGCCCTATAAGTTGGGAATCGTTGAATAGCGGAATAAAGCCGCTTAAACGCGCATTCTCAAAATATTCATCATTGGGGTAGAATGCCCCAAAGATGAGACTGTTGTTCGAAGCCATCGCTCTTGCCGCGTGAAACCTAATGAGTTTCACCAGAAAATTGTCTATTCGGTTTATGTTGACCCCGTTGTATAGGACCTGGTTGGAATAGTATTTTGTGTAGTCAGAAACTTGTGTTCTGTGAAGTCCAAGGCAGCTCCTCAGACACTGCCTCTCAAACACCCGTATCTTTTCCATTTGAGATGGGGCAACGTTTGTACAAGACCAACCCAACAGAGGAAAACCGAACAAAGTTCAAACAAGCCAGAAATGACTGTAATGCCCATTTAAAGCGTGTCAAATTCCTCTATGACCGAACGTTGTGGCAAAAAATTCTACAATGTCCCAGAGGTAGTAAAAACTTTTGGTCATTTGTTAAAAACATAAAAAATTCGGCATCAGCATCAATTCCGAGGCTCATTCACAATGACATTCCAGCTGTCAGCTCTTTAGACATAGCCAATCTGCTTGCTGCGCATTTCGCAGCCAATTCTACATTGCCAGATTGTGTTCAGTCTCCTCCTGTACTTGAGAACGTAGATCATTCTATGGGACGAATTCACTTTCGTACTCGTACAGTTGCAAGAGTTTTATTTGATCTTGACATACATAAATCCGCTGGTCCAGATGGTATATCCCCCATCATTCTGAAGAGGTGTTCTTCTACGCTAGCAAAACCACTGCGTAAGCTTTTCTATCTATCCTACTCATCAGGACTCTTTCCGAGCAGATGGAAAACAGCATTTGTCCAGCCTGTACCAAAAAAAAGGCGAATCTTCTTCTCTCTCCAACTACCGACCAATTGCACTTACGTCCCTTCTTTCCAAGGTCATGGAAACGCTGATAAATCGTCAGCTTATGAAATATCTCGAAACACGAAAACTTCTCAATGACCGGCAGTATGGTTTTCGCAGCAACAGGTCTACTGGTGATTTGATGACATATCTCACCGAAAAGTGGAAACAATCAATCCACCATGGTGGCGAAAGCAAGATTGTTGCGCTTGATATTTCAAAGGCATTTGGCAGGGTTTGGCATCAAGCCCTTTCGTCGAAAATGCGTGCATTTGGAATCGACGAAAAACTTCTTCTATGGAATAGACATTATCTTTCGAAACGTTCAATTCAAGTTGTTTTGGGTGGTTTCAAGTCTGTAACTCACCAAATAAATGCTGGTGTCCCTCAAGGCTCAGTTTTGTTTCCGACTATCTTTCTCATTTTTATAAATGATCTCCTGTCTGCAACTTCTAATCGAATTCATTCCTTCGCTGATGACAGTACCCTCAGCTTCTCATATTCGTTTACAGGTCGTCGTCCCTCACCTTCGAACGTGGACTCTAAACGCCAAAATATGTTAAGCTCATTGAATTCCGATCTTGACAGCATTATCAAATGGGGTAAATCTAATAGAGTAGAATTCAAACACACTGCTGTCTTCTGTCATTAAAGCGAAACCAAAATCTAGAGCCATTATCCATGAATGGCACTTACGTTGAAGAAACCGAAAAGCTTTCCATGCTAGGTATGTGTGTTAGTAACGACTTACGTTGGAACGACCACATATTCGAAGTCGCTAAAAACGCAGCGAAATGTCTAGGTTTCCTAAATCGATGTAAGAAATATTTCACCCCCTCTGATCTGGCCACAGTATATAAAGCGTTTATACGCCCAAAACTTGAATTCAACGCCCATGTCTGGTCAGGTGCACCAAAATCAACATTGCACCTACTAGATAGGATTCAAACACGTGCGAGAAAACTTATAGGAGACATAAGAATAGCGAACTCCTTAGTTTCGCTCGAACACCGTCGAAACATCTCCTGCCTTACCTTGTTTTATCGCTATTTTAACAACCAATGTTCAAATGAAATAGCCAGCTGCATTCCTCCCATTCAACAATTCAGCCGCAATACTCGTTACGCAATGAATGCAAATCAGTTTACCCTCAAGCCTATCTTCGGACGTACGCTGAAATATAGAGATTCGTACATAAACCGAACAACACGAATGTGGAATGCTCTACCAAACTCTGTTTTGCCTTTCCATTATAACTTACAGACATTTAAAACCAATGTGCATCGGTATCTCCTTTCTTCTTATCCCTAATTTCCTTAACGCCCGCACTGTGCTAAAACATATGAAGGGTATTCATAACCCCTTGAGTGTGCGCGTTGAACCACACCGGGCTCCCATAGGCAATCATTGGCCTAATGAGGGCCATGTAGCAAATCACCTTCACCCTGCTGTCAAGACGACTGCTATAAAACAATCGTATTGTCAGGACAAATGCTCCCCTAGCTTTCGCCAGAGCAGCATCTACATGTCTTCCGAAATATAGATACTGATCTAACCAGATGCCAAGGTACTTTACTAAACTTTTACTGGCCAGTGGCTGTCCGCTTGGTCCAACGATCACCAGCTTTCGCCAGTTCTTTCTCGTATCCCTAGAGGCCCTAGACATCGGTGTCCTAAACAGGATAGTTTCTGATTTCTGAAAGTCAATTTTCAACTTCCAGTCATAATTATATCTCTGGATCTTGTCAAAGTCCCGCTGCAAAAGAGTTCGATCGACTTCGACAGTAGGGGCTGTTCTGTACGCGATAAGATCGTCCGCATACGCAATTACCTGAGTAAGACTACCTATCATATCACTGGTGTAAATGCTGAAGAGAATCGGCGAGCTTACCGCTCCCTGTTGCAGACCATTCTTAGTGAAAAATTCTGTGGTAGAAGTTACATTGCCACTTTTGACAACAAACGTTCAGCATGTCATGAAGCATATATAGCAGTGGTTTACTTATGCCAAGTCTCGTCAGCTTTAGATACAGGCCCTCTAACCATACGGGCCTTCTCTAAATCAACCAGACATGCACCCGTGCACTGTTTTTTGGCTTTTGTTCCATTGTATATCAGAGACGAGTTTGGAGGCAGCATAAATACATTCATGTCCTGCCTTGAAACCAAACTGGTTCTCTGGTATAATATTATTGTCGTCAGACCACTTGAACAGAGCTCGATTGAGAATCTTTTCGAAAACCTTGCTGATACTCGGAAGGAGACTTATCGACCGGAAATTCGCCGGATTGGAGTTGTCCTTTCCCTTCTTCACTTTGTATTTTCATATATGAATGCCAACCAAGCCTACCAGTGTCCTTACAATCTTTTTTTGTAAAGACGTACATTTTTGTAAATTTTTTTTTTGTGTTTGGTAAGTCGGGCCAAAAAGCTTAAACTCCGGCCTTTCAGATAAGAATAGGTCCGCTCGTTGCAGGACACTAATAAAAAATTCTTCTTCTCATATCCATTATATGGGATGTGCTGTTGATATTGAAGACAACGCTAAGAAAAAACTAAGGTTAGGTTAGGTTGCATAAGGGTCCTTTGTGGTACCACGTGTATCTGTCGATTTTCCCTACATTCGTTCGCCTAATTGAACTATTCAGCTTCGACAATAGAGCGTTGGAGGTTTCTGACATAGTTTCGCACATAGTAGTCAACTCACCTAGAGTATCAAAGAAGAAGTTTCCCAGATGGAGTTTTCTTTTGTCGGAGAGAGCTGGACAAGAGCAGCGAAGACCAGGAATAGTTTCCTCCTCCTATTCATCCATGCAGCTTCTACGTAAGTTTTTGCTTAATAGGCCTAGTATTCTTGCGTTTAGGACAATAGGACGGTGTCCTGTAAGGTGTCCTTATGATTGATCTATTCAGCACTGTCAAGCAGACTGAGCTCTTCTGGTTATTGTTAGGCCAAAGTTGCATGGATATTTGACACGTTGTACCGTTTATGCATCTGCGGTTTGCTTTCTTGACAGCATCCAGTTTGATCATGATAATGATTTCATGTAGCGAGAGGCATACCTAACACACCTATTGGCGGAAGAATGTCAAGCGTAGTGCCCTGTCTTGCAATTCCCTGGTATGTCTCTCTGGCCCGGCTCCGCCATCTCGTAAGGGACAGTCGGCATTCGCGGGCTAAGTTCGAATTGAACGGATTCCAGGGATTTGATTGCCGCTTGGCTGCTGCTGAAAATGCTTATGTACTTCTTGGATATTACACTCCTTTGCTGCGAGGAAAAGGGCTTCTTAATTGCCATGATTTCGTTCTGCAAAACTCTGCAATGATCGGGAAGTCGAAAGGATATGCTTAGGTTAAGGATCTCGGAGAAAACAAACCTCTTGGTTTGTGAGGGTTCGCGACGAGTATTCATCTAGCGGCACAGTTAGAGAGTGCAGAGAGACCATTAAAACTTAAGTTGTGGGCAATTTAGATTAAAAGAACTCTTAATAAAAAATTTGATAGACCGACATATGGATGGAATTTTGTTAGCCATTACTTGCGAAATGAGGAAAGTTACGGAAAAAATAGTGTAAGGAGGCACATGTACAACAAGTAAAGCAAGAACTGTATTGTAGAATATGTGTCCAGTTCTTAAAAAAAAAATTTTTCTTTATGTGGTGCTATTATCCCAAATGAGCTAGGGCCAATATGCCACTCCCTAGGTAACTGCCTCCCATTGTACACTGCAATTTGGTTTTTGTTGGGTTTTACATGTACGTGCCACTAAAACCTATCTACTGCATTGGTGCAGTCAAATAACTGTCACGGAAATAAGGCCAACAAAAATGAAATAAGCCATGTGGGTGCTATTTCCTTTCATCCGGGAAATAATCTCCATGTGGCTTATTTCAGTGGGGTTACTTCATTGCACCTACTTCATCCAACGTCTTGCTGAGAATCGAAGATTTTGCTAGCCGAAGTATTTGGGTCCGTTCGGTATCCATGTCCTAGATGCAGTGTAATAACCCCCGCGGTAATAGGCCCCATGGGGCTTGATTACCAAAATAACGAAATAGCACCAAGGGTCTTGTTTGGGATGTGTGCGAGTTTCAATACATGCAAAAGGAAATTAGCCCCACAAGCAAAACTAATTCTCCATGGGGTTTATTTCCGCAGGGGTTATTACCCTGCACCGTCATCCTAATCGTCCGATGCGGAGTTTTTCCATTAGGAGCATGTCGCTGTACAGCTTGTAGCATGGTTGCCTGTCCATAGCCTGTCAACGCAATCGAGATTAAAGATTTTTCGAAGAATTTCCCTCTCGAATCAACCAAGAATTTCTTTATCCGCTAAATGCGTCAGCACCGTAGAACAGGACTGGGATGGTCAGGATCTTACATAGTTTCTCCTTAGTAGTTCGAGTGAGGGCTTTACTACTGTTTTGTATGCTTTCGTGTTAGTTTTGCCCTCGTTTACTGCTAAACCCATTTTTTACTGGCAAACGTGGCTATGACAACACATTGAGTTGTGAAATTGATGTCAATATGGCCGGCGTATGCTAGTAATTGCACCGGAATGTACGGAATGTGTCGGTGCGGTCGTTTCCGACCGCGATGGATTTCTCCATCATCATCCTACATAAACGGACGAGTTTGGGCGGTATACCAAAACTAGGCATGGCTCTGCATAGTTCGTCTCTAAAAATGCTGTCATATGTGGCTTTAAAATCGATAAATAGGTGGTGGGTATCGATTTGGACTTCTTGGGTTTTTTTTTCAGGATCTGCCGAAGTCTGATAATTTGATTGATTAAACTGGCGCTCTTTTTAATTACCAAGTATGCAGTTCGGTCCTAATTAAAAAACCGTGTGATATTAATTTCATTTTGTCGGGGTTATAATTTACCATGTACTTCAGCCGTGATCCAACTCAATTCAGATTAATTTCACAATATTCTGTAATTTTCAATTTATTTATAGAAAATTTAAAAAAATTCCAATTTTACCACAAAATGAAAATTCATCACCTATCACTCCCAGTTCATTGGTCGATCAATTGTCCCATGATGTGATTGGTCCAACACTCTTGTAAAAAAAAAATCCCTGACGTGGTCACATGAGTTCATTAGCGTTACTATGAGTAAGCTATCCAGTTGGATCAGTGCAAATGTAACTCAAAATAGGCAACCATATCTTGCAAGTTAATTGACGTTAATGAATGCACACTTTTGCGGTTTTTGTATGCCGATTTTGGTTCATTAGATGTTAATATATTGCAGGGTGGCTTAACCGCACATTTATTTAACCACAGGCCGTAAGTTATGTTTTAAGTTAAGAAAGCGGTCTTCACTTCTTCACTATTTCATGCCGTATAGATTGGACGTATTGTGTTTCTTAAATGACGTCTAAATGATGACGATATGACCCCAATGACGATATAAACCGTTGGAAAAAGTGATGACGAAGAGAAGTCATGATGAAGTCCATCGCTTTCTCTATGAATTTATAAGTAACAGGTGCCAGTTGATTGATGAAAGTAACCCTTTTCAAATGAAATATATTCTTTTGTGGTAAATGTGAGTCATTGTATCTATGGATTAACGTTCTAAGCGTATCTGATATCTTATTGTTTTCAGTTCAGTCAAGTTTCTCACGTCATCGAGTTCATTTCTTCAAGGGATATATTCAGATGCGTGATATATTCATCTGAACGCTACTATCCTGAGAGAATATTCAATGGAATTTTTGTCAATCCTTGTTTCCTAGCTATTTGCCTTTATCTTGCTGTTCCAAGCTGGCTTTCGTGATGAGGTTTCTAATGTATGATCGATCTACCAACTGTTGCAAGGCGTTTTATTTAAAAAAAAACCCTTCGTGTGTTTTTTCCTGTTGATCTTAAGGCTGCTTCGAACAAACGGAAGAGCACCAGTTTTTGAGCTCTTTTTAGGCTGCAATTGGACTTTTAATAAAATTCATATAAATTTGCGAACAGCTGATTTTAAATATGACGCAGTCGTCCTAAATAGCGATAGAGTATCGAACAAACATAGATCTGAAGCAGGTATCTCCCAAGGATACATACACTGCGCGTCATCAGGTTAGCACACCCCTGCTTTTAATAGTTTTCGCTCATTTCTAATAAAAGTAAGAAAGCTAAAATTCTAAAAATTCTAGCGATTATTAACAAATCAATTTTCAACTAAATAAAACAAAAATTAGTGTTTTTTTATTTATCAATATTTTTTTATAATTTATTTTCGAAATCAACTGAAAAATTAAAAATTTAAATTAAAGCATCAGGTTAGCACACATGACTTTTTTTTTTTAGTTTGTTAACTTTTTCAGGTAAGAACTTATTTTTAAACTTATAAATTAACTAATTTAAACATATTTCTTACAATTTTAATAATGAGTCGATCCTCCCTTGCTGCGAATCATCTCATAGATCCGATTGGGAAGCGATTCGTACAACTTTCCAATATAATTCAAGGAAATGGCTGACCAAGCGCTTTTAATGCCTTCAATTAATTCCTCTTTGGTAGAATATTGCCTGCCAGATTCGTAAACTTTGCGAGCCAGCCATCCCCATACGTTTTCTATTATATTTATGTCCGGTGAGTAATGCGGCCACTTCAATAAATCGACGGTTTGTGCTTCAATCTAAGACCTAATCACCCGGGCAGTGTGAATCGGAGCATTGTCGTGTTGGAAACGCCATGGCACATTTCCAAATAAATTTTTAAAATTGGGAAAAGCAGTTTCCAGTACGTTTTTATAAGTGTTTGCATTCATAATTGTGTTCATTGACATTGACATTGACATCACAGTACTTCGCACATGAATGCAACGAACTACAGACACATAACAGCACTGGCGACTGAGGCCATCGGCTGAGACAAATCAAGACATTTATACAACAGAGAGAGACGGATAGATACATAGAAGGAAAGACATATAACATAAACCTACGTGGCACAGAGGAGGGGACATCCATGTTATATTGTCTCATGTTATCGCACAGGTGGCCTCAGATAAGCTGGCAATTTTCGTAGAAAACAAATGCTGCCGAAGTTGGGGCTTGAACCCGCAGCCTTTGGCTTAGCAGTCAACTATGCATTCCTCTGAGGCATGGCCACCAAACTAGTTGAAATTCCATTTTTCGAATAAAAAACAGCAAGAAAAGTAAACCAAATGGTGAAGCCCTGGCCATTCTTTATGTGCAGTAGAAAAATTTGGTATCGATTTTTATAAATGGCCATAGAAAATTTCACTCAGTAATCGATTCCCAAATGGCCATTCAGTAAGAAGACAGTGTCTTTCACACATTAAAACCACTTGTAAATGCCCTTACATTGGGCGCCACTCCAATAGAGTAACGCATGTGAACATACTTTTCAGATGGCTATATAGCTCCAATCTCTGTGTCTGCTATTGAAATTGCCTCCCATTAAAAGCGCACAGTTTACACTAAAAAGTTTTTTTTAAAAATCATTTTTAAATGCTCCCCTTTCCTCTTCTGGTGTTAAGCCCTTTCCTTCCCCCATTGCACAATATTTTGTTGGTCTCTGTTTATAGGGTGGATTTGATCGCATATCTGAGTATGGGCCATTAGTGCCAGATAACTCATTTTATTCTATGAAAGTTATTTGTTACTTTGCTTAAGTCAAACTTAACCACATTGGTATTTGGTGCGAAACGGTGGTCGACGTTTTTCCAATCCTTTCGTGAAAAACTCGATAGCTATTACTTGCTATTATCAGATCAATATTAGTACTCTATGGTAAAGATTACGTCAAACGCTTAAACAATCAAAGCTGAGAATTTTCAATGAGTCTACAGCTATTTTTGGGTCCTAAATTGGGTTCATTGATTTGTTCTTCTTATATCACATTGTGTTTCAAATGTGAACGTCTAGCACAGAGATAAGGGAAGTAAAGAGATACCAATCTTCGCGGTTTGCCTACAAGCTAAATTCACCCATAATTACGTATCTTACACATACTATCACATTTTTAAACAAGTATGCGTGAGATAAGTTATTCCCCACATTTTTTGCTCAAAATTTTTCGATTTTCCCCCGCCACCTCACCGACATCACCATGAACCATCACAGAAAGGGGTGAAAATTTACATCGGAGTTAAAACAGCTGTAGCAATGCCACCACCAATGAGCGCATCCAAGAAAAAGTTAAGAAATAAGCATCGCGCTCAGTTATGGATAATCAATTTAATCAAATATTGAAAATATATTTATTTATTTTTTATGTTATGGTTAAAAAAATATTAGTACAAAAAAAACCTACTGAGAACAATAAAATAGAATTCTAATTTTTCGTGTGCGTAGAATTCATTAATACTTCCATTAATATTGTATTTGTGTTGTTACTGCATATGTAACTAAGTCCACATGTTTGCGATAAATCGTTCTAATTGTCCTATATATCTGTCTAACTCATTCAGTGATATTTTGATATATTATCTTTGAAAAAACGGATAAGGGTTTTATTACATTTACTGTATGTAGGTAAATACAATTTTTGAAAAAAGGATATGCGTTTTTTTACGTATATCCGGCTGTAGCAGACCTTCATAAATACGCAAGATGTTCTTAATGAGGACACATTTTTGTTGTTTTTTTTTTCATTTTAAAAAGTACATATTGACATAATCTCGAATCGAGAACATCGTAAATGGAGGAATAAATATTGAAGTTCGATCAGAAGCTTAGCATTTGATTTATATTGCGGGTTTATGCCATACTGAAACACATTTTTCACTTCTATCCAAGCATAAATCTTACTAAGAAAATTATTGGAACTAGGATATTTTACAAGATATACATACTTTGCTTAGTTAAGCCAAAAAATAACAGGAATGCAGACTGTGGCACAACTGTTGCAGCCGTATTAATAAAAAATTTAACAATTATTATCTAATCTTTTGATGAAAAGCTAATCATGAATTAAGAGTTTGTTTAATAGCTAATTGACGTTTAGTGACAAACCTCTTACTAAGTATATATATTCCATATTCCGTTGTTGTTTATGTTATTTTTATTCTATATGTGCAATATAGTTTGCAATTTCATGTGCAGAAGAAGTCACAATTCAATTCACCTACTTCGGTATTTTAGTTTATTTTATGGTAAACAACGTAAATAAACTTATATTTGTTCTATTTTAACCTGCTCAACAGCTCGCTAAAATTTATCCTTAGCCACTGGATTGGATATTTAAAAAAAATGGGTTGAAATATGTTATGATTACATTTGCTTCTGTTGAAAATAAGATCAAAATGCAATTTATATTGAAAAGTAGCATATCACTGTTTTGTATGGCATGTACGGCTACCAATTGAAATAAATTGTTTTTGTTTTGTACCTACCAACCAGAAAACATGTGTTTCAATTATTTAAGGTTTTCAATACTGCGTTTAAAATCTGAATAATATTAGTTTCGATATATGTTGAATATGTTTAACATGAACAAAGTAGGGCGGACATCTTTATTCCGTGTGTCAATTGCGTTAAATTTTAACCAGTGAATAATTTTTGACATTAGTATGGTGCAGAAAAGTAAAAAATTAAACAAAAAAAGAGGATTCAATGTAACCTTCTTTTTAACGCAATTGACATATGGCCTTAGAAGTTTTCTCGATAAATCCATTGATAAAAGATAATTCACATTTAATTTGCTTTAATTAATACGGCTGTTGGTAAGTGGAATAATATTTTTTTGCAAAGAATTAAAGTTATCAGCAAAAAAACAGTTCATCAAAAATATTAAATGGCCGAATTCGTTCCCATTAAATATGAAACTCAACTTTTTCTGATCAACAGAGACATAATAAAACTCAATATTGCAAACACCATTTATATCATTTATAAAAATAAGAAATTATCCTACTTATAATAACTCTGAGTTGGAAATATGCTATCTTCAGAATCTTGCTTATCGAATAACGCAACACCAGATCACTCCGAAGTAGGAATTGACTACGAAAACTCGTAGTGAATTGTTAAATTAATACATCCTCTCGGAAATCATCTTGTTTAAAAATGAATTATTACACTTTAATATTTTGTTTTTGTCCTTAAGGAGGAGTTGAATAAATTCAACTCATATAATTTACAAAACAAACATTTGCTTCACTGAATACATTCAAAAACATATGTTTGTATTCACCAAAACATACAATTTTGAGCTGTCATTTAATAATTTGGTTTGTTAACATTTTTTTTTACTATTTTCGTTTGTTTGTGTAACATTGAAGTGCAAAATAAAACAAAAAAGTGCGCCCAAAAGCTTACATAAAGTTAATTTGTAAAGTGCGACAGGAAAAAGTGCGAATATATTTCCACGCACGCAAAAACAACAAACGCAATGAATGTCGACTGAAATGTCATAAAACAAATAAATCTACCACACTGCTAAACAGCTGTTAATGAAAGTGTCCAAACCCAAAATTTTTCGTCTGCTGAATTCTTTTACTCGTAAATACATGTATTCACAGACAGGAGTGCATTGGTGGTGGATTACAACAAAAACAACTAACTCTTGCGGGGATTCAGGGTGAGAGAGGTAGAAGTTTGGTATCTCTTTACTTCCTTTATCTCTGGTCTAGCATTCCATAGTATGACATAAATTGTAGAAAACGATTTTTTTTTTTAACACGCAAATTCCGAAAAATATGCTACAAAAATCCAAACTGAGAGCATTTTTCGGAAGTTGCATCCATCGGGTCCTTCCAAATTAAATTTCTTTTCATCCGAAAAGACAACATAGTGCCAATCAGATTTCCAGGCCATGTGCTCTCGTGCGAAATTTAATCGCATTTTTCGCATTTCGAGCATCGTTAAGTGGTGGTTTTTTCTTTAGTTTTAATCTTTTCAATTGTGGAGCATTCCTTATCAGCCTTTGAGCAGTAGATAAGCTCGCTTTAACACCAACATTTGCCCTGATCTTTGCGGTAGATTCGTGAGAGTTGGATGCGTTTCTCAAAATTGCTCTCTTATCAGCATCGGAAATCACTTTATTATTACCGCCTTTATTATTTCGACCATATCCCGACTTATTACGTAAAAAATTTTATATCACTTTTCGACTTCTGCCAACTTTTTTTTGATATTTCACTTATTGAAAGCCTGAGCTCTTTATAAGCTTCGATTTTTGCTTTCTCTTCAACCGATAGCATTTTTCCTTTACCCATATTAAAAAAAAAATAGATCACTTGAGCAGTAAATAAAATTTGGTGCCAATACGTGTTCAAATTCCGAAGACAAATGAAAGACAAGGTGCATGTGCTAACCTGATGACGCAAAAATTAAGCTCATATTTCCATTAAAACTTAAAGAAAATAGCAAAAACCATATAACGGTACATTGTTATTGCATGTCCTCTTTGCCAATGATAGTACATACAAAGATGAGAAAAATAGAAAACAAAAAAGTAACTGCAAGTTAACAACAACAAAATCAGAGGCAATCGTATTAGGCTGATGAAGCTGTGCTAACCTGATGAAGCCCAGTGTATATGAGTCGACTATTTTATACCTTTTTATAAACGTTTTCCAAACATATATGGGGGGTTTATAATGCTGACTTGCACGCTAAGGTATTCCTCTGTAGAAATCCAACTATATGACAACAAATTGAAACGGAATTGGGTCATTTGAAAACGAAATTTGAGACCCAAAACCCGCTCAGATATAACTTACTTACATACCTAAGTGGCGCTACAATCCGAAATTAACCTGGAACTCCACCAACTTGTCTCTCGAATTCGCCCGCTCCTTTGCCAAGTGCCTCCAGTTTCGCACTTCAAGATGGTTGAGGTCGGTTTCTACTTGTGCGTGTCACTTTAAGCGAAGTCTTCCTCTACTGCGTCCGATATCTGGCTCGGAATCGAAGACTCTGCGAGCCAAAGTATTGGTGTCCATTCGTTCTAGCCATCTTAAACGTTCGATGCGGAGTTTTTTGACCAGGGGCATGTCGCTGTACTGCTCGTATGGTTCTTGGCTTAATCTTCGACTCCATAGCCCGTCAACGCAAACGAGACTGAAGGTTTTTCGAAGAATTTTTCTCTCAAATGGACCAAGGATTTCCACACCCGTTTTTGATACGGTCCATGCTTCAGTGACGTAGAGTAGGAGTGGGATGATAAGGGTCCTAAATAGAATCTCCTTAGTAGTTCGAGTAAGGGCTTTTCTACTGAATTGCCTTCTCAGGCAAAAGAATCAGCGGTTGGCAAGATTAATTCTTCGTTTAATTTCTGACGAGATGTTATTGTCAGAGTTAATAGCGGAGCCGAGATAGACATAGTCCCGCACTGCCTTAAAGTTGTATCTGTCAGTGGTGACGTTCTTTCCGATTCGTCGATGTTGCGTGTGCTTTCGTGTTGACACCTTTATTTACTGCTTCACCCATTTTTGCTGCTTCCTTCTCTATACTAGAGAACGTGGCTATGACATCACGCTGAGTCATAACAATGATGCCGTTCTGTTAGCTGCACCAATTTTTGGAAAATTGTGCCTATGGCGTTGGTCCGGGAGTTTTCACCATCCTCTCCAAATTGAAGAAGTCACATGACAGTGCATCGCCTTGCCTAAATCCTTTTCGGAATCGAATGTGTCGGTGAGGTCACTCCGATGGAGCAACGAGAATTCTCCATCGTCATCCTTAACAAACGGACGAGATTGGGTCGCATACAAAAACAAGACATGGTTTGGTATAGTACGTCTCTACAAATGCTGCCGTATGCGGCTTTGAAATCGATGTGTAGGTAGGGGATATCGATTTGAATTTCTTTGGTTTTTAACAGGATCTGTCAAAATGTAAAAGTTCAATCAACTGTGGACTTTCTTGGCCTAAAACCACACTGATAAGTTCCTATTAGGTTGTTGGTAAACGATTTCAGGCATTCTAATATAACGGCAGATAGAGTCTTGCAGACAATTTTGAGGAGACCTATGCCTCTGTAGTTAGCACAGTTTGGAGGGTCTCTTTTTTTGTGGATAGGGCGCCCGGTGCTGAGGTTCCATTCTTCAGGTATACTTTCATCCGACCAGATTTGGCTTATGGGTTGGTGGATGTTATTTACCAAGTCATATACGCCGGCTTTATAAAGGTTAGCGGGGAGGCCGTCATTTCCGGCAGCCTTATTAGGCTTGAGTTTAGATATTGCTATGACTGCGAGCATCTGTATAGGCATTTCTCATAAAACAAAGAGGTTTCCTGCTGGTGGGCGCGACAAAACCTAGGCTATCAGTTGCGACTGATCGAATGGCTTATTGGCAACGTTGCCATTGTTCTTCGACATTCGATGCTGGTGGTATGGTGTTTATCTAGTGGTTAAGGGATACGCGATTCGCGAAGGTCTTGGCGGTTTCTTGCGATTGCAGTCTTTCAAAATAAAATTTTTTCATTGTGTTTCTGGTTTGGTGTGGCGTGGTGAATATCCGCAAGAATGCGGATCTCTTTTCTATCGCAATGGGATCAATTTGGTTGACCTGTCGTTGATCTAGAGACCGCCATGTACTCTTGTGGATATCGAGTTGAGCAGGCCATGTGCTGGGTTATCAGTCAATTAGTCTAAGTCCGTTACCAGACGTGCTGTAGTGTAGGGTATGTTTTCCGAGAATACTGCTAAAGATGTCTTTTTTGCTACCTTTGTGTTAGAATTTCACAGCACGATTTTAACATCGTACTTCAGTAGTCGCCCATAGGTTTTGTCAAGGAGCCCGTAGAAGCGATCTTTATCTTTATCATCTTTATTCCTCCGTCGAGGCGTGAGCGCATATAAGACTTATGTTGGAAAATTTGGACTTTATTCAGAATTTATATTGCGTTCGTTAATATCTTGGAAACAAAGGACTTCTTGCTTAATTCTGATACTTATAACAAATCTGCATACGAATAGTCGGTGTTTCCGCTCATTATACCACGTTCCATAGTAGATGCCACAGTTTTTCATCCTCTTTTTACTCGGCCCATACCATCGTATTTCTTGAATGGCAGTAATGTCTGCTTTGTAGCAGTTTAGAGCTTTCGCTAGTTGTTCGCTTGCACCTCTCCTGCACATTCCAGGTGCAGATACGAAAGTCGGTATCCTATTTCGTTTAGTAGGGACGTCAACATTAAAATCAGTCCTTTCCGAGGCTATTGGTTGCTTCGTAACAAGTGATTTTTTCCTGGACGGCCCGTTCCAATTTATTAGATACCCCTAGGAAACGAGGCCATCATTATCCACTACGGGCTTAAGCGCTGCCGTCTTCTCATCTGCCACGATCTCTGTTCAAGTTGCGCGACCTACCCTTAATGTTTTCGAAATAGGTCGAAGCACCTCATCTAGGTTCATCACTTTATCCATCCTGATTGGGCCTTTACACGCCAGCGTTGCCTCCATCGTTGAGTCCGATAATGCAATGACACTCACAGAATTTGCTCGAATCTAGTTCCAAACGCAAACACTGATTGCACCTATTCTTCTCTTTCTTAGATTATAATCTTGATAACAGTTGTCAGACCTTTCAGACTGAATTCCTACTTCTAGGGTTTGCAGATTCAACATCACAAATTATGAAATGTTGGATGGCCCAGAGAATCGCAGGCATTCCTCTCCTCCGGGATAGTGCAGAAATGGTGATTGGTAATGGCTTTTCGATGGAGTCCGTTTTTTGAGCATGCAAATGCTAAATTAGCACAACATAAAGCACAAGGTCTAACTCCAATTTCGAAATCAAAATCGTTTTTCTTTTCTATTTTCTCTTGTCGAGCCTACACCAAGTTCTGTGACGTAATCACGTTTATCTTTGCAATTCCATAACATAACCATAAATGTCTCTTCAATGTTACGAAACAAATGCCGAGTGTGAAACCTTAATCGGTTGGTACAGGTCATTAACACTAAGGTCAATCATTTCGTTCGAGTTCTTGATACCCATGCGGGATTTGCTCTTTCATTAAAAACAAAATCGATCCTACGCAACACACTTAACAGACTACTAGCCTGTTCTTCATTCATCAGCCTGCTTATTGCGAAAGTAACACCACGACAATCTGTCTCAACCGTATGAGTCACAAGAACCAAACACACCTCTTTCACGTTGCCCAGGAACCACCACCAAAAAGTGACGATTCTTGTCATCATCGATGGGCAAAACAAAACCAAACACTCTTCACCCGTGGGCATGGGTACACACCTCAATTTTCCATATGTACCCATGTACGAGCACATCGTCCAAATCCGTAATTACTCATTCCCTCACGATCGGATCGATGGAAGTAAATCAGTTCGTTCAGGCTCTCTGAATACCAAAATCACGGAACCTCCCCGAATGACATAATTTCCCAAATGTCCAAAATAATCATGATAACATATCCGCAAAGTCCATCCATAGACATAGACGAAATGGTTAGACTTCATCTAATTGGAGAGTATTTACAAACAAATCATGCATCCACAGCTCAAGACCTCACTCTATACCGCAAGTGAAGTTTAGTTGCGCTTTTGCTTATTCATCGCTTTGGAAAATCCCCTAAAATAACCCAAAATTCTACATAATCCGTCGAAAACCGGCTCATGACGTGAAATACGCATCGACAAGACGACACGACGATGACACCTCAAATCCCCGGCTTAACCGTCTTGGCTTGCAGATACTAAGCTAATTAATATGGATTAGCCTGGTTCTCGGAACGACCAAATTTCTATATCGTCATTGAAATTCAATGGCACGAGAGCACGTGGACAGACCCCATCAGTCATGGGGCCGCAAGCAGACTCTATTGACGTCACACTAAGCTGGGGAAATAAAATCTATTCAGAGATCAGGTTATATTGGCAAACGAGGAATCTATGCACGGCTTAGCGACTATTTCGACGAAAGCATGAATTATTTATCCATGCTCTGGCCATGGCTATGGCTACGGCTTCGGCTTCGGCTGTGTATCGTGACGAAATCATGCACTCGTAGTAGGTATACGAGTATCAGCTGTGCGTCTTGCCGGCACTACAGCGGGACGCTCATTCACTTTGATTCATTCATTCATAAATTCGCGGGTTTTACAGAGCTGAGTAATATAGTTGCTCGGCAAGAAATGAGGCACGTCATGAACTTAAGAGCGCTCACACACAGAAGGCCGGTCTGGCGGGTGGGGTTTGTTGTGTTGGTGATATTATGAAACTGATTTCAGAGGTCGGATCGTGTTGAGACTCTTTGAGTGTATTGGCGATCCACTCAAAGCGGGGGGACGAGCTAAGCAGAGAGTGATTCTCAGAGAGTCAGGTTGGAGTGAGGTGTTTTTTTTTTTTTTTGCTAGACTGCGAGAGAAAGATCGATTGGGGAACAGGTGCATGAGGCCATTGAGTATGAATCTACGATATACCACCGAGTATTGCCGTAGATTTTTCAACAAAAAAAAAATGTTGAAAGCATTTTTAGACGATGACTTCCTTGTTGAAATTTACAATAACCAAGGAAGACGTTACCGTTGATTACACATAACAGAACTCATCTTTTGACATTTGAACTGTTCTTCCGATCGAAAATCGGGTTCCTTTCATCAGCGTATGAAGGGTCATAATGAGCTTAAATATTTTTTTTGTCGCATTTAGCAGTTCTGATTTTTTTTTTTGATATATGTAGTCGTATCTGCCTTCTGATTTCCATATACTTGCGTGATAGTTTCTAGATGTCTAACTTTTCCTATATTAATCCGAAGGATTTCCATCGGATCAGCTTATCTTGATTTTATGAAAACCATTGGAAAGATAGTTGGTCCAACTAGTATTACTACTCGCTTACCTATCGGGCTGCTCTACGATCCCGGGTTCGAATCCTTCAAGTTGTCTATAGCAAGCGCTTTGGCATCCGCGATGGTATTGTCTTTGAAACGGAGGTTCGGTCTTCCTTGCCTTCTCGAGCCTGGGGACTGAGATTCGAAGATCCTCTTAACAAAAATACAAATTTTTGGCGCAACAGACTCGTTAGTACCCAGGGCCTAGCTTTCTCACAACCATTCATGCGTGTGTGTGTACTATTTGCACGATGGCGGGACCTCCTGTTTTATTTCGTCTCCGAACGGCGAAGATCCTCTTAGGTGGAGCATTATTGTCCATTCGCTCGATATGGCCGAGCCAATGAATTCTACGTGTATTGACTTTTTGTACTAAAGCGATTTTCAATAAGAGGGCTACAAAAGTTTTTTTTAAATAAAACAAAAACGGTTTGGGATATCAATGAAATTCTTTATTCCTGTAAAAGTATGTTCGATGCATTATGTATGGAACTCGATTTCTTTTGCATGGCCAGCATGGGCACGCTTGCAGAAGTCCAGACGCTGAACCCAATTTTCGACGGTTTTCAAGCATAAATCGGGCGATACTGCTGCAATTTCACGTTCGATATTCGTACGAAGTTCATCAATCGTCGCTGCCTTGTTGGCATAGACCATAGACCTGACGTAGCCCCACAGTAAATAGTCTAACGGCGTCGAATCGCACGACCGAGGTGGCCAAGCGACTGAACCATTTCGTGAGATAACACGTTCTCCAAACTTGGTTTCCAATAAATTGATTGTGGCATTCGCTGTGTGGCTTGTGGCGCCGTCCTGTTGGAACCACATGTCCTCCAAGTCCATATCATCCAATTGGGGCCAAAAATATTCGGTTATCATTGAACGTTAGCGATTCCCATTCACAGTAACGTGCCGGTCTTGATCATCACGGAAGAAGTACGGCCCAATAACGCCGCCGGCCCATAAACCACACCAAACCGTAATTTTTTCAGGATGCAATGATGACTCATGGAGTACGTGTGGATTGCTGCCTGGCCAATACCTCATATTTTGTTTATTGACGAAGCCATTCAGCCAGAAATGAGCCTCATCGCTGAAGATGATTTTTCGATGAAAATCCGAATCATTTTCAAGTTGTTACTCAGCCCAATTCACGAACATACGACGCTTCTGGTGGTTAAGCGGCTTCAGTTCTTGCGTCAATTTAATCCTGTAAGGATGAAGGCTAAGATCTTTTCGCAAAATTCGCCACAACGACGTCACAGAGATGCCCAACGCTTGAGAACGACGTGTGAAAGACACATTTAGGTTTTCTTCCACTGAAGCCTCAGCAGCAGCAATAGTCTCGACACTACGGGCACTTCTTTGTCTCACTGGCACGGGAACATTTTGTACCGTTCCTGTGGATTCAAATTGTTCCACTAGACGCTCAATTGTTGATCTGCTAGGACGATTATGACGACCATAAATTGGACGTAGCGCTCTTAACGTTGAGGCCATTGACTCCGACTTTCGGTTGTGAATTTTAATAACTTCGACTAGTTGTTGGATCGTATATCTTTCTATCATAAAATGGCGAACCTAACTGAAGAGAAATGTCAAAAGAGCGCCAAGAAATATGGCGTCGTTTGCTGTCCCTGTCGCTCAACTTTTGTAGCGTCCCTGTTGAAAAACCCGATACATCCACATCTTGGTACGGCTCATAGAGTTCGCGGTTGTATCTTCTCCTCCATTGGCGCTCCTCGCGCAGAGGATAAAAATCCGCCGAAATATTTTTCTTTTGAAGAAGCCCAGTGTCAGCTCACCCTTTTTGATTATCATCAGGCACTCGGCGCCATAAAGTAGATCTGGGAGGATAATGGTTTTGCAGAGCACACATGTCTTGAATCCAATTCTTTTGCCAAACCGAAGTAGCAGCCGTTTCCTTGGGTAATTCTTCGCCGGATCTCCACTATGGTGCCATTCATGGAGTTTATGTGTACTCCGAGGTAGAACACCTAAGCGATCTCGAAATTTGTTGTTATCAATAGTGACATTTCGTCCTAGGCGGCCGGCGGCCAGATGCTTGTTTGTTCGTTGATATCATGTCTTGTCCTCATTTACTTCAAGGCTAATAGATTTCGCTAGTTCTTCAATCGCCGTGAGCGCTTCTATCACGGTATGCTGAGAGCCACCGACGATGTCAATCTAGTACGCACAGCCCAGAAGCTGGAGGGACTTGTTGAAGATAATGCCAACCGTGTTGACACCTGCCCTGCGCACTATCTCTCCAATACGAGATTGAAGAAGTCGCATGATATCGCGTCTTCTCTCCGCGTTTAGGATACCTGTTTGAAATAGTTCGGAAGAGCTACTTCAAAACTGCACTTTGCAGTGCGTGTTTTCCAACGTCACGCGACACAGCTAAATCAGTTTTGCAGGGATTCCCAATTCGGCCATCGCCATAAAGAGCTCCTGACGATTTGTACTATCATATGCGGCTTAAAGTCTATGAATAGGTGGTGAGTTTCGACTTGAAATTCGTTGGTCTTCTCGAGGATTTGCCTCAGTGTGGAAATTTGGTCTAAAGTCGATCTGCCGGAACGGAAGCCACACTGGTAAGTGCCGATTAGTGTGTTGTGTTGCAGAACGGTTTTAGAGCTTCGAATGGAGACACAATTAGAAGACCTTTATGGGCCTTTAATGATGGATAATTAAATTTATTTGAAGACCCAACCTGACGGCATCGGTTCGGTAAAATAACCCCCACGAAAATAAGCCCTATTGGGTTTTATTTCCACCAAAAACGAAATCGTCTCCGCGTGGCTTATTTATTTTTCGAAATGGAAATAAGTCCGGCGGCTGTTAATGCCTTTTGTTTGTGGGGTTTATTTCCTTTTCAGGCATCCAAACTCGCACACATCCCAAATCCAACAGTAAGCTGGTGGGTTGCAGTTGGGCAGCAGCTCCCCTACTCACATTCAAATTTTGCATACACCAAACTTGAATTGAATTCCAATTTCAAATGGCAATAACACCTGCAAGGGTTAATGCTTTTTCGTGGCGGGGCTTATTTCCATTTCGAAAAGGGACTAATTTCCTCAGGGGTTATTTCACTGCACCGACGGGATTAGTGGCTAGTGGTGTGCTATCGATTCTCAGCTCTCGATTCCGGATCTCCTCTCGCGATGAGAAGAAAAGTTTATCTCAACTCATCCGTTTGGAATCGGCATAAAACAGGAGGCCCCACCAAAGTCCAAGAATTTAATACCCACTTATGATGTTGAGAAAAAACTTGTTTGGGGGACATTTAAATCCAAAGGGATGAAATAATTACTCACACGTCAAGGCCGTCGATGGTTGTTTCGCAGGAAAAACCCCGTAGCGCCTTCCCTCAATAAGAAGCGATTTACAGAGACGAGTCTACACACTGATATGCTAGATTTCTCGCGCCTACCAACAAGAAACCCTTGTTTTGATGATGAATACCAACATATGCTCGCAGCCAAGAACGAGTCCTAAAAGGCTTTAGGTGGAGACGAGAGCTACCATTGAGCTCTAAAGGCAAAGAATGAGGGGGAAAAAACCAACTTTTGAGAAAGAAGAAGATATAATCAGAAAAGCACGCTAATAAGAATATAAAGACACTCCAGGAATGATGTTCGCAAGTTTTTACAAAATCGTCAACCTGGGATACAAGGCTCGACCGAAATCCTGTCGAGATGAGCATACGCCGACGATATGTCACGTGATGTCACACCCAGGTTTGCTTAGTATAGATAAGGAAGCGCCAAAAATGGGTTTGAATGCCACGTATATGCTGTCAACTCAAAAGGAATTGACGAATTGGACAGAACGTCACTTTTAACAGATATAACATGGAGGTAGCGCGGGACTTTATCAACCTCGTATCCGCTATTGATTTTGCCAACAATTATTGTCGGGCAGAAGGCATTTTCATAGAAAAGCCTTCACTCAAACCTTTGAGGAGATCCTATACAAGACCCTTATCATTCCAGTCCTTCTCTAGGGCGCTGCAGCATCGACCATTGTTTATCCATCAGGCTTTGCCTCATTATTGAAAACTCGTCAATTTTTGTTATTTCGACGTTCTTTGAATGCCCTTTCGCAAATTTTTTTTTGCATTTAAGCGATGGATACGACCTTAGTAAGGCGGGTTTCTTGTCATACTCTTGTTTTCTATAAAAACTCGTTGAATCATTGTTTTTGTTTTGAAGGTACGCGTATTAAGTGCAATCAGATTTCTCACTTTAATTTGTTGCATAATTTTTTTAAAAATGTTATGACGTAGAAATATTGCTTCATTGTGGAACTACATTTGTGACAAACAATAGTAACCGCAAAAAACCGATAAGAAGTGGTTTTCAAATTCATCACCACACTTTTCCTTTGAAAAACACTATTTTTTGCAAACCAAATGATTTAATTGGTTTTAGTGAGATTACAATTGCTTGTGAAATAAGAAATATTTTGTAATTTTTTTTTTAATTTTCTACAAGTCGTTGTAAATACACGATACGGCCAGTTTGGATATCTGTAGATAAAAACGTTTTTTTTTACACCGGTTGTAATCCTTGTTCTATTACATTTTGGTACAAGGTGGCGCAAAAGTAATCCTCCTATCAGAAAATGCTATAAATTTTGCGATTGGCCCCTAATGTCAGTTCTGTTTTGACATTTGTGTAGTAAACACATGCGAAACACACGTCAATAAACAAGGTTACGCTACACTGCTCCAGAACGCGGAATATTGGTGACTATTGAGCAATAATCGGTCGGTGACTTTGGCACAACGTGAATTTCGTCGCAGATTTCCTAGCCGTCCAACGCCTACTGGTGAAACACTGCGACGTTTAGCCGCTCGCCTCGAAGAGACTGGCACAACACGAGATGCTGCCAGGCGTGGCAGACCCCGGAGTAGCCGTTCTGCAGAGAATATTGCTGCTGTAGCCGAAGATGTCATGGAAGCGCCGTCGACATCGACCAGACGACGTGCCATGCAAATGGGTATCAGTCGACGGTCTTTACAGCGAATTTTGGTACAAGATTTGAAGATATTTCCGTACAAAGTCCAGACGGTGCATCAGCTGTTAGCTGCTGACCGCCAATCGCGTCTAACATACGCTCGAGCCATCCTTAATCACCACCAAGAGGAAGATGATTTTTCATCAAAAGTAATCATGAGTGATGAGGCCCATTTCCACCTTAGCAGGTACGTAAATAAGCAAAATTTACGCTTCTGGGGCACTGAAAATCCGCGTGTAACCCACGAAGAGCCATTACACCCGCTCAAAGTCACTGTATGGTGTGCTGTTTTCGCTGGAGGAGTCATCGGACCTTTTTTCTTCGAAGACGTCGCGGGCCAAACGGTTACTGTGAATGGTGAGCGCTACAGAGCAATGATCAACGAGTTCTTTTTGCCGCAACTTGATGAATTGGGATTGGAAAACACGTGGTTCCAACAGGACGGTGCAACGGCACACACTGCACGTGCCACAACCGATATGCTGAAGGATGCATTTCCCGGGCGCCTAATCTCCCGTTTTGGCGATTTGCACTGGCCAGCAAGATCGCCTGATTTGACCGCTCCAGACTTCTTTTTGTGGGGCTTTTTGAAATCGCGGGCTTATGTCAACAAGCCTCAGACTCTTGCAGCTCTTAAAGACAATATCCGTCAAGAATGTGAGGACCTATCGCCGGAAGTTTTGGCCAAAGTGATGGAAACTGCCATAAAAAGGGCTCAAATGACAATCAACTGTGACGGCGGCCATTTACATGACATCATATTCTCGACTTGATGTAAAAAAATTTAAAAGACCAAATAAAAATAATCCACAAGAAGAATCAAAGTTTTTAATTTTTTTTTTTGAAATTACAGCCAAAAAACATCGGAAAGTTATTTTTGCGCCACCTTGTACAATAAGCTATTGCTATATAAGCAAATTCGTAAACCAGTATGGACTTATGGGCTCCAGCTGTGGGCATGCACATGCAAGACAATCTTACTAAGAATCCAAAACAAAGTACTAACACCGATCTACATAGAGATCTATATATTGAAATGGTTGAAGATGAAGCTAAAAAAGTAGCTCTAAGCCACAGAGATAATCTTCTCAGCCATGTTAATTTAGAAATAGCAGAGCTTTTAAGAACCGACAATATAGTCAGGAGATTAAGACGGGTTAAACCAATTGACCTATGTAGCTAAAGACATATAACGGGTGATCCAAGTAGAGAAACCTTTTCAATAGCCTTTTTTGACAGATCACGTGTGAGTAGTGTCATGTTATTTTTGTTTAGTATTGTTTGGCATTTCATAATGGAAAGACTTACGCGTGAACAACGTTTACAAATTGTTCAACTTTATGTGTTGAATGTGTTTCGTGCACTTCGCTCAACTTATGGTCAACATAATCGGCCTACTGAGCGTACTATTCGCAACACCATCACCCATTTTGAGACCCAGCATTCATTATTGGATAATATTCGACCGAATAGACCACGTCCAGCACGCTGTGAAGAAAATATAGCGGCCGTAGCTGAGAGTGTACACGAAGACCGTAAAGAGTCGATTCGCCGCCGTTCGCAGTAACTCGGACTGACGTATGGAACGACTTGGCGCATTTTACGTCAAGATCTTAAATTGAAAGCATACAAAATACAGCTTGTGCAACAACTGAAGCCGCTCGACCTTCCCAAGCGACATCGCTTCGCTCTATGGGCTCTTGAAAACAAGAAGATCCGACGTTTTCGAGGCAAATTTTGTTTAGCGATGAGGCCCGTTTCTGGCTCAATGGGTATGTAAACAAACAAAATTGCCGCATTTGGGACGAAGAGCAACCTGAAGAGATTGAAGAACTGCCACTTCATCCAGAAAAAAAACGGTTTGGTGTGGGACATTCTCCATTAAATTTGAATTTTCGGTGTTTTTTTCTTTAAAAAAGTAGGGAACCTCGAAATGGATCACCCTTTACTTATCTCAGAAAAGTCATAATTTCAATGCTGGTAGGCTTGAGGGTAAACTGATTTGCATTCATTGCGTAACGAGTATTGCGGCTGAATTGTTGAATGGGAGGAATGCAGCTGGCTATTTCATTTGAACATTGGTTGTTAAAATAGCGATAAAACAAGGTAAGGCAGGAGATGTTTCGACGGTGTTCAAGCGAAACTAAGGAGTTCGCTATTCTTATGTCTCCTATAAGTTTTTTCGCACGTGTTTTAATCCTATCTAGTAGGTGCAATGTTGATTTTGGTGCACCTGACCAGACGTGGGCGTTGAATTCAAGTTTTGGGCGTATAAACGCTTTATATATTGTGGCCAGATCAGAGGGGGTGAAATATTTCTTACATCGATTTAGGAAACCTAGACATTTCGCTGCGTTTTTAGCGACTTCGAATATGTGGTCGTTCCAACGTAAGTCGTTACTAACACACATACCTAGCATGGAAAGCTTTTCGGTTTCTTCGACGTAAGTGCCATTCATGGATAATGTCTCTAGATTTTGGTTACGCTTTAATGACAGAAGACAGAATTGTGTTTTGGAAGCATTGAATTCCACTCTATTAGATTAACCCCATTTGATAATGCTGTCAAGGTCGGAATTCAATGAGTTTAACATATTTTGGCGTTTAGAGTCCACGTTCGAAGGTGAGTGACGAGGACCTGTAAACTAATATGAGAAGCTGAGGGTACTGTCATCAGCGAAGGAATGAATTGGATTAGAAGTTGCAGACACGAGATCATTTATAAAAATGAGAAAGAGAGTCGGAGACAAAACTGAGCCTTGAGGGACACCAGCATTTATTTGGTGAGTTACAGACTTGAAACCATCCATCAATGTCTAATCCATAGAAGAAGTTTTTCGTCGATTCCAAATGCACGCATTTTCGACAAAAGGGCTTGATGCCAAACCCTGCCAAATGCCTTTGAAATATCAAGCGCAACAATCTTGCTTTCGCCACCATGGTGGATTGATTGGTTCCACTTTTCGGTGAGATATGTCATCAAATCACCAGTAGACCTGTTGCTGCGAAAACCATACTGCCGGTCATTGAGAAGTTTTCGTGTTTCGAGATATTTCATAAGCTGTTGGAGAGAGAGTTGGAGAGAGAAGAAGATTCGCCTTTTTTTGGTACAGGCTGGACAAATGCTGTTTTCCATCTACTCGGAAAGAGTCCTGATGGGTAGGATAGATAGAAAAGCTTACGCAGTGGTTTTGCTAGCGTGGAAGAACACCTCTTCAGAATGATGGGGGATATACCATCTGGACCAGCGGATTTATGTATGTCAAGATCAAATAAAACTCTTGCAACTCTACGAGTACGAAAGTGAATTTGTCCCATAGAATGATCTACGTTCTCAAGTACAGGAGGAGACTAAACCCAATCTGGCAATGTAGCATTGGCTGCGAAATGCGCAGCAAGCAGATTGGCTTTGTCTAAAGAGCTGACAGCTGCAATGTCATTGTGAATGAGCGTCGGGATTGATGCTGATGCCGAATTTTTTATATTTTTAACAAATGACCAAAAGATTTTACTACCTCTGGGACATTGTAGAATTTTTTGCCTCAACGTTCGGTCGTAGAGGAATTTGACACGCTTTAAATGGGCATTACAGTCATTTCTGGCTTGTTTGAACTTTGCACTTTGAACATACCTCGACACAGACGTCTTTCACGGAAAGAGAAGATATTGCATCGGCTGTTTTGATGCTATATATAGAGATGATAACATACTCTATATCAGGCTAACCCACCCTAATTAACCATGACTTGATATCATAGGTCAATCTCCATGACTATCAGATGCCTTATGTTATTTATTGTGATTGTCCCTATTTGTTACCTACATAGATACTCACATCATATTACTCTTTTCTACGATCGCACTCATCACATTTCATCGCCAAAAAAATAGATTTTTATTCCATCGTAATGAAAAGGTTTATGTTTTTAGAATTTATGCTCGAAAAGTTTATTGACAGATTTCATAGGGAAATATTATTAGTCCGTGTTACTGACGTAACATGTACTCACATTAATAAGCATTACAAATACAACTATAATTGTGTTTAATTGAAACAAAAATAATGATAATTCTGATGTTTTGAAATTGGCTTATACTAGGATAATAATTATTGATAAATTTTAATGTGTATCTCACTAGGGTGATATTATTGAATATAAAAAAAATGTAAAAGGTCATTTAGGTTAAATCTGTCAATGGTGAAGTTATGTCCATGAACTCAACATTGTCGTCGATGTTGTGTGTCCTTTCGTGTTGACAGCAGATACTTCGTCTTGCCCTCATTTACTGCTAAACCCATTTTTGCCGCTTCCTTCTCTATACCAGCAAACGTGGCTAAGACATCACGTTGGGTCCTACCAATGATGTCAATATCGTCGGCATATGCTAGTAGTTGTACAGATTTTTTGAAAATTGTGCCTCTGGTGTTGGCTCGTGAGTTTTGCACAATCCTCTCAAGAATCAGATTGAGGAAGTCACATGACAGCGCATCGCCTTGCCTAAATCCTTTTTTGGTATCGAATGTGTCGGTGAGGTCGTTTCCGACCCTGATGGAGCAGCGAGAGCTCTCCATCGTCATCCTACACAAACGGATGAGTTTGGGTGGTATACCAAAACTAGACATGGCTCTGTATAGTTCGTCTCTATAAATGCTGTCGTATGCGGCTTTGAAATCGATGAATAGGTGGTGGGTATCGATTTGGAGATCTTGGGTTTTTTCCAGGATCTGCCGAAGTGTGAAAATTAGATCGGTTGTGGACTTTCCTGGCCTAAAACCACTATGATAAGCCCCGATCAGGTTGTTGGTAAACGGTTTCAGGCGTTAACATACGGCAGATAGAATTTTGTAGGCGATGCTTAGGAGACGTATGCCTCTGTAGTTGGCGCAGTTTAGACGGTCTCCATTTAACCGACAACATTGTTAATTTATCACACAAAGAACCCAAAGCTAATTTCGGGTACGAATAATCGCAAAAATCTTGTCGATTAGATATCGATGTAGTTTAGTCGGAAACTAACGTGTTTTCGCGACTCTTTTTTTAAATCCTTTTTTTTGTGACGATTTTTTTTGTATTTTTCTTGGAAAAATTCTCTATGAAGCTGCTATACACTGCTTTTATCAAAAATTAGCAGCAGTACAAAGTCTTCCGAAATATGCTCTCAGTTTGGATTTTTGTAGCATATTTTTCGGAATTTGCGTGTTAAAAAAAATCGTTTTCTACAATTTCTGTCATACTATGGAATGCTAGACGTTCACATTTGAAACACAATGTGATATAAAGAGAACAAATCAATGAACCCAATTTAGGACCCAAAAATAGCTGTAGACTCATTGAAAATTCTCAGCTTTGATTGTTTAAACGTTTGACGTAAGCTTTACCATAGAGTACTAATATTGATCTGATAACAGCAAGTAATAGCTATCGAGTTTTTGACGAAAGGATTGAAAAAAAGTCGACGACCGTTTGACTTAATCAAAGTAACAAATAACTTTCATAGAATAAAATGAGTTATCTGGCACTAATGGCCCATACTCAGATGTTGCACACCGGCAGATATGCGATCCAATCCACCCTATAAACATAGACCAACAAAATATTGTGCAATGGGGGAAGGAAAGGGCTTAACACCAGAAGAGAAAAGGGGAGCATTTAAAAATGATTTTAAAAAAACTTTTTAGTATAAACTGTGCGCTTTTAATGGAAGGCAATTTCAATAGCAGACACAGAGATTGGAGCTTTATAGCCATCTGAAAAGTATGCGTTACTCTATTGGAGTGGCGCCCAATGTAAGGGCATTTACAAGTGGTTTTGATGTGTGAAAGCCACTGTCTTCTTACTGAATGGCCATTTGGGAATCGATTACTGAGTTAAATTTTCTATGGCCATTTATAAAAATCGATACCAAATTTTTCTACTGCACATAAAGAATGGCCAGGGCTTCACCATTTGGTTAACTTTTCTTGCTGTTTTTTTATTCGAAAAAAGGTCAACTAGTTTGGTGGCCATGGCTCAGAGGAATGCGTAGTTGACCCAGCTTCGGCAGCATTTGTTTTCTACGAACATCGCCAGCTTATCTGAGGCCACCTGTGCGATAATATGAGACAATATTAATCTATGTCTCCTCCTCTGTGCCACGTAGGTGTATGTTATATGTCTTTCCTTCTTTGTATCTATCTGTCTCTCTCTGTTGTATTAATGTCTTGATCTGTCCCAGCCGATGGCCTCAGTCGCCAGTGCTGTTACGTGTCTGTAGTTCGTTGCATTCATGTGCGAAGTACTGTGATGTCCAATGTCCAATGTCCAAATTTATTTTGTGCCATGTTAGCTATCACACATTGATTCTTCAAAAGATCATAGCAGTGCAATACTTCTTTATAGTTTTTATAAAATTTTAATTTAAGTCATCTGACTACTCCTTCTGGCACGATTTCTTTAATTTTGTGTGAGAAAATCCGCAGCAAGATCCCCGACCATTTCGGCGAGCTAAGCCGTGCTTAAGCCAGCGTGCCACCCTGCTGCGTCGTCCAGGACTTAACACCAGCTATGCTCTAGCATAGTTCGTCCACAGGCTCATTACACTCTCCTCGCCAGCGTGGCTTAATATAGACTTTGCTCGGCAATAGAGATGTTGGTGGATTATTGGAGAATGTGAAATCAAGTCGTTACAGCGGATCAGTTGGTTTTGGTACATGATACGTAAGTGCGTTCAGTTCGTTGATAGGGCATGCGTAAGCCCATGCTATATATGATTTATGAAATGCTTATGGGAAAGAAGTTCGTTGTCAAATGTGGCAACGTAACTTCGAGTAAAGTTAAATTAAAAACGGTTTACAACAGGGGGCGGTGAACTCCCCGATATTGTTTAACATTTATACAAGTGATCTTGTAGGTTCTCTCAGACACGCTATAGCGTACGCAGATGATTTAGTGGCGTACAGATCAGGTCCGAAAATCGAGGTCATCAACATACTTTTGCAACGTGACTTCGATCACATTAAGGGATATTGCGATGACTGGAAATTGAGGATCAATTTCCAAAAAACCGAAACAATTCTGTTTAGGACCCCACTGCATAGGGCTTCTTACGATACCAGAAAAAACTGGAAAAATTTGTGTATCATTGGACAGCATGGACAGCCGTTAGCGGTGAGAAGTGAAGTCAAATACCTTGGCATCTGGCTTGACAAGTTTCTGTATTTTAACAAAAATGTGGATGCTTGTCTGGCCAGGGCTAAGGGGGCTTATGCTCTGACAAGGCGATTGTTTCAAAACAGTCAACTTGATTCAAGGGTGAAAGTCATTTGCTACATGGCCCTCATAAGGCCGATCATCGCTTACGGTTATCCCGTGTGGTTCAATGTATCACCATCCTACATGGAAAGGATACGGCTATTCGAGAGGCGTTGTCTCCGATCCTGCTTAGGGTTGTACCGAACACCAGACTCCGAGTACATAAAATACTATCGGAACGAGGTTCTGTACAATGGGGCCCAGTTGAACAGAATTGACAATTTCCTTATTAAGGTGAATCGAAGGCACGCTGCAAGGGCGATGGCTAGCGACAACAGCCTGATCTTCGGGGCTTATTACCCCAATGAAACATATATAGAGAGTGCGCTCATGTCTGGCTTTATTCCACCAGAGGCATTTGTTTATATCGATTCGTTAGGGTTGGTACAAGACAGGAATGGTATCCCGGTTTTATACCACTGCTACCGTGACGCGCGTGACAAACGGCTAATCCGCGACGGGTACGTTGATAATGCTCCTCCGCTTTAGCACGGCGGTATCGGATCGCGATAGGATCGAGGCCGAAAGGCAGCGCACCGAATTCTGGTGGCTACACGAGGGAAGTGATTCAGCACTTCCTCTAGACTTTGCGGACTTTTAGTCCAATAACTAGTTCTTCGACAAATTAATTCTAGTACTAGGTCTGTGGCGGGGATTGTGCTCCATATTGGCGTACAATATGGGTGGTTGCATGCTGCCTGTGGACCAAAAGACTCGATCAGGATGGCGACCCCTCGCGGCATATGCAGCGAGGGCTCGCCAACCAGATTATAATTAAGTTTAAGTAGTTAAGTTATCTTAAGTAGTTAAGTAGTATTAAGTATTTAAGTAGTATTAAGTAGTCTTAAGCAGATTAAGTTTTTTTTTATATATAAAATTGTCACTAATCAAAGTTTTTTAAATTTTTCTTTGAAATATAAATTTATTTAAAAATAAAAAAAAAGAAACTTGAAGCCGAAAGGCAAAATAAAAAACTGTTAGATGTAAGCTTACAGCGCCCGCTAAGGGCCATAATTTAGTTTAAGTAAATATGTTATTGATAAGTTAGATTTAAGCATTTTTTGTCTAGTGTTAAGTTAATATTTTAAGGAAATAAAAAATGAATTTAAAGAATACATGTTTCAAATAATATTATTTGATTGATATCTATAAAAAAATGTTACAGGTACACGCTACAAAACTTAAAAAAAGAAATTGAGTCTCTAAAAAAATAAAAAATATTTAACAGAATCATATTTAGAAAAAACAAAAATTATGTTGGCTAAAGAATTAGCAACTATTGTGGAAAACCATATAAAAAAAATATCAAAATATCAAATATCAAATCGTCGAGAGTGTCCCTACTAATTTTTTTTTTGTTAATTATTATTATTATTATTATTATTTGTTTATTCTTTCTTTAAAACGTTATAATAATTCATTTACCCGCGAAGCTTGTTGCTTATCTGCAGGTGGTTGCATATTCTATATTGATAATATTTCACAGTTTATCGGTTGTGGAAATTTGAAAGAGTAGGTATTTATAATTAATTTACAATTTTCAATAAATTTAGTCATTCACAAATGCTTATATGGAGTTAATATACATGATGTATGTTTAAAAGATACTTTTTTACATCTTTTTTGCGTTTTTTAAAGTTTAAAATGTTTTTTAAGTTTGCTGGTAGTACATTCATTATTGCTGGTAGGGCGTAACTTGGATGTCTTCTCCCATAGATGTTATGGGTTTCAGGTGTTTCCAGCAATCCCTGAGCTCTTCTTCTTGTATTGAGATTATGGCGTACATTTTGTTGGTATCGTTGATCGTCATAGTATTGTAATAAAGCTGTCATCTTATATATGCCGTTAACATCTAATACCTTTAAATTAAAATCGTTAGTACTGACTATTTTAAATAATCGATGCTGAATATTTAGTATCTTATCTAGGTGGGTTTTCGATGCATTTCCCCAAGCTAATATTCCGTATCTTAAGCGAGATTCAACATCATCATCATCATCATTTTTGGACATCAACGCTAGTATATCTTTTTAGATACACCATCGCAAATACAGCACTTTTTAATTGCATCCGTATTTTATTTATGTGTTCATGCCACAAGAAGTGATCATCAATTATGATTCCTAGATATTTTATTGATTTCACTACTTCAATAGCATCACGTTTGCTTGTGGTTGGACAGTCTACGTTTTGGTGATATATACGTATAGACGCTTCAGGTTGACGTGGCATGCGTATATGCATCATCTTTGTTTTAACAGCATTGATAACCAGCCCTTGATCATGGCACCATCTTGAGACATTATTAAATTCGTCTTGCATTATTCCTATAGCAGTATCCAGGCACTTGTGCTTGACAATAACACCGGGTGGCCGCGGTGTAGTGGTAATGTGTTCGTCTGTTGAGTGGAAGGTTGCGCGTTCAATCCCAACCAAAATCCATTTCACTTTTATTTAAAAGAAATAAAAGGTCGGTGTAGTACCCAAAAGTATGCACACCATCTTGAATTTCTTCAAATTTAACGAACACAAGAAAAAGTGACTCCCCGAAGCTAGTTCGGACACCACCCATGGAGTTTAAAAGTCTCCACTACATCCAAAATCTTTCCTATCCTCTCTTTCTTCCCCTTATCTAACGTTCGTACTATGGTAACATATAAAGGGTATTCATAACCCCTTGAGTACGTGTAAATTATAAAAAAAAAAATGTCATCTGCATATGCAAAAGCTGTCCTTCGTTTAAATACACGAAGTAGCTCATTTGTGAACAAGATGAAAAGTATCGGTGCAAGTTTTGAACCTTGTGGTACACCATACAAGCTTTGTGTTTCTTGGCTAACAGCGTTTCCAACTTTTACGCGTATGGCTCTTCCTGATAGGTAGCTTTCTATCCACTTCGCTAAGGTCCCTCTTATACCAATTTTATTAAGACTTTCTATTATCTTCTCATGGCTCAATGTGTCGAAGGCCTTGCTAAAGTCTGGAAACATCACTAGTATATGGTGGTTTTTGTTAAGACTTGCGTTCACCACACTCGAAAGTTCTCCCAATGGTAATCCAGTGCTTTTATTTTTTTGGAAACCATATTGATTTGGTTGTAGGACTCTATGCTTTACTATGAATTTCGTTATTCTTCCTACTGTTATTTCTTCTAAACATTTTGTCTATAACAGAAAGAATTGCGATCGGCCTATAATTTTCCATTTGGCTTTTCACTCCTCCTTTGTATACTGGTCGGATTATTGACGTCTTAAGTAACCTAGGAACACAGCATTGGCTTATGCTTCTGTTTACAATTGTTTTAATTATAGGAGTTAGGTATAAAGCGTTAAGTTTCAAATCAATCGGTCTAATGCAATCTGAAGTAGATATACTCTGTTGGTTATTTAATTTTTAGATTCAATTATACAACAAACGTAATTTCTATTATAATTCGAACGGTTTTTTTTTTCAAGCATCCATTCTCAAGGCACACTATGTTTTTTTTTATGAGAAAACCTTGTGAATCAAATAGTTAATATGTCATCCAAAGGTACCTATGTCAAAACCTTAGCAATGTAGAAAACGAGTGTAAAAAAAAAACGCACGTCAATAGAAAACGAGTATTGACGCAAGCGAATTTTCTGCTTTCGACGTCAGTATTAACGTAATTTATTGGATATGATCTTAAATGGGATAGGTGTAAATTTTAATTTTTTTTTTTTCAACTGGCTCCTCATTTTTAACAAGTTTTGGAGGTTTTTTTTTTATTTTTTAAATTATCCGAGACAAAGACGCAAGCTTGACAACTTCAAGAATAACAGAACATTGGTATACGAAGCGTTCAGTTTTTTTTTTTTTAATTAACATCCAAAACGCAACTTTTCAAATTGTGTTAATTAAATTTTAATCGTATTTGGGTATGGTAAATTGTTGTGGGTGTACCGTACCTAGTCCGGGGAATAACTAACTGATCTTTTTTTAAAACGTTTTTTTTTTTTCATTTTTAAATATGTTAACACTTATGTACCGAAAGATTAAAAGATAAAATGGTCTCTCGTTAAAGACGCACAATGGTAAAAAAGGGTGGCAAGATTTTTCTCTTTTAGCTTCTACTGTTGAGAATTTTAATTCATCTTCAGATATTTTTATGTCGGTCATACTGAAGTTGGTAGAATTTTGTATTACGCTGTTTTTTTTATCTAGCTGATCATTTCTGATTTACACAAGACCTGACTGTTGTGTGAACTTGATCTTCATCGTCGGGCAGAGAGAATACAAACCAAATTTCAACACTTTAGCTTAAAATGTAAGGCCCAAGAATCGGAGATACACAGACGGACGGACAGACAGACATGGCTATGGATCGACTGAGAATCGCTGAGTCGGTCCATATTCTTTGATGTATCGGGTTTTTCAACAGGGACGCTTCAAAATTTGAGCGACAGGGACAGCAAACGACGTCATATTTCTTGCCGCTCTTTTGACCTTTCTCTTCAGTAAGGTTTGCCATTTAATGGTGGAATGATCTACGATCCAACAACGAGTCGAAATGTTTAAAATTTACAACCAAAGTTCGGAGTCAGTGGCCTCAACATTAAGAGCGCTACGTCCAATTTATGGTCGTCATAATCATCCTAGCAGATCGACAATTGAGGGTCTAGTTGACAAATTTTTATCCACAGGCACAGTACAAAATGATCCCGTGCCAGTGAGGCAAAGAAGTGCCCGTAGTGTCGAGAATATTGCTGCCGCTGAGGCTTCAGTTGAAGAAAGCCCAAATATGTCCCTCACACGTCGTTCTCAAGCGTTGGGCATCTCTGTGACGTCGTTGTAGCGAATTAAGCGAAAAGATCTTGGCCTACATCCTTACAAGATTAAATTGACGAAAGAACTGAAGCCGCTTGACCACCAGAAGCGTCGTATGTTCGTGAATTGGGCTGAGCAACAACTTGAAAATGATTCGGATTTTCGAAAAATCATCTTCAGCGATGAGGCTCATTTCTGGCTGAACGGCTTCGTCAATAAACAAAATATGGAGTATTGGTCAGGTAGCAATCCACACGTACTCCATGACTCATCATTGCATCCCGAAAAAATTACGGTTTGGTGTGGTTTATGGGCCGGCGGCGTCATTGGGCCGTACTTCTTCCGAGATGATCAAGACCGGCACGTTACTGTGAATGGGAATCGCTAACGTTCAATGATAACCGAATATTTTTGGCCCCAATTGGATGATATGGACTCGGAGGACATGTGGTTCCAACAGGACGGCGCCACAAGCCACACAGCGAATGCCACAATCAATTTATTGGAAACCAAGTTTGGAGAATGTGTTATCTCACGAAATGGTCCAGTCGCTTGGCCGCCCCGGTCGTGCGATTTGACGCCGTTAGACTATTTCCTGTGGGGCTACGTCAAGTCTATGGTCTATGCCAACAACCCAGCGACGATTGATGAACTTCGTACGAATATCGAACGTGAAATTGCAGCAGTATCGGCGGATTTATGCTTGAAAACCGTTTGGTTTGGATTCAGCGTCTGGACTTCTGCCATGGTGGCCATGCAAAAGAAATCGAGTTCCATACACAATGGCATCGAACGTGCTTTCACAGAAATAAAGAATTTCATTGATATCCAAAAACGTTTTTGTTTTATTTAAAAAAAAACTTTTGTAGCTCTCTTATTGAAGTTTTTTCTCTATGTTACGAACTTAATGTCAAAACTAATACACCCCTATGGGAAAGTATATAAAAAACGAATTGACAACATTTTTTGACATATCTACTGTACATCCCAACCTTATAAATATATTTCGTAGGATTATTTATGATAGAGGTGTCTGGCTTCAAGGCCAACTTTTCTCCTGTCTCCAAGGCTATCTTCAGGCTTTAAGGCCCCATTTTTCCAGTGCTGAGTAAACTCTGAGTGGACCCAGAGTTCTAATTGTCTCTGATTGATTCAAATACACTTTACATCCAAATGGAATACAAATACAAATTTTTGGCTAAACAGACTCGTATTACCCAAAGCCTAGTTTTGTCACAACCATTCAAGTGCATGCTTACTTCTTTCACGATGGCGGGACCTCCTGTTCTATGTCGAATCCGAATGGCTTTGTTGAGATAAGAAATTCTTGACAATTGATACTACTTGGATGAATTGTCAGATAATAAATAAGGGAGTGCCAGTGAAAAATCATTTAGGTGTTGCTGCGGCTGGGAATCAGACCCAGACCTTCTGCGCGGCAGTTCATTCCACAAATTGACGGCCTTCCTGCTGAGCTTTATAAAGCCTGCGGAGATGACTTGGTCAGTAACATCCACCAACTCATAAGCCAAATCTGGTCGGTAGAAAGTATGTCTGAAGAATGGAACTTCAGCATCATTTGCCCGATCCCCAAAAAAGTAGATCATCGGAACTGCGCCAGCCACAGAGGCATAAGTCTCCTCAACATCGCTCACAAGATCCTGTCTGCCGTATATGTGAACGCCTGTAACCGTTTACCAAAAACCTGATCGGCCCTTATGAGTGTGGTTTTCGGCCAGGAAAGTCCACAACCGATCAAATTTTCAGACTTCGGCAGATCCTGAAAAAAAACCAAGAAGTGCAAATCGACACCCAGCACCTCTTCATCGATTTTAAAGTCGCATACGACAGCATTTATAAAGACAAAAAATACGGAGCCATGTCTAGTTTTGGTATACCGCTAAAACTTGTCCGTTTGTGTATGATGACGATGAAGAATTCTCGATTGACCACAAGGGTCGGAAACGACTTCACCGACACATTCGATACCAAAAAGGATTTAGGCAAGGCGATGCGCTGTCATGTGACTTCTTCAGTTTGATTCTTGAGAGGATTGTGCGAAACTCCCGAGCTAACACCAGAGGCACAATTTTCCAAAAATCGGTACAACTAATAGCATACGCCGACGATATTGACATCATTGGTAGGACCCAACGTGATGTCATAGCCTTGCCGCAAGTGAGCTTTTCCGAGCTGGCACTCTCATTTCCTTCAATGTCACTGTGCTTTGGAACCCAGAGAAGTGTGACCCTGTAGCGTTCACCAAGGTGGGCAACTTCGTTCCGGCATTCCTGTACCAGTTTCGAGGAAATGGCAGCCGAGTTGATGATTTTTATGGCCGCTTCGCTATCTACGAAAATAACAGTATCTGGCTTTCAAAATACAGCCCGCTTTGACAAGCCATTAAGAGATTTTGTTTCAATCCAACGCAGGGTAAGTAACTTCAGCAAAGTTGTTTTTTTTTTATTCCATAACCCAAAATGAAAATACGACAAGCAGCCAAGAATACTTAACTGTCATGGGAAACATTGAAAATTCGGAATCGTCGTTAAGCTGGAGGACCTAATTTTTTGTGGCAAACATTTTAACTTCGCACACAAAAATTAATGGAGAAGCTTGGTATGGGGCCTTGAATTGACCATTAATGTCAGACTTTGATTTTTTTTATCAGTTAACACAACGACTGCATCACATTGTAATCAATATTTTTGAAATCCTTGCATTGAGGAATCGCAATTGTCAGCACTAAAACCATTTCATCATTGACATTATCATTGCAGCAACACTCCACACCAAATTGCGGAAAACTCTTTCATTTGAAGACGTGTCCAATCCAGCGATCAGTCAAAGCCACCAGACAACTCTGAATTACACAATATCGTAAAATCCAGATCGTAATTGCTTCTTCGCTAAAATCCAACTAAGCCAACTCTCTTGACCACCTGTTTCGTTGCCAATTCTCTGGCGCTCTTTCTCTCTCTCGCTCCACATCTCCACATAAATCCACTCAAATTGAGTGAATTTCGATACACACAACGAAATGATAGTGAAAACTCCCCCAAAAAGCGCAACTCTAAAGCCAACCATCGAACAACCTGTAGTGGAAGAGGTTGTTGGTGATCGGTGATCGGTGATCTGCCTCACCGCAAACACCACTACCGCGTTCGTCTATCACTGTGCGATTCTTTTTCGTCCCCCCGCCCCATTATATCGTATCTAGATACGCAGAAGATACACTCCTATCTATTCTCTTTGACTCTCTTCGTCGTGGTAGCTCTGAGGTTGATTTCATTCATAATTCGCGATTTTCATTCCGTCGCTTGTTCTACGCCCGCCGTTTGTCCCCCCCCCCCCCCCCACACACCATCACCTCTCGAGTGGTACTAAGTTTTTGTCCGTTTTTTTTTTTTTTTGTTTTGCATTTATATTGGTGTTAAATGGGCTGTCAAATGTATTTGATTGCGAATCGTTCGTCCGGTGCGCGTGGTAATCTGTGGCGCTCGATCGATAAGATCCTCAAAAGTGAAATAATTTCCAAAATAAAAATAAAACGAATTATTTCTATCTAAAGTGGTGAAGAAGTTTTATTTTTTGATGTTAAAGTGTTTAAATGTGGTTTTGCTGTTTTTTTTTTTTTAATAAAATCACCGATTGCTGCTGTACTTCAACTACCGTCTTCAGCTGAGTTTGATTCTAAAGTGTGCGTATGGTTTACCATTTACGTTTTGGGTTGACGATCGTTTGACTTCCGTTTCGTTGGGGCGAACAGTGTGTGCTGTCGATTTCCGTTAATAAAGTATACGACAACGCAAGGCAAACAAAACGGCAGCGAGTAAGAATACAACTACAAAAAAAAAAACTGCAATAACCTCTTGAAATAAACAAAAAAAAAAAGTGAATAAAACTGCCATATATAGGTGATGAACAATCCAAAACAAACAATCATACTCTCATGAGCGTCTTGAATGATGAAAATCATTTTGCGTGTAAATAGCACTCGCCGTACTGATTAGGGCTCCAGCCTCCCACAACACATACTTCTCACGGACTATATACAAGATACGACAGAAAAAAAAAAAAACAAAAACTCCGTCATTGATCAACAAAGTCGCTCGTTGCTAACAAGTTGGTACTCTTATCTATAGACGTGCCTGCCTACCCTATGCGGCATATGAGTGCATAACCATATCACCAATACCAGTGTGAGTGCGCAACAAGTGCGATATACTCTCTCCCGTATGTAATACAAAATAAAAATCCCCCACACATCTACCACTGCCCAATAGTATCTTCGTGTACTGGTTGGCTAACTCTCGGCTAATTACAACAATAAGAGATGCTTTTCTTGAATCATGATACAAATCGATTGATGTCCAGTGGCGACGACTACTCGTACAACTATAAAATTGACTGTCACAATTTGAAACGCTATTTATATTCGAGACTTTAGCGCGTTAACACACTAAGCTCCCTCTCTTGTCACAACAAAAAAAAAAAAAAACTGAAAAAAAAGGATCCGACACCGAAACCCTTTTTGATTTTAATTAAATTTATTTTTGATTTTTAATATTTTTTTCAACAAAAATATTTCACTTTACCCAACAAACCTACACCAGTTGCGAATAATTGTCTTAAATTATTTTTTTCATTTGCAAGTGCGTTTTTGCAAATAATATTTATTTTCTGTGGTTTTAATTTTATTAAAAAAAAAAAAGAAAAACATTAAGCAAGTGAAAATAAATTTAAAAAAAAAACTCTTACCAGTGCCAATAAAAATTTAAATTTACATCTGTGATAAAAAAAAAAAAATTAAATCGTTTGGGAATACAAATTTTGAAAAAACAAAAAAACAGTGACAATGTGCCCATCACGTTTGCCAAATGATGAAACATCATACCGTCCTTGCGGTATGTTAGATCGCGATCAAAGAACAGCCTTCACCATCAATAAAGAACGCTGTGGTCCAACAATGGTTCTAACAACATCCTCGTCATCGTTATTCTGCGGCTTAAAATCTACAAGTGAAAGAATGCTCAACCACCAGTGCAACAGCAGCACAAGTGCCAAATGTAAAAGTATACCACCACCAACAGTGAAACAGCAGGCGGACAAGGATCTCACCGTTGGAGGCTACAAGTGCAGGTGTAGATGTGATTGCCAACAACAGAACAGCAGTGTTACCCTTAACCTGTGGAAGAAGAAGAAGAACAGTATGGTTGGCATCTATTTAAAAAGAAAATACACATCCACCGGTGGTTATTATCAGTCACGAATAAGTGAGTAGTTTTAGATACATGTTGACATGGTCAAGATTGTTTTTTTTTTTTTTTAATGGGATCTTTTTTGTTGGTGTAGTGGTTTATGTGTGTGTGAAATATGGCGTACAAACACGAGATGTTGGTTTTATCTTTTTATTTGTTATGATTTGCAAAATGCGAATTGAGTTGAAGATAGAGATATGCTGGGTGGGTTCTGTTTTTAAGGTGTTTTACGAACTTTAGTCTAGAATAGGATTCTTGACGGATTGTGTGACAATCATTTTTGAAAACTCTTCTGTCTTGACACAAATACACAGATGTCACTTAAAACGTTAAGACCTTTATGCTTGATTTCAAAGCTTATGCGATCATAGGCTTTCAAATAGTTCTCCTTCACAATTTATTACCAGACTTTTTTTTGCCGAATTCAAGTCTTCGTGATCTTGACTTCATGTTTTTTTTTTTTCAAATTCAAGCCTTTAAGCCGCAGTGTTATATAAGGAATTTAAGACTTTCTTTAGATTTTTAACGGATTGTGTGACAATCAATTTTAAAAACTCTTCTGTACACAGATGTCTTTTAAAACGCTAAGACATTAATAATCGATTCCACAACTTTGGCGATCATTAGTTTTCAAATAGTTCTCATTCACAACTTAATATCAGAAATTTCAAGCCTTCATCATTTGGACTTCATGTTTTTTTTCCTAAATTTCAATCATTTTTGAAACTGTTCTGTCTTGACACAAATACGCAGATGTCATATAAAACGTTAAGACATTAATAATCGATTCCAAAACTTTGACGATCATTATTTTTCAAATAGTTCTCTTTCACAATTTAATATCAGAAATTTCAAGCCTTCATCATTTTGACTTCTCATGTTTTTTTTCCTAAATTTCAATCATTTTTGAAACTGTTCTGTCTTGACACAAATACACAGATGTCACTTAAAACATTAAGACTGGTTTTTCAAAGCTTTGGCTATCATTGGTCTTCAAATAGTTCTCTTCACAATTTAGTAGCAGCATATTATTTGCCAAATTCAAGCCTTCGTTGTTTTTGAGTTCATGTTTTTTTTTTCTAAATTCAAGCCTTTTTCAAGCCGAAATGTTATACAAGGTATTTAAGACTTTCTTTAGATCTGTTTTAAATGACCCGCAAATATTCAGGTGTCACATTTCTTGTCCAGCTTTGAGGACCACTTGTTTTTGAATGAATTTTACTAAAAAATTCAACAAAACTAGTTATGTAGTTGTAAGATCAATCCATCGACATCACAACTTCTTAAGCCGCAATTTAAAAAAAAAACGTTTAGATCTGTTTTCAAAAACACAAATAAACGGGTATCACTTTACTGGTTAAACTTTGACAACCATTAGTTTCCGACCTACTTTTTCTTGTTAATTTTAATGAAGGTTTTTTTTTTTAAATAGCCCTCGACAACCCTGACAAATTTTTATGTCGCAATGTTAGGTAAGAAGTTTGAGATTTCTTTTGTATCGATTTTAAATGACACCCAAAAATATTCAGATGTCACTTAACTTGGTAAGCTTTGACAACCACTGGTTTTGGAATTTCTAAACTGAATAGCTAGCAATTTAATTTCAAAATTTCAAACCTTCGACATCATGATTTTTTAAGCCACAGTACAATTCAATACTTGTTTGAAAAAGTTCAGATGAGTGGCTTAAAATAAAGGTTCCATCACGTGTCCTCAATATAATGCGAGACAGCTCTATGAATATCGATGGAATATTGAATTCAGTATTACTATAGACCTAACACTGAATTCCAGTTCATGCTCTGGGTAGATTATTATATTGGTTCAGGCCATAAAAATTGATAGCATTTTTAAGGATTTTGTGTACAAATTTGGCTTAGCAGGCAGGTTCAGAAAGGGTTCAAAAATTTGCACAAAACCTTGAGTATGGTCTTATATGCGAAATTTAACAGTGAAGTAGCTCATTATTTGAGATGATCTTAATGAAAGCAACAGGTGATCGGCTTTTATGACCTTCAACATCAAGCCCATTTTCAGACTGTTGGAAATACTGTCTAAACACGTCTACTGTTAAACTGGGAGCCTGCATGTAGGTTGCAAGTTTTATGAGCCTGCATTTGGATAACTTTTCTGTGCTCCCAGGTTTTGGATTGTACTTATTTGATATAGAATCCCCTTCTGTCACATCTTTTTGGCACTTGCAGACGTTATAATACCTACGGCGGATTCACCTACTTCTATAACAATTTTGTTGAACTTTTCGATTGCGTTTCGTTTGCGATTAAACCCATCTAAAGATGGCCGGGTTGTTTTGAGGATTCCATATGGAGTAAACAAAATCAAAATTATTGACATTTCGGTCTTCAAAAGATGGTTCCACATCGGCTCCTGAACGGAGATAACAACTGGCACAAATTTGGATTCTGCTGATGGTAGTACATTTGGCGATGACCAAGGTATTGGTGCTCCCTGCTTTGTAAAAATATAGGCGGACGTGGACTTCCTTTGATCTAATAGGCCTTTGAATCTGCATCGTAATAGCCTTCGATGCTGTTATCTTCCTCTGAGTAACAAGTTTTTTATTGCAAGTCACCTTTGACTAATAAAAAAAAACATTTTGGGAGTGTTCCAATGCTCCCTTCTATGGTTTGGTGTATACCTGCTCAGAAATTTTAATGCTATACCGGATGTTTTCTAAGTAAATCTTACCTTCTTAACCTTGATCAAGATTTTAGAAAGGGAATGTGGTTTATTTTTTGTCAATGAATTTTATGTATTTATCGGCAAGACTTTAAGACATAAAACATATATCGAGTTTTTAACAAGCTTGCTAAAACTTACAACGCTTGACTTCATTCCTATGTGGACCGTTGGTTTTCAAATTAATATCTTTCACACCTCAAGTTGTAAATTTTGCAAATTCAAACCGTCGAGACCTTGCTTTCTATAGCTGCAATGATTTTTTGAAAGCATTTTATATGTTTTTCTCGAAAGACAGGACAGTCTTATATAAAAGCCTTATCCTGTTGGAACCATAATTCATCAGGATCAATGTTGTTGATGTTAAAAAAAAAATTGACTATGAAACTTTGTCTCCTTCTTAATTTTAAGGGATATAAGAATAGATGATACATTCGGCGTGTATTCTGAACTATACAGTCCATTTTTCTGAGTGTAATGGGGTCAGCAGAACCATGCCAGGCTTGATTTTGCTCCAGGAGCAGCAATTTTATTCGTTTGAAATATAATGTCTGGCATAAATTCCATACAGGGACTCAAACCTAGTTTCATCATTTTTTTTTGTGTGTGTGCGAAGACGCATTATTTTGCCACAAGGAAAACTCATATAAAGTTTTATTCCAAACATAAAATTTGAGAAGCTTCTCCTAGAAGATTTCATACTCTTAGATATTTATCGGAGGAGGTATGGAAGGTGTATCCTAGTAAAAAAAAACATAGGTATACTTACTTTTGGAATTTAAACCAGTGATTACATGCTTAGTAGTCCAGCACTGTAGCCATTAGTCCACATCACCCTTAATCCAGACATTTTTCAGTAAAATGTGTATTTCCTCCCACTATTCCAAGACCTACCTGGCAAAAATACGACATTGCCTATGTCAGCCCAATTTAATGAGGGAGAGGACCAAGATCACTCTGAAAAATGTTTCATGTGGAAGACAGGCATAGGTCAAATCGTACTTTGAATCGATACATTTGGGTATCCCGATACTCTCTTCCTCTGTAAGGACATTTTTGAATTCAGGTCGTGTAGAGTGTATTCTGTGGGAGGATTATCCATAATTCGACAATTGGTACGTTCATATGGATGTCTAATTGCACATTTTATGAATAAAATGAAATAATTGTTCAATTTGGTGTCGTTTATCAAGCGATAACTTATCCATGACGAATTGTCAAAGTTTAAGGAACGAAAAAGTCAAAGTGACACTGACAGTTGAATGACGACGATGATAGTTAACCCTATCGGAATGAATGACAAGCTCACAAATCAACCGATACAATGTTTTCCAAATGCAACAGTTAAGTTCCAGTTACGAATCCTTCTTCCGAATTTTTTTTGAAATTAAATGGAAAAACATGCTCAGCAGAGGTAAATTTTATCTGTTAATCCAAACTTCTGGCTATTTGTCGTTCGATAAATTTATGAACACAAAAGTGTTCTTACTTTGCGGCACTAGCACTTAGGAAATTCGTCTCTTAAAATTGTTTATTAAGTGGAACAACATGCTCAGCAGAGGTAAATTTTATCTATTAAACCTAACTTTTGGCTATTTGTTGTTCGATACGTTTATGGACACAAAAGAATTTTTACGAATCCGTCTTCAGAGATTTTCCATTAAGTGGAACAACATGCTGAGCAGAGGTAAATTTTATCTGTTGAACCAAACTTTTGGCTATTTGTTGTTCGATATAATTATGAACACAAAAAAGGCTTGCAGCACTAGCACTTACGAATCCGTCTGCTGAGATTTCTCATTAAGTGGAACAACATGTTCAGTAGAGGTAAATTTGATCTTTTTAACCAAACGTTTGCCTATTTGTCGTTCGATAAATTTATGAATAGAAAAGAGTCCTTACTTTGCAGCACTAGCACTTACGAATCCGTCTTCTGAATTTTGTTCATTAAGTGGAACAACATGCTCAGCAGAGGTAAATTTGATCTTTTTAACCAAACGTTTGGCTATTTGTCGTTCGATAAATTTATGAATAGAAAAGAGTCCTTACTTTGCAGCACTAGCACTTACGAATCCGTCTTCTGAATTTTGTTCATTAAGTGGAACAACATGCTCAGCAGAGGTAAATTTGATCTTTTTAACCAAACGTTTGGCTATTTGTCGTTCGATAAATTTATGAACACAAAAGAATTTTTACGAATCCGTCTTCAGAGATTTTCCATTAAGTGGAACAACATGATCAGCAGAAGTAAATTTCATCTGCTAAACCTAACGTATCGCTATTTTTCGCTCGATTAAACAACAAACACAAGAAAATCCTTACTTTACAGTACTATCACGTTATAATAATTTATAGTTAAGGTTAGGACTACGATTAGACAAATCCAAGAAATTCACGTCTCGGCATATTAAAAAAACCATCCCGCTGATTAATTTCAAAGGGATCCATAAGTCGAACTGAGGTAATGCTTCCTATTTCTGAAATTATTTCACAATTGTCATACCCCAAAATAAATTCGATAATAAACCTACAGAGCCATGAGAAAGTAAACACGTTACGAAATACTTAAACCTCGCCAGTCACACTTATTTTTAAGAATACATTGTGGCAAAATTTTTAACATCATTGTGGTTAATCCCAATTTAGTTCAAGTGAGCGCCAATGCAACTCGTACACGTTTTTTTTTTGTAAACAATATGGTCTCATGCCAGCACATTATTTTCCAAAGAATCTCTTCCGAACAAATGCTTTTGAAATCCAGTGAAGGGTGAGTAAGCCTGAAGCGTGTCAACACTGACTACGGTGATTCCGATAATAGCTTAGAAAATTTTGAATCTAGCTATGGCAATCTATTTATGGAAATGTTAAACTTTGCCGGCAAAGAGATAATTAATCTCCAAAAGTTCCAAATGTATCTAACACATCAAGACACCTGAAATGCCCTAATTTCTAACGCAGATTTTAATCGTTATCAATAAATTCATAGCTGTCTGGAAAAAAAAAAACTTCTGTCTCGCGACTTTAAATCAATTAATTTGAATTAGTTTCCGAATTCGAAAAATTCAGAGACACCACCATCGAACGTGTTTGCTTTTTTTTTTTATTGAGTTTAATTTGATATTAATTCGCCATAAAAAGCTGCTTGGTTTTTTTTTCGCATAGGCTAATAAAATTAACTTACCTCTGAGGTGTAGATACTACCATTATGGAACGAGTTTTCTTTTCGTTTTCTTCTTTATCGGTTTACGAATAAATTAGTAAAATTTACTACCAATTTGGACTGGGTTTATACGCCAGTGTGTACTTTCTTTAGGGTTTTCTGAAATTTTTTCTGTTTACACTTTGATGTGATAAGTGTTTTTGGCAATTTATTCGGTTACAGACTTAGCATCGACGGTATTAATAATATTTATCTAGATTAAGGTGGCTTGGGCGTGCCAATGTTAAGATGTTGTGTATCTTAAGGTATTTCCATGTTAGAGAAGATCTTAAAAATTGGTCAAGTCAGTTGGGAAGAGCCGCGGTAATGAAGTGATGTCTTTTTTTTTTAAGTAGCAGTGTACTATATGCCCGCTTTTGGAAAATAAAAACTCTCATTACGAAATGACTAATTTTTTTCATTACACGTCAAAGAGGTGAAAATCTTTAAGAACTCCACAAATCTACCCCACGTTTATTTTCGTTGGTTGTATTTTGTCTATAAATAGCTTTAACATCCCTATCTTAACCGCCCAAACACCTTCCTACATCCTCCACTGAACCATGTATAATACATTCTCCATCTAATCACCTTGTAATTGGTACGAAAATATTGCTAATTACGCCCGCATATTGTTAGTCGTTTGCTAAAAAAAAAACACATCCACACATCAGCCTTACTTTTGTCCCATTTCAAAATGGTTAGCTACTTTCGCATCTGTCCGACTTAAGGCTAATTAAAAATGGTACTGCCCGGAAAAGCATTCATGTGAGAGACACAAACAAGATCACGGCTATTATTATAACAACTCTTGGAGATAAAAAAAAAAAAAAACTGAAATAGTAATCCTACCTACCAAAGGTATCTATGCAACCATAAGGGAGAAACTTTTTCCATGCCCTGAATCTCATACCGTCTTCATAATCGATTGCGCAAATATTTCGCTACCACACACAGAGAGTGATATGGTGTACTAGCCGTACACACCAGGATATCATCACGATCCACAATATAGGGATCAACGCATCTCACAGATATTTGTGCATCTAAATTATGCCAAGTATGTAGACTACAAAGTCCCGCTTGCACTCTGTCATTACACACAAGCTACATCGTAACAACATTTTACTTAGCGCACTTTAGTCGGTTCGTTGATGACTATCTCTGATGCCTTGAACTTGAATTTTCCAATCGCTGTCCCTACCTATGGCTGTCTCATTTCAACATCATGGAGGTCTGTTTAAAAAATTCCCAACATAACTCAGCTGAGAGTTTAGCTGTAGTTCATGAATGAAAAATTGAGTTTTTCCCCCACCCCACCAACATACACCATGCCAGCTCTCAGACGACAGTTGCGCTCGCAACAATTTCGATGATGATGACAATTCAAGTATTTTGTAAAAGATACAAGATACAAGAATTGTTCAGGCACAACTATGTTTTGCAGCTCAAAAAAAAATAGCACACACACACAGATTTCCGTACCTGCACCAATTTAAAGTGCGATGCGTACTTATGTAATTAAGTCCAAGAGAGCGCGCTTTGCGGCCAACTTGGTGGGCTAACCATAGGATCCTTTTGCTTGGTAAAACTTTACAGATGGTTCATCTATTCCAAGGGGGCATGAAATAAAAGAATTCTGCTTGTGTGGCGTTTGGAAATTAAACACTAGTTAACAACTCTTAATTACTGCGCATTAATCTGCGGCCAACTGGTTGTGAGGAGTTCTCTCATTATGTGGACAGGTTAGCCGGTGGTTATCAATAGAGCTTGGTGTAAGGGATATACTTTTTTTTTTTTGTTCATATGCCTTGTTAAAATTTTATACGAGCACATGCATCTGATCAACTATGCGGAAGGAACTAAGGCATACCGTGCTTAGGTATTATTTCCTAATGCATTAGGTGTTTGAAATTTTATAACATTTGCACATGAGGAATGTGGTGAAAAATAATAAAAAAATAAAATTAATACTTTTCCTTTAAAGGAACAACAATATCAGAGAAATAACATGTTTGCGAAAGCGATACAAAATTTGGTCGAAAACTGGACTGAAGAGGCATTTTCTTGGCTGACACTTTCATGCGTTTTAAGAATGCAAAATGCGGTTCATTTGATGTGAGTACAAGTGCAGATTACGAGAAGGACCTTTTTCAAAATATTGGATTATATGATCTTTTAAGATCTTGGCTTAGCAATAATATAAAATATTGTCCGGAAGTGACGATGAAGTCTGTACGATCACTGATCTTGCATTCAAAATGTAAACTCATTACTTCTGAAACTTTGGAAGGATCATATTATTTTTAAACCATTGGAAGTTAGTTATCCAATTGGGTGTGCAAATGTAAACCACTGAATCTGCGATCAAGATGTGTGCTTCTTTATTATTTTCCTATATTTATCAGAAGTTGTGTAGATCACTGATCCTCACGTGTCGCATATAACAGCGTACACCATTTTTTAAAGCATTGATTTGTTGTCTAAATGTTTATTTCAATTTAGTGTTAACCATGTTTGATAATGTAGATCACTATATTTGATTTCAAGTTATCGGCAACTTTATTTTCATTGTATATCACTCAGAAGTCTGGTCGATCACTGATCCTCACATGTCATATGATTTTCTAAAGCATTGCAAGTTTGTTGTCCAGTTTAGTGTTAACCAAAGTGATTATGTCGATCACCAAATCTGTTATCAAGAAATCTTCAGATTTATTTTCTTCGTATATGTCCCAGAAGTCAAGTCACCAAATGATCGCATCAAATGTTGTAAAATATTTTTGAAAGCATTGTAAGTTTATTGTCTCATTGCTTGTTTGAATGTGATGTTAGTGATCAACGACTACTTTTCCAAATCTACGATCAAGGAGTCGGCAGCTTTATGTGCTTTTTATATCAACCAGAAGTCTGGTCGATCACTGATCCTCACATATCATATAATTTTCTAAAGCATTGCAAGTTTGTTGTCCAGTTTAGTGTTAACCCAAGTGATTATGTCGATCACCAAATCTGTTTTCAAGAAATCTTCAGATTTATTTTCTTCGTATATGTCCCAGAAGTCAAGTCACCAAATGATCGCATCAAATGTTGTAAAATATTTTTGAAAGCATTGTAAGTTTATTGTCACATTGTCACATTGTTTGAATGTGATGTTAGTGATCAACGACTACTTTTCCACATCTACGATCGAGGAGTCGGCAGCCTTATATACTTTATGTATATCACCCAGAAGTCTGGTCGATCACTGATCCCCCGTTAATAACACTATACGGCATTCAATTTTTTTTAAACGTTGGTAGTTTATTCTCCAATTATTTTTTCGAATTTAGTTTTAATTATTAATTATTATGTTGATCACTGAATCTGCGGTCAAGGAGTCCGCAGCTTTGTTTTCTTCGTATATCAACCATAGGTCAGGTTGATCACCGATCCATATGCCAAACAAATTGTCAGTTTTTATGTTTTGTGTACTACTCTTATTTATTTTTATATTCAACTGCCTGCTAAGATGTAGTTATAACCATTTAGTGTAGTTATATCGGTTACCGATTAGTTTGGTTGATCAAGACACGTGCTCAGTGGCGCGATGGTTAGTGAGATGAACTGCCGCGCAGAAGGTCTGGTTTTGATTCCCAGTCGTTGCAACATCTCAATAATTTTTACTGGCCCTCCTCCCGTGATGACCTGACAAATCATCCGAGTGGTATCAATTGTTAAGATAAGCTTATCTCAAATTCGACGTTCGGAGTCGGCATAAAACAGGAGATCCCGCCACCGTCCTAAGAAGTACACACGCACACATGAATGGTTGTGAGAAAAAAAGCTACGCCCTGGGTACTAACGAGCCTGTTGCGCCAAAAATTAATTTGTTTTTACTGATCTTCAATTTGTCAAGTTGATTGAGATCTTCTACTGCGTCCGACGTCTGGCATTGAACAGAAGACTCCGCGAGCCGGAGTATAGCTCATATAGTTCTTGCACGAAGATTTTTCGAATATTTTTTCTCTCGAATCGACAAAGGATTTCTTCATCAGATTTTGATACGATCAATGCTTCAGCGCCGTAGCGCAGGACTGGGATGATGAGGGTCTTATATAGGATCTCCTTAGTAGTCGAGTGAGGGCTTTATTACTCAATTGTCTTCTTAGCCCGAAGAAACAGCGGTTGGCAAGAGTAATTCTCCGTTTAAGGCCTTCGTATTTTATTATATTACACTGCTTGCTCAGATGAAGTTTTTTATGTTCAGCGATCCGTATTGAAAAATGCATTCACAGTGCATGAAAAATAGGATCGCCATTGACAGCGTCAAGTCTAACTTCTCCAAAAAATATGTGACACCAATCTAGACAATTAAAGTTTGACAATTCATTGATTTTAGCTGAATCAATGAGGATCGTCTTTTCAACTATTATATACAAAAGATCGACTTAGCTTATTGGTCAATAGATATTTGTTGATCGCAAACTAAGGCTTTTTTTGTATTGAACCCTCCAGAACACTGTTCGATCTTTTAAACGAAAATTAATCGAGAAGTGATGGTTTTACTCTATTGATCAGTTAAATTCAATGTTCACGTTTGACATATTTAATATCTTTTCACGATCACTTGGATATCAAATATTGGACTTGTTCACGATCACATGTGTTTCGATCCATTTTTACAGTCTAGTGTCATATCAAATAGTATCATCATCAAAAGGTAGCAAACAAATATAAAATTGATCGCAGATAGAGATCTCATATGCAGGACCATTAAATATTTGTTTGGTATGTAAAGATGTATCTACGATTTCAAATTATTTATTAACAGACATAATATATCAAAGATATTTCGATGGAAGGCTGATCGAGAAGTGACAAAGATCTCAACAGTTTTACTCAACCGATCAAGGAAGGTTTCCAACTAGAATCAATGATCATAAATAATTGACATCTGCTGAATATTTTATATTATTGTACTAGATGTCTGAGCTTGCGATATTTTTCCCAAAAATCATTAATCTAACAAACATAGTGAAACGAGCCTTCCAACAGGGGTATACTTTAATCAATCGATTGCAATGTTTAGTGGTAGGGCAAATACAGAAAGATGAAAGTTTGAGAAATTCTAAAGATGAACAAAGAAATCGGAGTCGCAATTCATCAATACTCGCTTTTTCGTCAAACAATTTGATATTTCATGTCATACATATGCAATGGTGGCGGCGTGAGAGTATAAGTGTATAAAACATCCAGTGGAACAAATTTTGGTGTATTTTGAAATTGGCGCTTAAGATCATACTTCGCTATGGTACTCCAATACGTAGGGTTATTTGTGTTTTGTCAAATATATCTTTTCGACTTCGAAGCAGGACTCTATCGAATCTCATAACGCTCAATGTCATGTAGTTCCTTTTTTCAATCTTATTGGTGTACGATGCAGATGTATGAATTTTAAAAGTATCGTCAAAAATTAAAAAACTAGGTTATGGTCGAGGCACACTCTAATCGGTAGGCCTACTTGATGTTGGTCAAATAAAGTTTTTGAGACATACAGCAGGACACTATCGAATTTCATAACGATCAATGGCATTTCATTCCCTTTGACGATCTTGCTGTCATACATCAGCACGATCGTAAATACAGACACTGAGACATACAACAGGACACTATCGAATTTCATAACGATCAATGGCATTTCATTCCTTTTGAAGATCTTGCTGTCATACATCAGCACGATCGTAAATACAGACACTGAGACATACAACAAGGACACTTTCGAATTTCATAATGATTAATAGCATTTCATTCCTTTTGACGATCTTGCTGTCATACATCAGCACGATCGTAAATACAGACACTGAGACATACAACAAGGACACTATCGAATTGCATAACGATCAATGGAATTTCATTCATTTTGAAGATCTTGCTGTCATACATCAGCACGATCGTAAATACAGACACTGAGACATACAACAAGGACACTTTCGAATTTCATAATGATCAATAGCATTTCATTCCTTGTTACGATCTCGCTGTGATAGATCAACACGATCGTAACAAGGACAAACATGCCATCGATCATACTGGTGTATTTTAAAAATGCACTTAAAATTCATATTTGGTAACGGTTGATGCATACTCCAGTACAAAGACCTGGCTCTTTGTGTTTAGTAGCTTTAAGTATTAAAACCTCTTGGGAACTGAAGATCATCATAACGATCAACGGTATCCCCTTCATTTGTACGATCTTACCGATCGATTCTTTGAAGTTGATGCTGTTGCTGATTTGTCTGTGTGCAGTTTAAGAAGCCTGATCGTGAAAACCGTCGACGCCAAAGTTTTTTTTTATCTTTGCAGTTCTGAAGTACCCACGCACACATGAATGGTTGTGAGAAAGCTCGGTCCTGGGTACTAACGAGCCAAAAATTTGTATTTTGTATTCGTAATTTTGTTTTATTTGATTGACATGATTCTAGCGGTAATGAAAAACTTCCAATATCTACAAAATCACAAAACATGGGTTTTACAATATGAAATTATGCAAACTGTGTACATGCAGTTATGATGATCTTGTCATAAATGATTTACAGACATTATCAGCTGGACCACTTATATGCCAAACAAATACTAGCCCGCTCATAAAACTCCTAAAACGAATTCATGCCGCATCTACAGCAATCAATTAAAACTTTTTTTTATATTTTCAATCTATCTCTCAATGAACTGTTGTATTTATTCAAAACCAGGATCTCTAGTACTGAGGTAAATCAGTAACAAAACACTTCATTCATCAATCCAAACAAACAGAAAACTCCATTGATCAGGTAGAAAAAAAAGTGCAACTTTCCTTATTGTCAAACAGTTCCTTGATATTATGTTTGACACTTAAGCGTAGGTGGTTAAAATCTATCTATCTATCATAAAAGCTTAGAAAAAAGAACACGTTCCATTTACGTCACAATAAAATGTTGGAACAACAAAATCCGGTCTAAATCTTAATGATTTGTACAAGCACTTCAAAAGTCAATTTTCTTCCTGGAAGAAGCGATTTTTTTCCATACATAGTTTGTAAACAAATATATAGAGAGAGAGAGAGAGGGACAGAGTGTCTTTTTGGTAATGTAATCGATCCTAACGTCGCCGCGCCGGCGGGAGAGATTCCTTGTTGGAATTTGGGTTAACAACGGTTAAACCTATCGAATAGATTGCCCACTCAAAAATTTTAACATTCATCATCAAGTCTTCTACAGACGTAGACGTCTTGATCTTGAATTCGAATTTAACCCCACCCAGCAAGGTGGTTTTCGCCATGAACTTGCAGTTGCCTGAAACCTGTTATTCGCGCAATTTTGAAGTAGGTGACTATGGGTGCTTTAAAAAAAAAAGTGGTTTTCTGTGAGGTTTTTATGATAACTTTTAGGTTTGTTGGCTTTTTATTACCGAAGAGTTAATTAACAACATCGCGGTATCCTTAAGTAAGCTACAGTTTTTCCAAAGATACCATCTATACATCCAAAGATACATTTTTAAACAAAATTTTAACAAATCAACTAGTATAGGTACTAAATGTCAACATTTATTTATTTTTCCTTGCAGAATTTATCAATTGCCTATTAGTGTTCATCTGTATTTGGTTCACTACTATCCACCACACTTTCGCGTATCCATTATCACAGGCAGACATGTTAGACGTAAACCATCCGGAGGCACAGACCTGTGAAAAAATCAAAGATGCACTCTCCAAACCCGAATATCAGACGAGACTCGCACTGAGCTACATCCGCAATTTGGTGGATAATTATGTAAGTATCTACAGTATGAATATGTGAAGTGACAACCACAAGTATCTCAAGCAGTAATACCATTGTATCTATGACATTTTAATTGTATCTTAATCATCTGAACTTCAATTGAAATTGCTCAGTTCATTTGAATTGTAATTTTCAATTTACCCATATGTACTATGACGTATAGATACGTCTGAAAGCAGCTTTTGCGTGAGCGAGAACGCGCGCGCCAAGTTCATTTACTATCGTTCATTCATTATTTAATCGGTGGCGCGCGCGCGCGCGATCTGCTACAACCGGGTGGTTGGTCTTTTTGTTGTTGTTGTTGTTGATATTTCCCGGTACTATCACAAGCTAGCTAGCTAGACAGTGTAGCGTCAGTGAAATTGCGCTCTCGTGCTGAGGTCTCTGATTAGCAACACTACTTAGCTACCCGTCTGTTCTGCCCATTATCTGCTTTTAATTTATTTATAATTTTTTTTTATTTTTTTTTTGCTACTGCTTGCCGCTATTTATTTGTTTTTCGATTAAAAGATTGCTCATGATTTGTGTTGGTTGGATTGTACTGTGGCTGCTGTTGATGTTGTTGTTGTTATTCGGTGAAGTTAAGTGAGTAAGATTGGATTTACTATGCGCACTGCGATTAGTTGGGTGGTGAATGAATAAAAAAAAAATCTGCATAATGCTATGTTGCAGCAGGTTGTCAATAGATATTTTGTACAACAGTCGGATGGAGCGGTGAGAAAAGAGATACGCGCGATGGACGGTCAACTGTCGGTTTGCAATTGTCTGCGGTTTCTGTCTGTAGATACGGATAGACGGCGGACAAATGCAAGTGTTATGTCTTTTTGTATTTTCTTGGAGCGGTTTTTTTTTTTTGCTTTCTATGAGGGTGGCTATCATGCGTCTGCGAAGAATCGTGCTTGAGTCATGCGCGTTCTTAGATCGTACGCGCGGCAGCATAAGTGGGAAATTTAGAGAGGTTTAGTTGGGTACAGTTGTTGTTGTTGGTTTTGGAATTTCCACCAATGAAAGTCATTGTGACATTGCACACGCTAATTATTCGATAAATAGATACAAAAAAAAAACACAAAATCTTGCGGAAACTGATCTGCGGTTGAGGTACGTGGTCGGTACGTTGCACGACTATTTTATTTCCTCTACTTGCCGGTGGATGAATTTCCAACTGCAGTATGTGTTGTATTCAGGTGACGTCAAGTTTGATTGTTTTGGGCATCTGCAGGTTCTTTTTCGCTCATGTGGAATTTACCCAACTTGGGAAAAACAAATGTATCTTCAGGTCGTGTTTAAATGGTTATAATTAGAGAGTACAGCACTGATACAATCAGTACCTTAAGGTGGGGTGGCTTCTTAATTTCACAATATCGTGAATGTCGTGGTCAGGTGGATGAATCACGGTGGTATTCGATCGAAGTGGGTCAACTTTTATGTTATTTTTATGAAGTGTTGCCAATAAATGACGTTGTTAATGGAATTCGTTAGCTATCTTCAAAATCAAATCAATCTATGTAGTCGTATACAGACATTCGTAGACTGTTTACCACTTGTTTCTTATCGGCAAGGTTATTAATTTGATATGGGGATCATTACATTTTCACTTTACATACTGATTTACCTGTGAGGTTCACCATTTTCATTTACGAGCATGCTTCGGTTATAGTTCGTTTCGAAATCACTATACGAAAATTAGCGTAAGTTTTCCAGTGACACGCGCATATGCCAAAAGTTTTTTCTTGTCTTTAGATTCGAATGTGATTGGTAAATATTTTGATACCTTCGCCCAAATAAAATATTTACATGTCCAAACGTCCTTGTTTACATCATGGAGAGAACGAGTATTAATCCGGTGTTATGAAAACTGCAATGATATGGAAAAAGTTCAGATTTTTCTTCGGCGCAAGTTTTAAGTAATATACAGTCATGTTAATCCAGATTCGCATGCATGCACGAAGCCGATAGCCCAACTAACAATTTCGCTTCGATAAAGCATTATCGAAGCTTTTTCCCAATTGGCAATATTACATATGGAAAAGCACTGGCGCACTATTAGGAAGCTATTTAGGTACTTCTATAAGACTTCTTTAAATACTTTTAATAAGCCTTACATAAGCAAAATAAATTCTTCATAAAAAGTCATTTCGAAAATATTTTCAAGCCTTTTCGAAGTTGAAACATAACATTTTTTTTATTATTTTCTTTTTTTTTGTTATATATTCTTATGTTATTTAATTTTATTGTTTTAAATTTTAATTTCTTATAATCAATAAATTGTATAATAACTCGCATTTTACTGTGATCCGCACTCGCGTTCTCTCACATGCTAGTCCAACACGCTATCCACTAGGCTGTAATCTGCAACATGAAAGGCCAGTAAGTACAACGAAGTACTTGAATCGTGTCGACTCGTTTTCCGGTAACTTCTCGGTCTTTTAAGCTTTTTGAAGCCTTCACTCGTAAGCTATATACATGCTATGCTTTGGATTAACTTCGTGCGAAGTTCTACAGAAACATTTTAACGTATGGTACATGTACACACATCTCTGGAAGCTTAAAAAACAACCTTACAGCGGTTATATCATTATAACTTCGGGAATGCCAATTTTCCTGCATAATGTCTTAAACAGGCTTCGATACCCAAACAGTCGACTGCAAAAGTGCTCATCCTCCGCCCACAAGTACTATATAAGGCTTGTGGAAATTAAATTTTACTACCTTATGGAGGAATAATTGTTAGTTGGAAGCTGATTTATGTAAGGTATGGGCTATGACATCGCTTAAATGTCCGCCACACCTTCAGACAATGGCACGAATTCTCGACCCGGCCACATAAACCCGGATGAATTTGACCAATGGCTTGGGTTTTATTGACTCTGATAGCATAAGTCGATATCGGCTTATTGGAATAGACCTGCAACTTCAGAAAACACTAAAAGAAAAGTCCAACAGGGTAGAATGAAAGGATCTGAGTGGCCAATTCACGCCACCTTCCTGAGAGATAAATCGTTCATTCACAATAGCCATTGCGATGTTTCTAGCGCCGTCATATTGCAACCACATGCCGTCCATGTTTAAATCAGTCAATTTTGGCATACGCAAATGATTATCGTTGTTCTGTACCGCCCGCCGTTGACGTTGATAGCCTCAACAACGTCGATTTCAAAAAATAAAATTCGACCAATGACGCCACCTAGCGCCGCTCAAAATCCGTACTTAACACTAACTTTTGTGAATGAATTGCGTCCGATTTACTGTCTGGTCTGCCAATAAGGAATGAATAGCTTTGTACTTCATAACCAGTTGATGGATTGGTTTACATCCGCTTTTCATGTTCCATAGACATCTCAAAGAATTCTCAAAACTTTGTACAACAAGAACCATAAAATGTGTCTTCAGCTGTGTTTTGACTGTTGTCAGATCTTACAATGTTCTCTTGTCGGAATTTGCATTAGCATGTAACAGCCGGACAATGACGTTTCTGACCAAAATTTGCAGTTCACATGATTGTCAGATATTTGGGACTCATTTTTCAGTGATAGGCCTGATAATATTTTAAGATCTGACAATCGTCTTCAGTAGCTTTAGTTGCTTTTTCCAATCATCCAAAAATGATCGTCGCTTGATATGATTTTTTGATGAAAATTGTGGTCATCTTTAGAATTTACAGAAGCCCAGCCAGCGAACAAACGGCGTTGCTTATGGTCATAAACGTTAAGCCCTCGGGTCATCATCCAAATCATCCAAAAATGATCGTCGCTTGATATGATTTTTTGATGAAAATTGTGGCCATCTTTAGAATTTACAGAAGCCCAGCCAGCGAACAAACGGCGTTGCTTATGGTCATAAACGTTAAGCCCTTGGGTCAGTTGGATCTTGTACGGGTGCACCTCCAAATCCCGATTCAAAATTCGACAATTGCGAATCGAGTCTGCGAGTCATTCATCCAAAAATGCGCCTCATCGCCAAGTTTGACTATTGCCCAATATGGTGTCCTTTTCCAAGCACTCCGAAGCCCATTGATTGAATAAACAGAATTGTCTATGATCATTATATTTGAGGCCCTAGGTCAGTGGGATCTTGTGTTGGTGCATGGCGAAGACTGGATGTGGAATTCGCCAAGTTGGCATCTGAGCAAAGCCGAATTGAGCCCTAGTGGACGGTGAGAAATATGCTTACCCGGCATTTCTTTGAAGTAAGAATACCGACTGATGGCTTACCGAATCTTCTGTCTAGAATTCGACCACCAAACGTTAGAGAGTCCACTTTTAAAGGCCACAGCGTCTGCCGGACAATGACTGCAAGTTTCATCATTTGGACTTGCTGCTTACTCGTGCAACTTGTCATGGTCATATGGCATGAATAATACAAAACAGATTTGACAGACGATGAGGACTGTAAACATCGACCTACTGCAAAACCCTTCTTATAGCCATCTCCACCATCCAATGAGTAATTTGTCATACATTTGGTAAATCACCATAATGGAGATTTGGCTCGAAAGCCCATCAACACAAAAGGGATCAACGATTTTAAGAACAGAGCTGGCCTTAAGTAGGTCAATATTTTATTTTTAGAAATGTAGGATTTCGGTGAAGAGATTTTTTTTACACAGAAATTCCTAAGCAAGTAGTTTGATATCGACATAACACCCGTTAGTAGGAAAATCGATTACGATCACTAGAATTTTCTTTCTTAGTAAATACTTCGATTACGACTTCATGATTGTCTTCCTATTCCAGGGATGTTTGCTTAATTTCGGACAAAAGCTTGTTCTCAGAATTAATACCCGGATTTAGACAGAAAAAAGTCCTTTAATTCCAATAAATATTACAACTGTCCCTTGGAAGGCTCAGCACCTTCAGCATCTACTTGGATTCAAGGTCGTTTATTATACTTATACAGCATCTCTCAGGTGAAGATGTTTAGCTGAAGCTAAGGGACACCAAATTCTTGGAAATGTTTATTAATTTTGCTCTGAAATTTTTTAACATTCCACATATTAAATGGAGACATATGTGGAATGTTAAAAAATTTCAGAGCAAAATTAATAAACATCTCCAAGAATTTGGTGTCGCTTTCCGATTCATTGCAGGCAATGCTGCACTAATATGTTTTGAATTTTGACCAATAGTGTCAACATTCATCGGTAGTCGGAATGAATCGTGGAAGATTGTTCCCCTATCCGTACATATTCACTAAGTAGCAAAAGACTTTAACTACAACAGTTCAAGTTCATCGTCCCCACATGAAAGCGTTCATATCAACTACAGTGCCCCAATCAGCTACCACAACTGCGACTACAAGTTCCGTCGCCAGTTCACAACGTGGCTTGGCCCAAATTTTGGTATCCACCCAAAACATCCCCAACCATCTATGTCTATGCCTATGACTCGTTCTGACCCAAAAAACTCTGCACAGATTTTAAAAAATTCTAGCCACAAACTATCGCCCATTTATGGTGGCAAAAGAAGGCCCACCTCCACGCATACACTTAACATAATCACTCCATATGATCACTTTCCCCTTTAAAAGCAAAAACAAAACAAATATCCGAATACCATAAAGCAATTATGAAAATGCGGAACTGACGAAAAAAAAATTTCAACATTTTCCAAGCGCAAAATTCTACATATTTGCTGAATCGGAAGGAAGTAAGCACTTCCACACGCCCACCTCTCTTCGTCAGCGCACATCATGATCGCGCTTTACTAAGGCCCAACACCATACCCTGTCCACCTATACTCTTGAGAGTATCGGCCGCCGACAACTTATAATTTACACATTCTGTCTGTCTGCGCGCACAATTTTGTATACAAACGTCAAAAAAAAATTAATTTACTGAATCATCTAGCCATTAAGTCTGCCCGCCTGCCGGCTAACGAAATGTGTGCTGCGCGCATGCGCAGACAAATAGCGAATGCCAATTATCGAAGCCTTCATTTCAAAGGCTCAATTCGAGTTAATCATCGATGATTGATTGAATCTGGCTATATGACCGTTTATAGATTTGAAACTTGCTAGTTAAAACGATCAATCAATTTGGTTTGTGTTTCTAGTGATTGCCAATAGATGGCTTTATGTAAAGAAGGATTTTTTCGCATACGCGTATGCTAATACTTGTTGAATGATAAAAGAAGGACGCGGCAGACAATAAGACGGACAAATATATGCAAAATAAATACCAACAACAATGTAACGACAAATGGCAGCGTGTAAAGAGAGGGAGAAACAAAAAAAAAAACAAAGAAGAGAATTCGCTTGATCAAATCCGGCGTCTGGGTGATTTCCGAAAGGAAGTTGATCGGAATAACCGCACGATCGTTGCAGAGTTTTTTTTTTAATCATTTGGATACCTATGCGGTGTACTGTGTTGTCTAGTTGAGGGTCTCTCACTCGCTCTCTGGGGAGGCATTGGGTGACAAGTGAATTCTTGAACGTGTGCGACATCAGGTAGACAGAAGTGTCTGGTACACCGCAAAGAATGTAAGAATGTGGGTAACTTTATTTTTTTTTTACAATAAAGTTTTCTGTCATTTTGACATTTTATGAAAGACCGCTGCCTAACGTCAAAGTCGTTTCTTTGGGGTGGTTTTGTAGTTCGCCGCATTACCTAGATCATATCCAACTGAGTTATGCGTCTGTGCGAGAATTGAGGACTTTTGCTGGCTGGAATGCTAAGGTGGAAATCGTTTGTTTAAGGTCGTTTGGTAGTCAGTCGCATTACCTAGGTGAAGTCCGAGAATTTGGGACTCTTGCAGTCTTAAATGTTAAGGTCCGTGCCATTTTGCTTAACAGTACCTAAGAATAGATGTCCTCAACTGGGTTTAGCATCTGGGTGGGAAGTGACGACTGTTGCAGCCTGGAACGCTAAAGTGCAGACGGTTGTTTGAGGTCGTTTCATATTTCGTCGCACCACCTAGATTTGATGCACCTGAGCTTAGCATCTAAGCGAGAATAGAGGATTCTTACAGGCTTGAATTTTAAAGGTGTTTTGCTCTACAAGTCGTAATATAAAAGCTTTTTTGGTCAATTCGATGTCGATATACGCCTGTTCGAAGTTCACTGACTTTTCGAAAAACATTGCGTTCAAAACATAATTAATTGAGCTGATGGTCTCTGCCTTACACAATGTAGCCTTTGATCCCCTTTGATCCTGGGCATGTTGCTGTCAGTCATGAAGTTCAAGCACCCATGCATCGCTTGATTCTTAAGCCGGAGGTTCGATCTTTAATTATTCCTCAAACCTGAAGCCTGAGATTTGAAGATTCTCGTTGATAGTTCGAGATGAAAATGTGTTTCTGTTTATCAAATTTTGGTCAAATCTGGGCTTTGGGGGTGCAATGAGAGACTATCAGACTACCAGACTATCAAGGTATTATATATGATTTCCTTCGTGGTTATGGTCAGATATTTTCTAGCCATTAGCAGCACATACATTGCCTAAAACTGACAATCTTTAATCATATGTTTCCACAAAGCTGTGCTTTATTGTAAATTAGAGGCCCTTCTATTTTAAGCTTACCCCCAAACGACGACATAAGAAAGCTTCTCGGTATTTCTATACTCTGGGATGTTCGTCCCAATTGCAGACGTCTTTTTATAAGGATTGGAACCAATAATCCCTCGATAATGACTAGTTTTCTCATGCGAGTTCATCCTAAACTTAGAAAAAGTATCTAGCTAGCTCGAGAAACATTTGTAAACTCAGATTAAACTCAACAACTTTGGTGATTTTTAAATAATGAAACATCAGGCATTTACCAGGCATACATGGCCTTAAACCTGTGGAGTTCATCTGTTCCGAGTTAATCATGATACAGCTAAACAGATATCGTTTTGGAGTTTTTGTTTTTGTACCGTTCTGCGCATTTACCCCATCGACGCTCATGGGAAATCCGCAAAGTATTTGGAAATTTTTTCGAGACACAAGACTCTTATTTGCTTACAACTTCTTGCGAGTTAATCATGATACAGCTAAACAGATATCGTCTTGGCGTTTTTATTTCTGTCTCATTCTGCGCATCTACGCCATCGACGCTCATGGGAAATCCGCAAAGCAAATAACTAAGTTATACTTAGGCAAATTTTATTTTGTTGTTAGTAAACGCAGTTACCAACCCAAAAAAGATATTGCAAATCTGGCAAGTATAAGTCGATTAATTTCACTCCAGTCCCCTATTTTGTAAGTCTCGAAAAAACAAGGGTAATTTTGTTTCACAGAATTGAAACAATCTCAGCCGATGATAGTTTTGGAGGGACCCCTAAGTGAAATACGAGTTACATGGACAATCCCACAGTTGCTAATATAATTGACTGAATGTGCCAACCTAATGTAGATGACAAACGATATAACAGCATCTGTCCAAAGGCTGGTTCATGAAAAAGATCAGTTGGTATAATGATCGACATTCCACTGTCAATCTTATAAAAGTACACTCCTAATATCGGTAATGTAGTCTACTCAATGTACCCCCTAAAAGAGAGGTCAAACTGATATGAGATGAGATATTAAAGAATCTTTCTTAAGGCTAAATCATGATCAGATCGAAAGGTATACGGATCAATATCCCACTGTCAATCTTAGTTGACACCTCGTAAAAACTAAATAAAAACGCATTACATCTATTCTCTCAGTGTACACTGAATTTTTGCCATCCAATGCAGGAAGTTGCATTTATTTTCTATACCATTGTCAGCCACATCAACCCTTCAATCATCGTAATAGCTGTCGATTGTGTAAAAACAGTCACAACTCGTCACCATTAAGCTTAAAGAAATTTTGAATTAATTTGTTTGTTCATTGTTTACCCTACGTGACAAGATCAACGATCTATCAACACCCATATTTGTCAGTACACACATAAACTACAAAATTTCCCGCGATTCTTAAAAGTATTGATGGTTGAGATTGCCCATAAGCAAAACATTAATTTTGTATCTACTACTCCAGCCCGACATCGGCAAAACATTAAAAGCCAAAAATTTAAAAATATCCGATCGTTAAAAAAAAAAAACAGAAAACATATCACTGATCGTCAACAGTCAGTCGGCTACTATCAAACGGTTACGGTTGTTTTAATTTGCATTTTAATATCCATTCACGAATTGTAATCACGTTAAACAAAAAAAAAAGATACAATAAAAGATACACACCAAAACAGCAGCAGACAGATGTTGATGGGTGACTTAAAAGATGATTCATGGTTCCCCTGCATTATGTTGTTATGATTCGTGTCTTTGGTGGTTTTCAAATAACCCCAATAGATGGCATGATAAGACTGATTGTTTTTTTGTCTTTTATCGTCTCTAGGTTATCTAATAGGAAATGTAAATTGAAGATATTATTCACACACTGCACACAATTCGTCTGACCTTCATGAATCGTCCATCCGACTAGTTTACCTGACGTGAATTTTTGAACTTTAGTCAGATTACTCATGTATCCGATGTCACACTCAATTTTTTTTTGACTCATTCAATCGAACAAGAAATTTAATTGAATTTTTTTTTTCTAGACAAAGGCACAATTTAACAAGCAATCACATGAAGTCCATGAACTTTGGAGAAAGCATGCGGCACACTTTTACAACGGCATGGAGAGAGACTTCCTTCCCGAGAACTTTGACGGGGAACTAGAACCGCAATATACCGAGCATTTAAACCGTGAAGATGTACCATCCCCCGATGAGGTAGATATTCAAATTTAAAACCAACTTTTTTTAGATTTTTATAAAATATTCGCATTTTTTTTATGTTTTAGTTGTCAATGGAACTGCAAAGGATATACGGTCATCTGCAGATCTTGAATAAAGTTTTCAACATCATCAAGGAAGATCGTCTAGTGAATGAGCATGAAATTATGCATCAGCCCGTCAAAGATGATCCCAAGGAACTGTATAAAATCGTAAACGAGCTTTTCTGGGAACAAGCCCGATACAGTCATCTAGACATCGACGAGATTGAGACCGCAATGCATGCTCTGGGCATAATCCCAATCAAGGTAGAGGATATCGTTATCGACAAAAAAGATCGTGTACTCGCCGAATGGCTGGCGACTAGAGAGTACTTGAAAGTTCTTCGATATATGCATGGAGTTTACAAAATCCTGATAAAACGCTGCTCGTAAAAATGATCAAATATCCATTTAACCTATAAGAGAGTACAATTCATGTAATAAAAATCCATCTAAATGTAACAAAAAAAAAAAAAAAAGCCCAGTGAAATTTTAAAATATGTATTATTTAAAAAAAACACACAAACAAGTAATATTTATAAGGTATAAATGTTCCTTTATCGATTTTATAAACAACAAATTATGGACAATTATATGTAATGTATGTATAAAAAGTTGACAAAAAAACAAAAAACAAACAAAAAATTGTTTTAAAAAATGTAAACATATTTATCAAACAACAAAAAAAAGCAAATCTTAATTTATTTAATTTGTTTTACTTTATGTACTTAAGCTGAACAATTATTTTTATTTTTTAATCTATTTATGTATATTTTTAAAAATTTAAATTTTATTTAAAAAAAAAAAAAAACTTAACGCTAACTACTTAATTTATTATCTTTGTGCCAAAGTATATTATTTATTACATACAAAAATGAAAAACTTACAAAAAAAAAAAAACAATTATAATAATTTAATTTATCACATTACATTTTAAATATCTACATTCATATATTTATTATTATTTTTTAAATTATTTTGTAGGTACAAATTTTACGTTTTAAAGAAAATAATTTATTTATAAACATATTCTGACGATTGACATGGCAATTAATATTTTTTTTCCCCATTTAATTATTTATTGTACAAGAGAAATACTAAAAAAACCTATAAATCGTCATGCATCCAATAGATGTAGTATTTCTACAAATAGTAATCATTATTCATTGTGAGACAGAAATAATTATTGCAAAAAATAAAAATAAACAAAAAACGTAAATAAATTAATAAATCGTAAAAAAAAAAAAAACAAAACTTAGGTTACTATTGCCGTATCTCCGTATGACTTAATGATTGTAAAACACCGTATGTAACATGCACGTATTTGCTTCAAATTCTAATTAAAGAAAAAGCTAATCTTAGATACTTTCGATTTTTATTTTTATTGCTAAATTGTGACAGTGTGACTGTGAGTATCTGTGAGTGGCTACAGCGAAACGACAATTCCGTTCCGTGGAGCTTTCAGATCGAGGGAACGTGAGTAGCATCGAAAAAATTCCATTCAACGATCGATCGGTAGGTACATGGTTTTTTTTTTTTTTTTTTTTTTGAATAATTAGTATAACCGAAAACAAGTGGAATTTAACGGACACTTGGGATGACGGTAAACTTGTTCGGATCGGAAATAAACAACGCGAAATGATGAAATGAATTCGCGATGCTAATGGGGTAATAAGCGTTAATTAGGAGGTGGTAAGGTGAGCGAAGATCTGTCGAATGTCTGGCGAATGTTGACTAGGGGTAATTTGTCACGTCCGAGTGTGTTTAAAAGATGAATTGCATCTTTTTTGTTAATCTAAAGAGATTGTTGAGAATCGATACTTGGTAAATATTTTATTTAGTGACTTGGTTTAGTCAATATCAGGTGTTTGTTGATTTTGTATACCTTAGGAGGAACTTACCTGTCGCTTAGGTGGTATGACTTCATAATGATGATTTGCAGATACATTCATGATTAATAGGGTATCTTAGGGTGACTAGCTGCAACTTATCTATTCGCCTTGCTTACATACTTAAGTGGCGCTAAAGTGAGGAATGAAATTTGGCCTCAGCGAACATGCCTCTCCAATTAGCCCTGTCCTAAGCTAACTGCTTCCAGTTGCGCATTCTAAGTTGGTTCCGCCGGTTTTATAAGTTGGTTGCGGTCGGTTTATACTTGTGCTCGCCACTTAAGACGAGGTCTTCCTCTATGCGTAAGAAGTTTGGCTTCGAATCGAAGACTCTGCGAACCGGAGTATTGGTGACCAAGCGTTCTACATGTCCCAGCCGTCTTAGACGTCAAATGCAGAATTTTTTATTTTTGACTATGGGGCATGTCGCTTTATAGTTCGTATAGTTTTTGGATGAATCTTTGTCTCCATAGCCCGTCAACGCAAACGGGACCGAAGATTTTTCGAAGAATTTCCCTCATAAATCGACCAAGGATTACTTCATCCACTTTTGAAACGGTCCATGCTTCAGCGCCGTAGAGCAGGACTGGGATGATCAGAGTCTTATATAGGATATCCTTAGCAGTTCGAGTGTGGGCTTGACTACTAAATTGCCTTCTTAGCCGGAAGAAATAGCTGTTCGCATGAGTAATTCTTCGCTTAATTTCTGTCGGGATGTTGTTGTCAGAGTTAATAGCGGAGCCAAGATAGACAAAGTCCCGTACTACCTCAAGGTTATATCTGTCAATGGTGACGTTCTGTCCAATTCGTCGATGTTGCGTGGCCTTTCGTGTTGAAAGCATAGTCTTGCCCTCATTTACTGCTGAAACCATTTTTGGCGCTTCCTTCTCTATACTAGCAAACGTGGCTATGACATCACTTGAGTCCTACCAATGATGTAAATATCGTCGACGAACGCTATTAGTTACACCGATATTTGAAAAATTGTGCGTCTTGTGTTGGGTCGGGAGTTTTGCAAAATCCTCCCAAGAATAATTTTTAAGAAGTCACATGACAGCGCATCGCATTGCTTAAATCCGTTTTTGGTATCGAATATGTCGGTGGGGTTGTTACCGACCCTGATAGAGCAGCGTGAATTCTCCATAGTCATCCTTCATAAACGGACGAGTTTGGGCGGTATACCAAAACTAGACATGGCTCTGTATAGTTCGTCTCTATAAATGATGTCGTATGCGACTGCGAAATCGATGAATTTTCACACTTCGGCAGATCCTGGAAAAAATACGCAGGAAGCCAAAATCGATACCCACCATTATCGATTTTGACTTCCTGGGTATTTTTTCCAGGATCTGCCGAAGTGCGAAAATTTGATCGGTTGTGGACTTTCTTGGACTAATACAACACTGATAATGGCCGATCAGGTTGTTGGTAAACGGTTACAGGGCTTCAGATATTACGACAGATCTTGTTGGGGATGTTGAGAAGACTTATACCTCTGTAGTTGGCCGAGTTAAGAGGGTCTCCTTTTTTGAGGATCGGGCAAACGATGCAGAGGCTTCTGAGTTGGTGGATGTTACTTACCAAGTCATCTCCGCCGGTTTTATAAGGCTTAGCGGGAAGGTTTAGATATTGCTATCCTCACTTCATTCAAGTCGGGTGGTTGGTAGTTTTCGCTGTCGTTGTCAATAATCTGCATGACAGCGGAAAGTTGTTCGTCATCGCCGTTTGATAGTCGGCAGAAGTGGTTCTTCCATATCCTCAGAAGCAGCTGTGTCTCAACTACGACATTTCCTTGTTCATCACGACAGAATTCTGTTCGAGGCTTGTATCCTTGGCTTTGACATTTTACACATTTGTAGCATCGACGAACATAGTTTCCGGAGTGTTACCTACCTATATCTTCGATGGTGTTCTTGCTTTCTGCTCTGCCAATAAATCTCAATGGTAGCTCTTGTCTTCACCTGCAGCTTAGCCCTGTAAGCCTTGTATTTAGCTGCGAGCATGTGTCGGCATTTCTCATCAAACCAGGGGTTTCTTGCTGGTGGGCACGAGAAACCTAGCACATCAGTTGCGTCTGATCTAATGGCGTGTTGGTATCGTTGCCACAGTTCTTCGACATTCGATGCTGTTGGAATGGTGTTAATCGGCAGGTTAAGGGATACGCGTTGCTCGAAGGTCTTGGCGGTCTCTTGCGTTTTTCAGTCTTTCGATATTTAATTTTTTTTACAGTATTTCTGGATTGTTGTTGTGTGGTGGATATCCGCATTTTTACCTTTGCTGCATCTTACTGGATGCGTGCCTCTTGTCTATCGCGATGTGATCAATTTGGTTGACCGTTCGTTGATCTGGAGACCATGTCTCCTTATGGATAGTTAAGGAAGCCGTGTGCTGGCTATAGTAGCATTTCTTTCCGTAGCTAAGTCGATAAGCAAAAATTCGTTCCCAGACGTGTTGTCGGGTAGGCAATACTGCTCAAAGATATCTTCTCTTCCTACCATTGATTCCAAATCTCTTAGCAAGATTTTAACATCGTTCTTCGGTAGTTGCTCGTAGGTTTTGTCAAAGAGCTCGTAGAGCAATCCTTTGTTATAGCATCTGTTGAATATTGGCGAATTTGGCCTTGATGCGGTTTCCTACATTGCGTTCGCTAATATCTTGCAAACATAAGACTTCTTGCCTAAGTCTATCACTTATAACAAATCCGTATACAAATTGTGGCCGTTTCTGCTCACTATTACACAGTCCGTAGTAGATGTCACAGTTTTTCATCCTCTTTTTGCCCGGCCCATCCTATCGTATTTCCTGGACGGCAGTTATGTCAGCTTTATAGCAGTTTAAGGCTTTCGCTAGTTGTTCGCTTGCACATCTCCTGTCTAATATTCTTATATTCTAGGTGCAGATACGAACGACGATGTCCTTTTTTCGTTTAGTAGGGTCGTCAAATAAAATCAGTCATTTCCAAGGCTGTTGGTTGCATTATAACTACTGGATTTTTTCCGTGAGTGGGTAGTTAACCCAAAGCACAACCCCCAACCTGGAGTACCAGTTCCAATTTATTAGATAGCCCTAGGACACGGGGCCATCAGTATCCACTACGGGATTGAGCGCTGCCGTTCATCCTTTTGGTTCATCCGCCACCATCTCTGTTCAAGTGGCCTGACTTACCCTTGAAATTCCTAGACAACCTGTTTTCCGAATATGTCGAAGCAGCTTGCCTAGGTTCGCCTGGGACAGCAGGCCGGGTATTCATTTCATGCCATTCTCACCAGGCTGTTTATAGTGTTGCTGTTTTTCGTCTTGTTATCAAAACTCGCGCTTATCGTTTAGCAAGTCAAATCCTGTTGGATTAGACCAGTACCCGATGGTTACCACTTGGAGGTTAAAAATAAGCATCATGTGCTGGTGTAGTCAGATTTCAACGACTGGCGATTGCTAAGTTAAAGCCAATCAGAGTGTACCCTCGTTCTACAACATAGTTCTGTATAAAAGTGAAGCAAGTCCTTAATCTGTATAATAGTGTAGTAAATCCGCCGCCAAGCAACAAACAAAAAACAATAAAAAAGAGGTAAGCAACGCGAATAAATATGACGTATTATTGTAAAATACTGATTTTGTTATTATGGTGTGGTTGTGTAACAATAATATAAGTAACAATAAGCTGAGTAACATTTAACTATTTCCAGGAGAATGATGCCCAGATGATCCACCTTTATAATTTTCTTACTAATTGATGAAAGGGACGCATATGGATCCATTAACCTTTGGTGAAATCCTCCAATAAAATCTATGTGTACATATGTTTGCAAGAAAAATTAAATGGAATATCTGACATTAATGCCTCAAAGCTTGCTTCTCCCTTCATTTATGTGATTGTGTTTTAAAAAAAAAATATATCCCCAAATTTGGGCGCAGCAAAAGAACTTTGTGTGGGCGAAACATAGATGTTAGGATCGTTTCAATATGTTGTTTAGATACTTTTTCAGAATTCACTAAAGTTTGGCCAAAAACAAGGTTTTTCTAAAAATTCGGCGTGACAGTTGGCGAATTTCGAATTTTCTTATCTGTAGGCACACACAAGGATCCTGTGTACCAAATTTCACTATACCAGCTCAAAATTTAAGGCCCAGAAATCGTTGATGAACATACAGACGGACGGACGGAAAGACAGACAGGCTAAATCGACTCATCTACCGATTCTGAGTCGATCCATATGTTAAGCGAACTTTTAACCATTTATTTCGATAACACATGCATCGATTCTAAAGAAAGAGTGCAATATCCATTGACACGAAAAGGACTTTCTCTTTCAGCAACATGTACTATACACGCGCCTAAATTTCAATTGAAAAGCCGATTTTCTTGCCCTTTTACTAATTGGACTTGAAGCCGTCTAGATGGAATTAACCAATCTAATTGGATTTACCAAATTTATAAAAATTTTAAGAAATTGTTAGAACCAAAAAAAAGCGACTTAAGTGTAAGAAAATGTATATCGAAAATTATGTGTACATAATTCTAAATTTATATTTCTATAGGGAAATTAAAGAAAACTGTATGAGCAATTTCTCGAAGTTCAGAAATTTTTTTCATCTTTTTAATCAGAGTTCCACTCAACACCCTAGTTTTCTTAGGTGTATCTACCTAAATTATATCTCTATGTTACAAACTATGTAAAAAAAAAAATTATGGCGCAACAGGGTCGTTAGTACCCAGGGCCAAGCTTTTTTCTCACAACAATTCATGTGTGCGTGTGTACTTCTTAGCACGATGGAGGGACCTCCTGTTTTATGCCGAATCCGAACGGCTAAGTTGAGATAAGCTTTTCATGACAATTGATACTACTCGGACGATTTGTCAGATCATCACGAGAGGAGGGCCAGTGAAAAATCATTAAGGTGTTGCTACGGCTGGGAATCGGACCCAGACCTTCTGCGCGGCGGTTCATCGCACTAACCATCGCGCCACTGAGCCCTCTAACTTTGTATCAAAATTAAAATATCCATATGAGATTGGGTATAGTCACGTCGTTTAATTCAGGAGATACAGAACATATTATGCGAGGCTGCCGTAGCGAGGTTTCTGTAGGTGCGCACAATTTTCCGCAACGCATACTTCGTCGGAGGGTTCAAATTTTATTCGAGGTATGTGTCATCGGAAAACAAAAATCACTGCACTAGAGTCAACAATTCGTAGTTAAATTCCGCGAAGAATTTGTGACGGAGGAAATCGGAAAAAATTGCACTCAGCTGGCAAAAATTGCACGAAAAACGCACCTAAACGCACTTCAACGCAATTCACGGGGATGCGTTACAAAATGTTGGAGAAATATTCCGAACAGCTTTTCGGAAGAATACCTCGAACCTAATATCCTCCAAATCGTACAAAATCAAAGTATTTTCCGGTCCAAGGGATACCTCGATAGGGCTGATAGTAACCCTATTTTTGTGGGCTATTCAAACTCCATCGTATGCACTAACTTTTTTCAATAGCCTTTTTTGACAGATCACGTGTGAGTCGTGTCATGCTGTCATGTTATTTTTGTTTAGTATTGTTTGGCATTTCATAATGGGAAGACTTACGCGTGAACAACGTTTACAAATTGTTCAACTTTATGTGTTGAATGTGTTTCGTGCACTTCGCTCAACTTATGGTCAACATAATCGACCTACTGAGCGTACTATTCGCAACACCATCACCCATTTTGAGACCCAGCATTCATTATTGGATAATATTCGGCCGAATAGACCACGTCCAGCACGCTGTGAAGAAAATATAGCGGCCGTAGCTGAGAGTGTACACGAAGACCGTAAAGAGTCGATTCGCCGCCGTTCGCAGTAACTCGGACTGACGTATAGAACGACTTGGCGCATTTTACGTCAAGATCTTAAATTGAAAGCGTACAAAATACAGCTTGTGCAACAACTGAAGCCGCTCGACCTTCCCAAGCGACATCGCTTCGCTCTATGGGCTCTTGAAAAGTTTTAAGAAGATCCGACGTTTTCGAGGCAAATATTGTTTAGCGATGAGGCCCATTTCTGGCTCAATGGGTATGTAAACAAACAGAATTGCCGCATTTGGGACGAAGAGCAACCTGAAGAGATTGAAGAACTGCCACTTCATCCAGAAAAAACAACGGTTTGGTGTGTTTTGTGGGCCGGTGGAATCATCGGTCCATATTTCTTTAAAAATTATTCCGGTGCGAACGTAACCGTCAATGGCGACCGTTGTCGTGCCATGATAACCGACTATTTGATGCCTGAAATTGAAGCTCGTGATCTCGGCGATATTTGGTTTCAGCAAGACGGCGCCACTTCCCACACATCGCATCAATCAATGGACTTATTGAGAGATCATTTCGGTGAGCACATAATTTCACGTTTTGGGCCGGTCGATTGGCCACCAAGATCGTATGATATCACACCGTTAGACTTTTTTCTTTGGGGATATGTAAGTCAAAAGCTTATGCCGACAAAGCCGCTTCGATTCAGGCCTTGGAGGAAAACATCACGCGTGTCATTCGCCAGTGATCGAAAATTGGACTCAACGGATGGACCATCTGCGACGTAGCAACGGCCAACATTTGACATAATCTTTAAAAAATAAATGCCAAAGAATGTTCTTTCAAATGATAATAAACATTCTCTCCATTAAATTTGAATTTTCTGTGTTTTTTTCTTTAAAAAAGTAGGGAACCTCGAAATGGATCACCCAGTAAGAGATTTCGAAACGGTCGTCTACCCCGACGGGACTAAGATGAACTGTGGTTCTCTCTCTTCCAAGGCAAAGTGACATTGAAATAAGCCAGAGTGCAGATGAGCTGTTGCTTCACGTCTCACTGGCGGCAAGTGATATCCTGCAAGGTGCGGTTAAGGGACAAATGCACTCATACTTCCTGAAAAAGGCCGACTCAAAATGGAGAAGGGGAACAAATTGCGTCATATCGAGGACGATATGGCCCTCCTACGACAAAAACAGAACAAACGATCTACTAAATAGAACCCGCCCAGATATCGCAAGAACTACGGCGATAGTCACGGGACACTTACCATTTGGAGACCATGCGGCCAAACTAGGGACCGCAACGGTCAGTTGGGTTAGGTAACGCAAAAATAACCTTCCGATGTTTTTGGCTGTAATTTAAAAAAAAATGAAAAACTTTGATTCTTCTTGTGGATTATTTTTATTTGGTCTTTTAATTTTTTTTACATCAAGTCGAGAATATGATTGTCATTTGAGCCCTTTTTATGGCATTTTCCATCACTTTGGCCAGAACTTCCGGCGATAGGTCCTCACATCCTTGACGGAAATTGTCTTTAAGAGCTGCAAGAGTCTGAGGCTTGTTGACATAAACCCGCGACTTCAAAAAGCCCCACAAAAAGAAGTCTGGAGCGGTCAAATCAGGCGATCTTGCTGGCCAGTGCAAATCGCCAAAACGGGAGATTAGGCGCCCGGGAAATGCATCCTTCAGCATATCGGTTGTGGCACGTGCAGTGTGTGCCGTTGCACCGTCCTGTTGGAACCACATGTTTTCCAATCCCAATTCATCAAGTTGCGGCAAAAAGAACTCGTTGATCATTGCTCTGTAGCGCTCACCATTCACAGTAACCGTTTGGCCCGCGACGTCTTCGAAGAAAAAAGGTCCAGCGAAAACAGCACACCATACAGTGACTTTGAGCGGATGTTATGGCTCTTCGTGTGTTACACGCGGATTTTCAGTGCCCCAGAAGCGTAAATTCTGCTTATTTACGTACCTGCTAAGATGGAAATGGGCCTCATCACTCATGATTATTTTTGATGAAAAATCATCTTCCTCTTGGTGGTGATTAAGGATGGTTTGAGCGTATGTTAGACGCGATTGGCGGTCAGCAGCTAACAGTTGATGCACCGTCTGGACTTTGTACGGAAACATCTTCAAATCGTGTACCAAAATTCGCTGTAAAGACCGTCGACTGATACCCATTTGCGCGGCACGTCGTCTGGTCGATGTCGACGGCGGCGCTTCCATGACATCTTCGGCTACAGCAGCAATATTCTCTGCAGAACGGCTACTCCGGGGTCTGCCACGCCTGGCAGCATCTCGTATTGTGCCAGTCTCTTCCAGGCGAGCGGCTAAATTCACGTTGTGCCAAAGTCACCGACCGATTATCCGCTTTCTGGAGCAGTGTAGCGTATTAACGTGTATTTCGCATGTGTTTACTACACAAATGTCAAAACAGAACTGACATTAGGGGCCAATCGCAAAATTTATAGCATTTCCTGACAGGAGGATTACTTTTGCGCCACCTTGTATAAAAGATGCCGTCCATTTGTTTTGATTCCACCAGATCTAAATTGCATCTTTGGTTGTTCTTCTCAACCGGCAGTGGTCGCCTAGTACCCATATTACCTAAGACCACATTTTAAAACCAACTTAACATTCTTGATGGCATGGGACATCATCGGATTACGTTGGTTATTATCAGATTTACACTAATCGATATAAATCATTGGATCTCCTGTCAAAAGTTTGGGTTGATAGTCATGAGCCAACTGTACTCGATATCTTTCATCATTTTCCAGAACTTGGACCAACTTTTCGCCTGTTGGATGATTCGACGTCTACCTCTTCTTAACAGCGGTTGTTGATAAGTTAGCCAGAGACACTGAGAAAGGAGGACAACAATTAAACCATACTCAGGTGGACCAAGGCACAGTGATTCCCTGTTGCCAACTTTTATTACGTTAATTCGTTATTTTGTTTGGTCAAGTTGACAAATTGTTGAGTTACAATGCGGTTACCGCCTCTGGTAGGGCAATCTTATACTGGTGGGGTTTTATTATTTGTTTTTGTTGGTTTCTGTTGTTTCCTCTTCTTTTGAAGTTTTATTGCATTCTTTATTATATTTCCCAGTTCATCGACATTTCGTGTGAGTTATTATAGCAGTTTATGTGAAACACGTTTAATGGTGCGTTTGCTTGGACATAATAATAACTGTGCTTAAATGTTAACTACATAGTTAAAGAGTGTCGAAATTACATAACGAGATTTGTTTATAAGACTGGAATTATATAAACGATAGCAGATTATGATATAAAATAAAGAACAAGAGTGAAGCAGACACTCTGGGTTACACAGATGTTGCTGGGAGTTTTTCTCTGCTAATTGAAATCGTTTTATAGAGTCCAATTATAATGGTTGGATGTTGTAGAACAAGGGTATACTCCGATTGGCTTTAACTTGGCAATGCACCTTGAACAGATATGGTGGCGGGTGAACCGAAAAGCCAACCGCAGCGCTCAATCCCGTAGTGGGTACTGACGGCCCCAGTCCTAGGGGTATCTAATAAATTGGAAGTAGCCCTCCAGGTTGAAAAATGAGCTTTGGGTTTCTTCCCACACATAGAAAAAATCCACTAGTTTCGAAGCAACCAATAGCCTCGAAAGAACTGATTTTATTGTTGATGACCCTGCTAATCAAAAAAAAGGACAACGACGTTCGTATCTGCACCTGGAACGTGAGAACATTAAACAGGAGAGGTGCAAGCGAACAAATAGCGGAAGCCCTAAACTGCTGCAAAGCAAACATTTCTGCCATCCCGGAAATACCGGGCATAAAGAGAATGAAAAGCTGTGACATTATAGTGAGCAGAAACAGCGACTATTCGCATGCGGATTTATTATAAGTGCCATACTAAGTCTTATGTTTCCAAGACATTAGCGAACGCATTGTTACAATTCGCATCAGGGCCAAACTCGCCAACATACGCTTAATATGCGCTGACGCCCCGGCCGTAGACAAATAATGATATAGTGGAAGACTGTTTGTACTATAGCATTGGTAGAACTTTTGAGTGGCTACCGAAGAACGATGTTTAAATCGTACTAGGATATTTATTTGTGAACATAGGAAGAGAAGACATTTTTTGCCTTAATGTCGGAAAACATAGCTTACACGACAACACGTCTGGTAACAGACTTAAGCTAACTGAATTCGCTACGGAACAAACTGCCACTACAGCCATCACACGATTTGGCCACGTCGATATTCATAAGGCGTCTCCAGGTCAACAAATGGTCAACCAAATTGATCACATTCCGATAGACAAAAGGCACACATCCAGTACTTTGGATGTCCGAACAATCCGAGCAGCTAACGTCGACTCGGACCACTACCTTATTGCAGCAAGAAACCCCTGGTTTGATCAGGAATGCCGACTGATGCTCGAAGCCAAGAACAAGGCCTAGAAGGCTAAGCTGCTGGTGAAGTCAAGAGCTGCCATTGAGCTCTATAGGCAGAGAAGAAGGGAAAAACACCGGCTTTGCAGAAAGAAGAAAAAAGAGCAAGAAAAGTGCGCGATCGAGGATATAGAGAGGCGCCACTCCAGGAACGCTATTCGCAAGTTTTGCAAAAGCGTAAAACGTCTAAGCCAAGGATGCTCGAACAGAATCCTGTCGAGATGAACCAAGCAAAATCTGGTCGGATGAAAGTATGTGTGAAGAATGGAACCTCAGCATCGTTTGTCAGATCCACAAAATAGCGACCCTCTATACTGCGTCAACTATACAAAGTCCTATCTGCCGTAATATGTTAATTCCTGAAACCGTTTACCAACAACCTGATCGGCCATTATCAGTGCGGCTTTTAACCCAGAAAAGACCACAATCGATTTTATTTTCACACTTCGGCAGATCCAATAACTCCAGATCGATACTTGCTATTCACCGATTTCAAAGCCGCATACGACAGCATTTAAAGAGACGAACTATACAGAGCCATGCCTAGTTTTGGTATACCGCCCACACTCGTCCGTTGCAGGTGAAGACGAGAGCTAAGAAAGATGGAGAATTCTCGCTGCTCCATCAGGGTCGGAAACGACCTCACTGACATATTCTATGCCAAAAAAGGATTTAGACAAGGCAATGCGCTGTCGTTTGACTTCTTCAATGTGATTCTTGAGAGGTTTGTGCAAAACTCCCGAGCCAACACACCAGAGGCACAATTTCCAAAAAATCTTTATAACTGCTAGCATACGCCGACGATATTGACATCATTGGTAGGACTCAACGTGATGTCATAGCCACTTTTGCTTGTATACAGAAGGAAGCGACGACAAATGATTTAGCAGTAAATGAGGGCAAGACGAAGTATATGCTGTCAACAGGAAAGGAATCGGACTGAACGTCACCATTGACAGATATAGATTTGAGGGAATACGGGACTTTTTTTGTCTACCTCAGCTCCCCTATTAATTCTGACAACAACATCTCGTCAGAAATTAAACGAAGAATTGCTCTTGCCAACCGCTGGTTTTTTGGGCTAGGAAGGCAATTCAGTAGTTAAGTCCCTACTCGAACTACTAAGAAGATCTTGTATAAGACCCTGATCATTCCAGTCCTGCTCTACGCCGGACCGTCTCAAAAGCGTATAATGAAATCCCTGGTCGATTCGAGAAACAATTTCTTTGAAAAATCGTTGGTACCGTTTACGTTGACGGGCTATGGAGACGAAGATCTTGGTTGAATCTATACTATACGAGCTGTACACCGACATGTACAAAAAAACTCCGCATTGGACGTTTCAGATGGCTAGAACATGTAGAACGAATGGACACCAATACTATGGCTCGCAGAGTCGTCGATTCCCAGCCAGACGTAGAACGCTCTAGAGGAGGACCTCGTCTTAAGTGGCGCGCATAAGTAGAAATCGACCTCAAACAACTTGGAGTGCGCAACTGAAGGCAGTTAGCTAAGGACCGGGCTAATTGGAATTAACCTGGGCATGTTGGTTGATGCCCAGGTTAATTCCGGACTGTAGCGCCACTTACGCTCCGACGGAGGAAAGAGATGATATAGCTAAAGATTGCTTCTACGAGCTGCTTGGCAAAACCCATGAGCGACTACCGAAGTATAACGTTAAAATCGTGCTCGGAGACTTGAACGAAAAGGTAGGATATAAAGAGGTGCCACTCCAGGAACGATGTTCGCAAGTTTTACCAAAGTGCAAAATGTCAAAGCCAAGGATACAAGGCTTGATTTCGTAAACAGGAAAGTCCATAGCCGATCAAATTTGCACACTTCGGCAGGTCCTGGAAAAACCAGAGAAGTCCAAATCGATTCCCACCACCTTTTCATCAATTTCAAAGCCGCATTCGACAGCATTTATAGAGACGAACTATACAGAGCCATGTCTAGATAGAACGGTAGAACGAATGGACACTAATATTCCGGCTTGAAGAGTCTTTGATTCCCAGCCAGACGTCGCACGCAGTAGAGGAAGACCTCGCCTTATGTGGCACGCACAAGTAGAAACCGACCTAAACCAACTTGGAGTGCGCAACCTGAGGCAGTTAGCTAAGGACCGGGATAATTGGAGAGGCATGTTGGTTGAGGCCCAGTTTCATCCCGGACTGTAGCGCCACTTAAGTAAGTAAGTAAAAGCGTTTTGTAATTTCATTGCTGGTAGCCATGGCTCAGAGGAATGCGTAGTTGACTGATAATTCAAACGCTGCGGGTTCAAGCCCTAGCTTCGGCAGCATTGTTTTTCTACAAAAAACTTCGGCTTATCTGAGGCCACCTGTGCGATAATATGAAACGATATAAATCTATGTCTCCTCCTCAGTACCACGTAGGTTTATGTCATATGGCTTTCATTCTATGTGTCTAACTGTCTCTCTCTGTTCTATTAATGTCTTGCTCGGTCCCAGCCGATGGCCTCAGCCGTTAGTGCTGTAACGTGTCTGTAGTTCGTTGCATTCATGTGCGAAGTACTTTGATGTCAATGTCAAGTATTGTCGGAAATCATAGCCTACACGAAAATACGTCTGGCAACGGACTTGGGCTGCTTGACTTCGACACGGAACGAAATGCCACTACAGCCAGCACACGGTTTTCTCACCTCGATAAACATGGCGGTCTACATATCCACGAAATGTCAACCAAATTGATGACATTTCGATGGACAAGAGGCACGCATACAGTATTTTGGGTACCCAAGCATTCTAAGGAGCTAACGTCGACTTGGTTCACTACCTTCTTTTAGCCAAGGTAAGAATGCGGATATCCACCACGCCACAACTATCCAGAAATATTGGAATAAAACTTTCGGAACAACAGGTTCACAACCAGCGCCTAGCTCTCGCATAACCATTTATGTTTGCTTGTGTACTTCATGCATAATGGCGGGACCTCCTGTTATATCGCTCCACTGAGCCCAACGTTGTATAGCTCTTTAAATTCTTCGTTAAATCTTCGGCTCCATGGAATGTCTATGCAAACAGAACTGAAGATTTTCCGAAGAATTTTGCTCTCTCCTGCTCCGAAGAATCAGCGGTTGTCAAGAGTAGATGGAGTTCAAAAGACGGACGAGTTTGGGTGGTATACCAAAACTAGATTTCACTCTATTTAATTCGTGTCTATAAAAAGCTATCTATTTCGCTTTGAAATCGATGATTTGTATCTTATTGGACCAAGCGACAGTCAAATCCCTGGAATCCACCTCGTTGAAATCGAAGTCAACCCACGAATGCCGACTATCTCTTAATGAGATGGCAGAGCATTTCAGCATTCACATCTTTTGGCTGCCGGGTCACACTGATATTCCAGGGAACTGGAAGGCGGATGAGTTTGCCAGACAGGGCAATGCCCTTGATATTCTACCGCCAGCAGATATGTTAGGTATATCCCTCGTTACATGTAAATTTCAGATCAAAGTTGATTCCTTTCAAAGTGAGTGGTGGGTGCACGACTGGGTCGTATGCAAATTTCTCTTTCACAGAGAGTTAGGCGTTAGATTAAATCCTAAGCAAGGTGATAGAGATTTCGATTATTGATGCGAAAATGGCATAAATAATGTCGAAATGTGATTAAACGAACGCTTATTCCGGAATTTGAAGGAATCGGTGTCCATGTGAATTGTTATGATTTTCCGTTATTTACCAAAACTTAAAACTCCGTTTTGAGTTATGTGTGGAACTGTTGCAAACAGTCACAGAAGTATATAAAAATTAAATTTGATTCAATTTGACAAAATAGTTGGCGAGAAAATAACATTTTTCTCTATATGGCCTAAATGCAAAAATCCGTTATATGGATTTTCTCAATCAAAAAAACTGGGTATGCGGTTTTGATGGAACTTTTATGCTTCTAGTAGATATGAAGTTTTATCAAAATCGCAATAGTCCTTTTCAAAAAAAATGAGGTTAAGTATAAAATTTATATGACAGGTACCGGTAAAAACATGGCTAAAAGCAAACAAAAAATCTCCTAGAATTTTGATCAAAAAAACGCTGGATACGAAGGCTGGAGAGACCATAACGAATAGACGGACCGCCGAACCGACGGCCGGAATTCCAAAAACAACTTTTCTGGGTTTTTGGAATTCGTGAGAACGACAGAAAGGAAAGTGAAAGTAAATTTAGAAGCTGACATACCCATACAGTGGTGCGAAAACTAAATTTCGATAAATTTCAAGTTTGAATTTAAATTTCCTTTTTGGTTTTCTTGGGGAATTTTGGTGAATAATTTTTGGTAAGAGTGAGTGGAGCACCTGGACTTCTAGTGGAAATTGTAGGCATAATAGGCTAGCAAATAGGATTTTTATCAAACGCAGAGGTTTCACGACAAAGTCATAGGCAAGTCTGAAGCCTCTGCTACCCTTTTTTTTTTTTAAAGTGGGACTAAAAAAAAAACATCAAGGCCACAGTTAAAACGGCCGTTAAGGAACGGTGGCGGTAACGAGGTCGAAATCGACAAGTGTGTGCCTCAATAGTGGAAAAAAATGTAAGTGCACCCCAGAGGTTAATTTTTAAAAATGTCAAGTAGGTGCTCCGACACTATAAGAAAAGACAACTTACCCCCAAATACCCAGCAAATTATATATATAAAGGGTGATCCATTTCGAGGTTCCCTACTTTTTTAAAGAAAAAAAACACAGAAAATTCAAATTTAATGGCGAATGTTTATTATCATTTGAAAGAACATTCTTTGGCATTTATTTTTTGAAGATTATGTCTATCAAATGTTGGCCGTTGCTACGTCGCAGATGGTCCATCCGTTGAGTCCAATTTTCGATCACTCGTTCGAGCATTTCGACTGGTAACTGGCGAATGATACGCGTGATGTTTTCCTCCAAGGCCTGAATCGAAGCGGGTTTGTCGGCATAAGCTTTTGACTTTACATATCCCCACAGGAAAAAGTCTAACGGTGTGATATCACAAGATCTGGGTGGCCAATCGACCGGCCCAAAACGTGAAATTATGTGCTCACCGAAATGTTCTCTCAATATGTCCATTGATTGATGCGATGTATTGGAAGTGGCGCCGTCTTGCTGAAACCAAATGTCGTCGAGATCACGAGCTTCAATTTCAGGCATCAAATAGTCGGTTATCATGGCACGACAACGGTCGCCATTGACGGTTACGTTTGCACCGGCATAATTTTTAAAGAAATATGGACCGATGATTCCACCGGCCCACGAACCACACCAAACCGTTGTTTTTTCTGGATGAAGTGGCAGTTCTTCAATCTCTTTAGGTTGCTCTTCGTCCCAAATGCGGCAATTCTGTTTGTTTACATACCCATCGAGCCAGAAATGGGCCTCATCGCTAAAAAAACTTTGCCTCGAAAACGTCGGATCTTCTTGTTTTCAAGAGCCCATAGAGCGAAGCGATGTCGCTTGGGAAGGTCGAGCGGCTTCAGTTGTTGCAAAAGCTGTATTTTGTACGCTTTCAATTTAAGATCTTGACGTAAAATGCGCCAAGTCGTTCCATACGTCAGTCCGAGTTACTGCGAACGGCGGCGAATCGACTCTCTACGGTCTTCATGTACACTCTCAGCTACGGCCGCTATATTTTCTTCACAGCGTGCTGGACGTGGTCTATTCGGTCGAATATTATCCAATAATGAATACTTGGTCTCAAAATGGGTGATGGTGTTGCGAATAGTACGCTCAGTAGGCCGATTATGTTGACCATAAGTTGAGCGAAGTGCACGAAACACATTCAACACATAAAGTTGAACAATTTGTAAACGTTGTTCACGCGTAAGTTTTTCCATTATGAAATGCCAAACAATACTAAACAAAAATAACATGACAGCATGACACGACTCACACGTGATCTGTGAAAAAAGGCTATTGAAAAAAGTATCTCTACTTGGATCACCCGTTATATGTATATATATACGTGCAAGAAATATCGTGGTTTAGAACGTATACGCCTACGATCGTTATTCCTGGGTGAAAAGACAAAACTATAAGTGAAAGCGAATTTTTACTAATGATTTTTTTTTGTTATTTTAAAATATAATTTTTGTAATTTTAGCATTTAAGTGCAAATTTAGTTCAGCTTTTTTTTCTTAATTTTTTGAATATTCTGCGTTTAATTTTTTTTTGTGTGCGCGTTAAACCATATTTGGTCAACCATCCTCGTCATCTTCCTTTGGTGCTGCCGGTAGGACTTCCGGGGACAAATACAGGATAACCGTAAGTCATTGTTTAAGTTTTTCTATATATTTTATTGAATACATAATTAAGTAAATAAAAATTAAGGACAGAATTTACTTAGTTTTAGTTTTCCTTTTCTTTTCTTTTTTTTTTGAAAATTTATCAAAATTTCTTGTAAAAAAAAAAAATTATCTCGCAACAGGCTCGTTAGTACTCAGGGCCTAGCTATCTTCTCACAACCATTCATGTGTGCGTGTGTACTTCTTTGCACGATGGCGGGACCTCCTGTTTTATGCCGAATCCGAACGGCTAAGTTGAGATAAGCTTTTCATGACAATTGATACTACTCGGACGATTTGTCAGATAATCACGAGAGGAGGGCCAGTGAAAAACCATTTAGGTGTTGCTACGGCTGGGAATCAAACCCAGACCTTCTGCACGGCAGTTCATCGCACTAACCATCGCGCCACTGAGCGCGTTGTGTTAGTGATAATTTAATTTAAGTTAGTGATGTTGCTGGGAGTTTTTCTCTGCTAATTGAAATCGTTTTATAGAGTCCAATTATAATGGTTGGATGTTGTAGAACAAGGGTATACTCCGATTGGCTTTAACTTGGCAATGCACCTTGAACAGATATGGTGGCGGGTGAACCGAAAAGCCAACCGCAGCGCTCAATCCCGTAGTGGGTACTGACGGCCCCAGTCCTAGGGGTATCTAATAAATTGGAAGTAGCCCTCCAGGTTGAAAAATGAGCTTTGGGTTTCTTCCCACACATAGAAAAAATCCACTAGTTTCGAAGCAACCAATAGCCTCGAAAGAACTGATTTTATTGTTGATGACCCTGCTAATCAAAAAAAAGGACAACGACGTTCGTATCTGCACCTGGAACGTGAGAACATTAAACAGGAGAGGTGCAAGCGAACAAATAGCGGAAGCCCTAAACTGCTGCAAAGCAAACATTTCTGCCATCCCGGAAATACCGGGCATAAAGAGAATGAAAAGCTGTGACATTATAGTGAGCAGAAACAGCGACTATTCGCATGCGGATTTATTATAAGTGCCATACTAAGTCTTATGTTTCCAAGACATTAGCGAACGCATTGTTACAATTCGCATCAGGGCCAAACTCGCCAACATACGCTTAATATGCGCTGACGCCCCGGCCGTAGACAAATAATGATATAGTGGAAGACTGTTTGTACTATAGCATTGGTAGAACTTTTGAGTGGCTACCGAAGAACGATGTTTAAATCGTACTAGGATATTTATTTGTGAACATAGGAAGAGAAGACATTTTTTGCCTTAATGTCGGAAAACATAGCTTACACGACAACACGTCTGGTAACAGACTTAAGCTAACTGAATTCGCTACGGAACAAACTGCCACTACAGCCATCACACGATTTGGCCACGTCGATATTCATAAGGCGTCTCCAGGTCAACAAATGGTCAACCAAATTGATCACATTCCGATAGACAAAAGGCACACATCCAGTACTTTGGATGTCCGAACAATCCGAGCAGCTAACGTCGACTCGGACCACTACCTTATTGCAGCAAGAAACCCCTGGTTTGATCAGGAATGCCGACTGATGCTCGAAGCCAAGAACAAGGCCTAGAAGGCTAAGCTGCTGGTGAAGTCAAGAGCTGCCATTGAGCTCTATAGGCAGAGAAGAAGGGAAAAACACCGGCTTTGCAGAAAGAAGAAAAAAGAGCAAGAAAAGTGCGCGATCGAGGATATAGAGAGGCGCCACTCCAGGAACGCTATTCGCAAGTTTTGCAAAAGCGTAAAACGTCTAAGCCAAGGATGCTCGAACAGAATCCTGTCGAGATGAACCAAGCAAAATCTGGTCGGATGAAAGTATGTGTGAAGAATGGAACCTCAGCATCGTTTGTCAGATCCACAAAATAGCGACCCTCTATACTGCGTCAACTATACAAAGTCCTATCTGCCGTAATATGTTAATTCCTGAAACCGTTTACCAACAACCTGATCGGCCATTATCAGTGCGGCTTTTAACCCAGAAAAGACCACAATCGATTTTATTTTCACACTTCGGCAGATCCAATAACTCCAGATCGATACTTGCTATTCACCGATTTCAAAGCCGCATACGACAGCATTTAAAGAGACGAACTATACAGAGCCATGCCTAGTTTTGGTATACCGCCCACACTCGTCCGTTGCAGGTGAAGACGAGAGCTAAGAAAGATGGAGAATTCTCGCTGCTCCATCAGGGTCGGAAACGACCTCACTGACATATTCTATGCCAAAAAAGGATTTAGACAAGGCAATGCGCTGTCGTTTGACTTCTTCAATGTGATTCTTGAGAGGTTTGTGCAAAACTCCCGAGCCAACACACCAGAGGCACAATTTCCAAAAAATCTTTATAACTGCTAGCATACGCCGACGATATTGACATCATTGGTAGGACTCAACGTGATGTCATAGCCACTTTTGCTTGTATACAGAAGGAAGCGACGACAAATGATTTAGCAGTAAATGAGGGCAAGACGAAGTATATGCTGTCAACAGGAAAGGAATCGGACTGAACGTCACCATTGACAGATATAGATTTGAGGGAATACGGGACTTTTTTAGTCTACCTCAGCTCCCCTATTAATTCTGACAACAACATCTCGTCAGAAATTAAACGAAGAATTGCTCTTGCCAACCGCTGGTTTTTTGGGCTAGGAAGGCAATTCAGTAGTTAAGTCCCTACTCGAACTACTAAGAAGATCTTGTATAAGACCCTGATCATTCCAGTCCTGCTCTACGCCGGACCGTCTCAAAAGCGTATAATGAAATCCCTGGTCGATTCGAGAAACAATTTCTTTGAAAAATCGTTGGTACCGTTTACGTTGACGGGCTATGGAGACGAAGATCTTGGTTGAATCTATACTATACGAGCTGTACACCGACATGTACAAAAAAACTCCGCATTGGACGTTTCAGATGGCTAGAACATGTAGAACGAATGGACACCAATACTATGGCTCGCAGAGTCGTCGATTCCCAGCCAGACGTAGAACGCTCTAGAGGAGGACCTCGTCTTAAGTGGCGCGCATAAGTAGAAATCGACCTCAAACAACTTGGAGTGCGCAACTGAAGGCAGTTAGCTAAGGACCGGGCTAATTGGAATTAACCTGGGCATGTTGGTTGATGCCCAGGTTAATTCCGGACTGTAGCGCCACTTACGCTCCGACGGAGGAAAGAGATGATATAGCTAAAGATTGCTTCTACGAGCTGCTTGGCAAAACCCATGAGCGACTACCGAAGTATAACGTTAAAATCGTGCTCGTAGACTTGAACGAAAAGGTAGGATATAAAGAGGTGCCACTCCAGGAACGATGTTCGCAAGTTTTACCAAAGTGCAAAATGTCAAAGCCAAGGATACAAGGCTTGATTTCGTAAACAGGAAAGTCCATAGCCGATCAAATTTGCACACTTCGGCAGGTCCTGGAAAAACCAGAGAAGTCCAAATCGATTCCCACCACCTTTTCATCAATTTCAAAGCCGCATTCGACAGCATTTATAGAGACGAACTATACAGAGCCATGTCTAGATAGAACGGTAGAACGAATGGACACTAATATTCCGGCTTGAAGAGTCTTTGATTCCCAGCCAGACGTCGCACGCAGTAGAGGAAGACCTCGCCTTATGTGGCACGCACAAGTAGAAACCGACCTAAACCAACTTGGAGTGCGCAACCTGAGGCAGTTAGCTAAGGACCGGGATAATTGGAGAGGCATGTTGGTTGAGGCCCAGTTTCATCCCGGACTGTAGCGCCACTTAAGTAAGTAAGTAAAAGCGTTTTGTAATTTCATTGCTGGTAGCCATGGCTCAGAGGAATGCGTAGTTGACTGATAATTCAAACGCTGCGGGTTCAAGCCCTAGCTTCGGCAGCATTGTTTTTCTACAAAAAACTTCGGCTTATCTGAGGCCACCTGTGCGATAATATGAAACGATATAAATCTATGTCTCCTCCTCAGTACCACGTAGGTTTATGTCATATGGCTTTCATTCTATGTGTCTAACTGTCTCTCTCTGTTCTATTAATGTCTTGCTCGGTCCCAGCCGATGGCCTCAGCCGTTAGTGCTGTAACGTGTCTGTAGTTCGTTGCATTCATGTGCGAAGTACTTTGATGTCAATGTCAAGTATTGTCGGAAATCATAGCCTACACGAAAATACGTCTGGCAACGGACTTGGGCTGCTTGACTTCGACACGGAACGAAATGCCACTACAGCCAGCACACGGTTTTCTCACCTCGATAAACATGGCGGTCTACATATCCACGAAATGTCAACCAAATTGATGACATTTCGATGGACAAGAGGCACGCATACAGTATTTTGGGTACCCAAGCATTCTAAGGAGCTAACGTCGACTTGGTTCACTACCTTCTTTTAGCCAAGGTAAGAATGCGGATATCCACCACGCCACAACTATCCAGAAATATTGGAATAAAACTTTCGGAACAACAGGTTCACAACCAGCGCCTAGCTCTCGCATAACCATTTATGTTTGCTTGTGTACTTCATGCATAATGGCGGGACCTCCTGTTATATCGCTCCACTGAGCCCAACGTTGTATAGCTCTTTAAATTCTTCGTTAAATCTTCGGCTCCATGGAATGTCTATGCAAACAGAACTGAAGATTTTCCGAAGAATTTTGCTCTCTCCTGCTCCGAAGAATCAGCGGTTGTCAAGAGTAGATGGAGTTCAAAAGACGGACGAGTTTGGGTGGTATACCAAAACTAGATTTCACTCTATTTAATTCGTGTCTATAAAAAGCTATCTATTTCGCTTTGAAATCGTTGATTTGTATCTTATTGGACCAAGCGACAGTCAAATCCCTGGAATCCACCTCGTTGAAATCGAAGTCAACCCACGAATGCCGACTATCTCTTAATGAGATGGCAGAGCATTTCAGCATTCACATCTTTTGGCTGCCGGGTCACACTGATATTCCAGGGAACTGGAAGGCGGATGAGTTTGCCAGACAGGGCAATGCCCTTGATATTCTACCGCCAGCAGATATGTTAGGTATATCCCTCGTTACATGTAAATTTCAGATCAAAGTTGATTCCTTTCAAAGTGAGTGGTGGGTGCACGACTGGGTCGTATGCAAATTTCTCTTTCACAGAGAGTTAGGCGTTAGATTAAATCCTAAGCAAGGTGATAGAGATTTCGATTATTGATGCGAAAATGGCATAAATAATGTCGAAATGTGATTAAACGAACGCTTATTCCGGAATTTGAAGGAATCGGTGTCCATGTGAATTGTTATGATTTTCCGTTATTTACCAAAACTTAAAACTCCGTTTTGAGTTATGTGTGGAACTGTTGCAAACAGTCACAGAAGTATATAAAAATTAAATTTGATTCAATTTGACAAAATAGTTGGCGAGAAAATAACATTTTTCTCTATATGGCCTAAATGCAAAAATCCGTTATATGGATTTTCTCAATCAAAAAAACTGGGTATGCGGTTTTGATGGAACTTTTATGCTTCTAGTAGATATGAAGTTTTATCAAAATCGCAATAGTCCTTTTCAAAAAAAATGAGGTTAAGTATAAAATTTATATGACAGGTACCGGTAAAAACATGGCTAAAAGCAAACAAAAAATCTCCTAGAATTTTGATCAAAAAAACGCTGGATACGAAGGCTGGAGAGACCATAACGAATAGACGGACCGCCGAACCGACGGCCGGAATTCCAAAAACAACTTTTCTGGGTTTTTGGAATTCGTGAGAACGACAGAAAGGAAAGTGAAAGTAAATTTAGAAGCTGACATACCCATACAGTGGTGCGAAAACTAAATTTCGATAAATTTCAAGTTTGAATTTAAATTTCCTTTTTGGTTTTCTTGGGGAATTTTGGTGAATAATTTTTGGTAAGAGTGAGTGGAGCACCTGGACTTCTAGTGGAAATTGTAGGCATAATAGGCTAGCAAATAGGATTTTTATCAAACGCAGAGGTTTCACGACAAAGTCATAGGCAAGTCTGAAGCCTCTGCTACCCTTTTTTTTTTTTAAAGTGGGACTAAAAAAAAAACATCAAGGCCACAGTTAAAACGGCCGTTAAGGAACGGTGGCGGTAACGAGGTCGAAATCGACAAGTGTGTGCCTCAATAGTGGAAAAAAATGTAAGTGCACCCCAGAGGTTAATTTTTAAAAATGTCAAGTAGGTGCTCCGACACTATAAGAAAAGACAACTTACCCCCAAATACCCAGCAAATTATATATATAAAGGGTGATCCATTTCGAGGTTCCCTACTTTTTTAAAGAAAAAAAACACAGAAAATTCAAATTTAATGGCGAATGTTTATTATCATTTGAAAGAACATTCTTTGGCATTTATTTTTTGAAGATTATGTCTATCAAATGTTGGCCGTTGCTACGTCGCAGATGGTCCATCCGTTGAGTCCAATTTTCGATCACTCGTTCGAGCATTTCGACTGGTAACTGGCGAATGATACGCGTGATGTTTTCCTCCAAGGCCTGAATCGAAGCGGGTTTGTCGGCATAAGCTTTTGACTTTACATATCCCCACAGGAAAAAGTCTAACGGTGTGATATCACAAGATCTGGGTGGCCAATCGACCGGCCCAAAACGTGAAATTATGTGCTCACCGAAATGTTCTCTCAATATGTCCATTGATTGATGCGATGTATTGGAAGTGGCGCCGTCTTGCTGAAACCAAATGTCGTCGAGATCACGAGCTTCAATTTCAGGCATCAAATAGTCGGTTATCATGGCACGACAACGGTCGCCATTGACGGTTACGTTTGCACCGGCATAATTTTTAAAGAAATATGGACCGATGATTCCACCGGCCCACGAACCACACCAAACCGTTGTTTTTTCTGGATGAAGTGGCAGTTCTTCAATCTCTTTAGGTTGCTCTTCGTCCCAAATGCGGCAATTCTGTTTGTTTACATACCCATCGAGCCAGAAATGGGCCTCATCGCTAAACAAACTTTGCCTCGAAAACGTCGGATCTTCTTGTTTTCAAGAGCCCATAGAGCGAAGCGATGTCGCTTGGGAAGGTCGAGCGGCTTCAGTTGTTGCACAAGCTGTATTTTGTATGCTTTCAATTTAAGATCTTGACGTAAAATGCGCCAAGTCGTTCCATACGTCAGTCCGAGTTACTGCGAACGGCGGCGAATCGACTCTTTACGGTCTTCGTGTACACTCTCAGCTACGGCCGCTATATTTTCTTCACAGCGTGCTGGACGTGGTCTATTCGGTCGAATATTATCCAATAATGAATGCTGGGTCTCAAAATGGGTGATGGTGTTGCGAATAGTACGCTCAGTAGGCCTATTATGTTGACCATAAGTTGAGCGAAGTGCACGAAACACATTCAACACATAAAGTTGAACAATTTGTAAACGTTGTTCACGCGTAAGTCTTTCCATTATGAAACGCCAAACAATACTAAACAAAAATAACATGACACGACTCACATGTGATCTGTCAAAAAAGGCTATTGAAAAAAGTATCTCTACTTGGATCACCCGTTATATGTATATATATACGTGCAAGAAATAACGTGGCTTAGAACGTATACGCCTACGATCGTTATTCCTGGGTGAAAAGACAAAACTATAAGTGAAAGCGAATTTTTACTAATGATTTTTTTTTGTTATTTTAAAATATAATTTTTGTAATTTTAGCATTTAAGTGCAAATTTAGTTCAGCTTTTTTTTCTTAATTTTTTGAATATTCTGCGTTTAATTTTTTTTTGTGTGCGCGTTAAACCATATTTGGTCAACCATCCTCGTCATCTTCCTTTGGTGCTGCCGGTAGGACTTCCGGGGACAAATACAGGATAACCGTAAGTCATTGTTTAAGTTTTTCTATATATTTTATTGAATACATAATTAAGTAAATAAAAATTAAGGACAGAATTTACTTAGTTTTAGTTTTCCTTTTCTTTTCTTTTTTTTTTGAAAATTTATCAAAATTTCTTGTAAAAAAAAAAAATTATCTCGCAACAGGCTCGTTAGTACTCAGGGCCTAGCTATCTTCTCACAACCATTCATGTGTGCGTGTGTACTTCTTTGCACGATGGCGGGACCTCCTGTTTTATGCCGAATCCGAAAGGCTAAGTTGAGATAAGCTTTTCATGTTTATTGATACTACTCGGATGATTTGTCAGATCATCACGAGAGGAGGGCCAGTGAAAAACCATTTAGGTGTTGCTACGGCTGGGAATCAAACCCAGACCTTCTGCACGGCAGTTCATCGCACTAACCATCGCGCCACTGAGCGCGTTGTGTTAGTGATAATTTTTTTTATTTTGAGTGCTGAAATCTCTTTTTGATGGGGGTGTGTGGACGGTAGGCGGGGCCGTTCATTGGTGATTCGATATGGACATAACAGAACGTTAAACTGACGACGACAGGACTTGAAATGATTTGAACTTTTCCTTTTACTTTTCGGGACTTAGGTTGCGGCTGAGAAGTGCAAGGGGCTATCTCTTGTGGACGTGGCCAGGAGGATAGCCTACGGATGTGTCACGTGACGCAAAGTGGTGAAAAGGCCAAACTCTGCCATCAACATCTGGCGTGATTAGGAAACACGACGAACCGCTGTCGCTCTAAGATGCTGGGATCGAGTCTATCGTGTGTAGGGTATTTCTAGATTTGATTTAAGGTACTTACTTACTTAAGTGGCGCAATAGTCTGGAATTAACCTGGGCCTCAACCAACATGCCTCTCCAATTAGCCCGGTCCTTAGCTAACTGCCTCCAGTTGCGCACTCCAAGTTGGTTGAGGTCGGTTTCTACTTGTGCGCGCCACTTAAGACGAGGTCTTCCTCTACTGCGTCCGACGTCTGGCTGGGAATCGAAGACTCTGCGAGCCGGAGTATTGATGTCCATTCGTTCTACATGTCCTAGCCATCTTAAACGTCCAATGCGGAGTTTTTTGACCAGGGGCATGTCGCTGTACAGCTCGTATAGTTCTTGGTTGAATCTTCGTCTCCATAGCCCGGTAACGCAAACGGGACCGAAGATTTTTCGAAGAATTTTCCTCTCAAATCGATCAAGGATTCCTTCATCCGCTTTTGAGACGGTCCATGCTTCAGCGCCGTAGAGCAGGACTGGGATGATCAGGGTCTTTTATAAGATCTCCTTAGTAGCTCGAGTGAGGGCTTTACTACTGAATTGCCTTCTTAGCCCGAAGAAACAGCGGTTGGCAAGAGTAATTCTTCGTTTAATTATTGGCGAGATGTGGTTGTCAGAGTTAATAGCTCAAAGTTATATCTGTCAATGGTGACGTTCTATCCGATTCGTCGATGTTGTGTGTCCTTTCGTGTTGACAGCATATACATATACATATTGACATAATTAATCAGAAACGCCTTTTACCTGACCATCAAATTGGGTCTAGAAGTAAACATTCGACTGTGGTCCAACTCCATCGAATTACTGATGTCACTGAGAAAGCCTTCGAAAAAAAAAAAATATTTGCTCACCCTTATTTCTTGACATGTCGCAAGATTTTGACAAAGTTTGGCATAGAGGCCTTCGGTACATATTAAGACAAGTTGTGCCTGAATATCTATATAAAATCCTCGAGTGGTATATTGAGCATTGAGAGTATAGAATATTCAGAATGCGGAGACTTATGCCTCTGTAGTTGGCGCAGTTCAGAGGGTCTCCTTTTTTGTGGATCGGGCAAACGATGCTGAGGTTCCATTCTTCAGGCATACTTTCTTCCGACCAGATTCGGCTTATGAGTTGGTGGATGTTACTTACCAAGTCATCTCCGCCGGCTTTATAAAGCTCGGCGGGAAGGCCGTCATTTCGGGCAGCCTTATTAAGCTTCAGTTTAGATATTGCTATCCTCACTTCACTCAGGTCGGGCAGCTTTCGCCGTCGTTGCCCCAATACTGAGTGGTTCGTCCTGCCTGACAGCGGAATGTTGTTCGTCATCGCCGTTTAACAGTCTGCAGAAGTGGTTCTTCCTCAGCATAGACTGTGTCTCAACTACGATATTTCCTTGTTCATCTCGACAGGATTCGGTTCGAGCCTTGTATCCTTGGCTCTGGCGTTTTACACTTTGGTAAAACTTGCGAACATCTTTCCTGGAGTGGCACCTCTCTATATCCTCGATCGCGCGCTTTTCTTCCTCTTTTTTCTTCTTTCTATAAAGCCGGTGTTCTTCCCTTCTTCTCTGCCTATAGAGCTCAACGGAAGCTCTCTTCTTCACCTGCAGGTTAGCCTTGTAGGCCCCGTTCTTGGCTGCGAGCATATGTCAGCGTTCCTCAGCAAACCAGGGGTTTCTTGCTGGTGGGCGCGAGGAACCTAGCACATCAGTTGCGGCTGATCTAATGGCTTGTTGGCATCGTTGCCATAGTCTTTCGACATTCGATGTTGGTGGTATGGTGTTAATCGAGAGGTTTAGGGATACGCGTTGCGCGAAGGTCTTGGCGGTCTCTTGTGATTGCAGTCTTTCGACATTAAATTTTTTTACAGTATTTCTGGAATGTATTTCTAGATTTAAGGTAGTTAAGGTTTATTTAAGGGATTATTATAAGATTTAGTTTAAGCTTACTTTTATTTTAGGCTAGCATTAGATCCGCGATTTTTGCCAGTCTTTTCATATGCATTTGATATTTTCTTTTCCGCTTTCTTTATTTTCTGTCTTTTTCCTTTTATGGTCTTTTTAGTCTGTCCGAGGTCTGCGTGGAGTAGCTTTCTTCCTTCTTTTTTTTCTCTTATATTTTCTGACACGAAACTGAAATGTTTGTTGCACTGGGATGTCTGGTAAGAGGGCTAGAACTACTCCCGTCCGACGAGTTTAGTCGAGAATTCGCGAGCGTGCTGAGCCCTTCTCTCCAGCATCAAGGATGCCTCCGTGGCCTAAACTAGACTCACAACAATGGATTTTATAGTATATGGATCACAAATTCTTTAGAATTGCGTTTAATAAAACCAAGCATAGAGTTTGCTTTGGCTACAATAAACTCTACATGCGTAATAAAGTTTAATTTTGAGCCAAAAACTACACCGAGGATTTTTTTTTTGGTACTCTTTCAAGGACATTATTCTCTATTTTGTATTCGAAGAATGCCGGTGAAACATGACGAAAAAACGAAAAACATTGACACTTAGAGACATTCAAGAATAATTTGTTAACTACGCGCCATTCTGTTAGCCTATGAAGGTCATGTTGTATGTAGGAGAACACAATCGTCAAAAGATTCTATGCATCTGAAAATTTTTAAATCTTCAGCAAACAGAAGTTGAAGAGAATTTGAAAAGATTTCGGGCATGTCATGAAAATAAAAAAAAAGCAGTGGACCAAGTTGGCTTCCTTGGGGTACACCTGATGATACCATAACGGGATTTGAAAGTATTTGGTCAATAGCTACAAATTGAATACGACCTTTGAATTGGAATACATTCAACACACCTGAATGAACTCATATTCCCTCCAATTTATTGGCTAAAATTTAGTGACTAACTCTATCGAAGGCTTTTGCAAAGTCGGTGTGAATAACATCGACATGTAAACCTTTTTCGAGTTATTTAAGGACGAAATTTGAAAAAAAAAGCCAAGATTGGTTGTTGTAGATTATCCTGCAACAAATCCATGTTGAAATGGTGAAATATATTCCTTGAGTAAGAAAGCCAACCCTCCATACAAAATTTTTTCAAAAACTTTTGGTACAGACGAAAGTTTGCAAATTTAACGGTAATTAAATATTTCCTGCTTGTTTTCACTCTGAAAGGAATTCACCACTCGCAAGATAGCTATTAAATATTGAAAATAGGGGCACAGAGAGAGCAGCTGGACATTTTTTAAGAACAATTGGAGGTACTCCGTCCGGACCAGGGTTGTTATCAGTGTTCAAATTCAAAAGAACAAAAGACTTCAGATGAGTTAACGTTTAATAGAACCATAGAATCATTATTTAAATATTCTGCATTCCGTGGATGGTCTTCAATTGAACTTTTATAATTTGATTTAATGTAATCAGCAAATAAATTACAAATAGTTGATAGATCTGGGTATGTGGACCCCAAGTATAACATCCTGTTAGGTATACCATATTTTTTTTTACTTTTGATGAATGACCACAAACATTTACTATTTTTTTTTTTAAAAGATTTGATTCAATTCACAAAATGTAATTTTGAAAACACACAACATGTCAAATATCCAGGCAACTCTGGCAAAACTATAGCCATTAGGGCTCCAGTTGCTTGACAATGCTGAACAGATTAAACATTAGCACCATAATCTGTGTCCTTACAGGGTCTGTCCGAAAGGCCAATATGCAAAAACACTAGTCCTCTTTAGCAATAGCTTTTGTAGAAGCTGCTTAGACAATGAAGAGGAGGAGAGTATTCCCCACCTTTTCTGCTCTTCTGCAGCTATGTCCGACAAAAGAAAACTCCATTTGGGAAACTTCCTCTTTGATAACCTAGGTGAGCCGGCTGATATCAATGTCTCAGAAACCTCCTACGCTATTTAGTCAGCTCTGAACGGTCCAATTAGGCGAACAAATATAGGGAATGTCTACAGATCCATAAAGGACCACAACGGACCTTAATGGTCTAAGAGTGTTTTTTTTTTTTTTCTAGGGGCTGTTGGAAATCTTCATAGATACGATGAGCATGTGCCCAAAGTAGTGCGTGATTTTTACTCACTAAACCACCACCGTTTTTATACCCTATCCCATAGGTGTATATAAGTTTCGACATTAATTTTGTAACATAGTGAAATAATTTCGATGGAAATACCTCAAAGCATACGGATCGACTCAGAATCGCTAGCTGAGTAGATCTAGACATGTTCGCCTGTCCATCCGTTCGTCCGTCCATCTGTTTGTCACCGATTTTTGGGCCTTAAAATTTGAGTTAGAGTTTTGAAATTTCTTATACAATGTGGCGCAAAAATAACCTTCCGATGTTTTATGGCTGTAACTACAAAAAAAAGAAAAACTTTGATTCTTCTTGTGGATTATTTTTATTTGGTCTTTTAATTTTTTTTACATAAAGTCGAGAATATGATGTCATGTAAATGGCCGCCGCCACAGTTGATTGTCATTTGAGCCCTTTTTATGGCATTTTCCATCACTTTGGCCAAAACTTCCGGCGATAGGTCCTCACATTCTTGACGGCTATTGTCTTTAAGAGCTGCAAGAGTCTGAGGCTTGTTGACATAAACCCGCGACTTAAAAAAGCCCCACAAAAAGAAGTCTGGAGCGGTCAAATCAGGCGATCTTGCTGGCCAGTGCAAATCGCCAAAACGGGAGATTAGGCGCCCGGGAAATGCATCCTTCAGCATAGCGGTTGTGGCACTTGCAGTGTGTGCTGTTGCACCGTCCTGTTGGAACCACATGTTTTACAATCTCAATTCATCAAGTTGCGGCAAAAAGAACTCGTTGATCATTGCTCTGTAGCGCTCACCATTCACAGCAACCGTTTGGCCAGCGACGTCTTCGAAGAAAAAAGGTCCGATGACTCCTCCAGCGAAAACAGCACACCATACAGTGACTTTGAGCGGGTGCAATGGCTCTTCGTGGGTTACACACGGATTTTCAGTGCCTCAGAAGCGTACATTTTGCTTATTTACGTATCCGCTAAGATGAAAATGGGCCTCATCACTCATGACATGAATATTTTTGATGAAAAATCATCTTCCTCTTGGTGGTGATTAAGGATGGCTTGAGCGTATGTTAGACGCGATTGGCGGTCAGCTGATGCACCGTCTGGGCTTTGTGAGGAAACATCTTCAAATCGTGTACCAAAATTCGCTGTAAAGACCGTCGACTGATACCCATTTGCGTGGCACGTCGTCTGGTCGATGTCGACGGCGCTTCCATGACATCTTCGGCCACAGCAGCAATATTCTTTGCAGAACGGCTACTCCGGGGTCTGCCACGCCTGGCAGCATCTCGTGTTGTGCCAGTCTCTTCGAAGCGAGCGGCTAAACGTCGCAGTGTTTCACCAGTAGGCGTTGGACGGCTAGGAAATGTGCGACGAAATTCACGTTGTGCCAAAGTCACCGACCGATTATTGCTCAAATAAATAGTCACCAATATTCCGCGTTCTGGAGCAGTGTAGCGTAACCTTGTTTATTAACGTGTATTTCGCATGTGTTTACTACACAAATGTCAAAACAGAACTGACATTAGGGGCCAATCGCAAAATTTATAGCATTTTCTGATAAGAGGATTACTTTTGCACCACCTTGTATAGACTCTCTATCCGACGAAGCAGAATAAGTGTAAACATTTTTGAAATCCACCCACTGTCACGCCCACTTTTAAGAAAATAGTTTTTTATTTTAATAAAAGGTCAGGAATATGGAAAAAGTTTGTGAGCAAGATATTTAGACAATCCTTATATCAATATTTCGTTAATACACAGCTTTTTGCTCCCCCAATTTTTGGAAGCGTTTTCAGTAAAAAAAAAAACTTTTTTCAGTCAAATTGTTAAATATTCGAAAAAATGTTTGATGCAAAATCATTGGATATGATAATAATATCAACATTTCGTCTATACACCATTTTAAGCCCAGGCCCACTTTTTGGAGGCGTTTTCATACAAAAACTATTTTTATACCCTACGCCTACGATATACAGGATAAAACGTGGTTTTGTGTCGAACCATGCAATATTTTGATTAACTGTCTGAACAATGTGTTGTGACAAAATTTAATTTTCTATATTTCATCGAATTATTTTATGGGAAATTTATTTTAATGATGGGATGGGATAGGTTATCAAACGACCCGCAGAGTGGATTAAATCCTGCTCATATGTTTGTATTTGTATTGCTAATAACAATAAGTATGAATCGCATTCTATCTAGCAATTTTTTTTTTATCACGAGTGTATATAAATGTTTGGCAGGTACCTTTCCTTTGAGAGCTCCTGCTCTATCCGCAATTTATAGCGCGGTTTGTGATTATCGCGATAAATCCAAGGTTTTCATTCTTTGAAGACGCCCGACCAATTTGTGTTTTCGTGAAAAATTTTTCGTTATATCTTTAGACGCGGGAGTACCCAGATCTATGCGTAGATATTCGTTTCTTATATAACTCGGCGCATTGAGGAATGACCTTAACATTTTGTTTTCAAAAGTTTGCAAAATGTTTAGATTCATCTCATTGGTACAAAACCCTATAGATGTATACCATATTTTCAAACAGGCTTTAGCACTTGCTTGTAGTAGCTTGTTATCAAGGCTAAGCTTCGAATATTTTCCGAGTAACCAGTACAGTTCTCTGTATTAATTTTTAAGTTCTTCGCATTGCTTTTTTCATGCGACTTCCATTATAATGTTGCTTCGGGTTTCATTCCAAGATATTTCGCTTCATTTGCAAAGTGGATTTGAACCGAATTGAGAAATACAGGCAAATTGTTTGTCCGTTTATACGAAAAATCAACACAAATCGACTTGCTCTCGTTACGCGCAATCCGCCAGGACTTTGTCCATTCATTAACCTCGATGGTTTGATGTCGCAGAACGAGGGTAGGCCCTGATTGGCTTTAACTTGGCAATGCGCAGTGGTTGTAACTCTGACTACGCATCGAGTGCTTATTTTTAACTTCCAAGTGGTAACCATCGGGAACTGGTCTCATCCAACCGGATTTGACTTGCAAAACTCAAATCGTGTTGATAACACAAGTGTTGATAACAACAGAAACACTATAAACAGCATGGTCAGAATGGCACGGAATGAATACCCGGCCTGCTGTCCCAGGCGAACATAGACAAGCTGCTTCGACATATTTGGACAACAGGTTGTCTAGGAATTTCAAGTGTCAGTCAGGAAATACGATAGGATGGGGCGGCCAAAAAGATGATGAAAACCTCTGAAAACCTGTCGCACGCAGTTGAGGAAGACCTCGCCTTTTGTGGCACGCACAAGTAGAAACCGACCTAAACCAACTTGGAGTGCGCAACCTGAGGCAGTTAGCTAAGGACCGGGATAATTGGAGAGGCATGTTGCTTGAGGGCCAGGTTCATCCTGGACTATAGCGCCACTTAAGTAGGTAAGTAAAAGCGTTTTGTAATTTCATTGCTGGTGGCCATGGCTCAGAGGAATGCGTAGTTGACTGATAATTCAAACGCTGCGAGTTCAAGCCCTAGCTTCGGCAGCATTGTTTTTCTACAAAAATCTTCAGCTTATCTGAGGCCACCTGTGCGATATTATGAAACGATATAAATCTATGCCTCCTCCTCAGTACCACGTAGGCTTATGTCATATGGCTTTCCTTCTATGTGTCTATCTGTCTCTCTCTGTTGTATTAATGTCTTGCTCGGTCCTAGCCGATGTCCGCAGTCGCCAGTGCTGTTATGTATCTGTAGTTCATTGCATTCAGTTGCGAAGTACTGTGATGTCAATGTCAATGCAATTTCATATTTGTTTCCTCTATTGTTGTGCCAACTGCTAGTATAGCGGTATAGTCAGCAAACGTTGCCACTATTGTTCGTTTGTTTGTGGAATATCACGTGTAAATAGGAGGTACGAGAGTGGTCCAAAGACGCTTCCTTGGGGTACTCCACCCATCATTTTTTTGAATTCTGAATATGTGTTTCCAAGTTTCACACGGAAGAGTCTTTGCTCAAGATGAGACACGAGGATTTAAAATAATTGTTCAGGCAGAACTTGTCTTAATTTGTATTGAAGGCCGCTATGCCAAACTTTGTCAAAAGCTTGCGACACGTCAAGAAATACGACTGAGCAAATTTTCTTTACTACGAAAGATTTCTCAATTACATCCGTAATTCGATGTTTTTGGTCCACCGTCGAATGTTTACTTCTAAACCCAAAAATTGATGGTCAGGTAAAAGACGTTTCTGATCAATTATGGGGTGTAAGCGGCCGAGTAATATCCTTTCAAAAACTTTTTAAATTTTTGGAGGAAGAGAAATAAGGTCTGTATGATTTTATTTCATTCGATGATTTTCCTGGACTTAGAACCATTATCACTTCTTAGTGTGCACGCGCATCGTGTGCAGCCATCACAACCTAACCTAACCTATTTGCACTACGATCTACAGATGTGATCAGGTGTGGACTTCTCGTTTCTGAAAAGGAGTTCACATTTTGTGGCAAATAGGATCTCTGTCAATGGCGCAGTTCAGCGGGTATCCTTGTTTGTCGATAGGGAAAACGACACGACGTTAAGGTTAATTTCTTCAGGCATACTTTCATCATGCCAAATTATTTCTTGAGCAGTTGAAATCCGATCACAATGTTGTCGAAAGTATCATATTCTGCGTCGAGGTGCAGTTTTTGTCTGAATGGTTATGTTTACTTTGGATCAATGAATTTCCGTAGAAGGTTATCCTTACACCTTGGGACTTAAACATTTAAAATATGTTCCAGCGGATACAATACACTGACTGTCAATCGATAGTGGTACAAAGCATGATAACCGAGCTTCTGGCTAAATTTGATTGTTTTGGTATTAGCGACGTATGGCTTCAGTAGGATGGTGCCATGTTCTACCCATTTAAGGCGACATCCGGGGTATTGAGGGAAGTTTTCATGTTGGTTATCATCCGAGATTACACTTTTAAAGGTTTTTTTTTGCTGTTTGGCTAAAAGGTAAATCTCTGGTGTAAAAAACGGAATTGGCGAGATTGTGAACAAACGTCTGCCCCCTTCTTAGACGAGGCTATGTGAATTTTATCATTTTTAAAACAGGTAATAACTCCTTTTTCCTTGTTATTATATATCCATTACAACGTAAATGCTTTTAGATTTGATGGAATGTAATGAATGACCCACGAAGTGCCTTCAGGACTCTTTAACTTTTTTTTTGCGGTTTGTTAGTTGAACTCAATTTCAACTCAACATATAAATACTTTGTGATGCTAATAGTGGTGTCGGTAATTATTGGAAATGTTTCTCTCCCTGCCAGGTACTCCCCTGAGGTGGCGCATGTAAAGGCATTCCGTGGAAGGCTCAGGTTTTGAGAGTTTTTTTCCTTTTACTTATGGTTAGAGGTCAAACCGATGCCAGGATAACCAAAGAGGAGCACAAGAATACAAAACTTTTGCTCAAGCGGTATTCGCTGCTGGTGGTCTCTTTTGCTTCAAATGGTAATACCATGAGTGATATTAGTCTTCGCGTGGACTTATCAAACAGCTCATTTCCTTAACAAGGCATTCATATCAATTTTGGCATTTCATTCCGGGACGTTCCAGAGGTATACTCTCTGCGGTAGTTCTGTGTCTGCCAATACGTTGTCCAAGGCTTCTGGCTCTCTTATTACTAGATGGATCAACGAATGAAAACTTTCTTAAGGCACAACCGTCAAACTGGAGGTCCAGCTCCATTGGGATTGAGTACATCAACTCTTTAAATTCTATGATTCCCATATGTCCGAAAATGTCAACTAGGCTCACGTCGAACTTATTTTTAAGTCGTCCAATTATCCAAATTGTTTTAAAAACGGATATTGTGCGCCATTATGCCCCAGCTCATCCTACGTTCAGGTTCAGTGAGTTATTGCAAAACAATTAGCAGTGTTCTTATTGACGTCATAGTTCATCATCATCAAACAATTCCCACCCAACAATGGCCTATTACATAAGCATCTGTACACAAAAACCCAAACGAATGAGCCAACAACTCGTGCAGGGTATCCAACATAATTGAGTTCACACCAGTACACAATGCCTTCTGACTTGATGATTAATCCCCCCCATCCACATGTTCACTACCTACATCATTTTATATCGGATAATAAAAACGTTTCCAACAACAACAACACATCTACGGATCCGTACAGCGCTGCGGTTTATTAATATCACACACATTCCCAGCGTAAATGGACAAGGGTCGGACGAACAAAACGCCCATGTACAACATCAAACAAGGAAGGAGACGCCATTAATGTGATATAAAACGTTAAAACGAACAAAAACCCGCCAAAAAAATTAAAAAAAAAAAAAAACAAAAAAAACTTAAAAGGTAAAGGCCCAACAAAGCGAGTGCGCTATTAAATTAAGAGCGCTTCACCGCAAACGTTCGGATGCTAAACGAAGGTCAAGGGTGATGAAGGGTCTTGAACTTGAGGCGTGTGTATTTGACGGAGGCAAGCAACACCAAATTTAATTAGACGCTTGTAGAGTAGGTGCCCCCGTCCAGCGATCCAAAATGCCACACGGAATCAGCTGTGATGAGATACCAAAACCAGACATCTCTGTTCAATCTGCAACTGCTGGAATGACATTGTCAAAAGTCGTATGTTTTGACAAAAGAGAGGTTTTGCTACCATGGGAACTCGATTTCGAAATCTACATGCTGCACGTCATCATGACAGCGCGACAGGACTGTGGAGTCACAGAAAAGGTTAGGAGCAACGATTTTTTTTTTTGTTCCGCTTTATTATGGCAGATAAAATCTGAGATTAATGTCATTCTCTTGCGCCCCTTGTTAGCATTCGCTTTTATCTCGTCTTTATCCATGGGGTCCTGTTCTGGTATTTTACCATGCACACTGTCACTTTTATTGTCATTGTGAATGATTTTATTGGGCGTGTCATAAAAGTTGAAAGTGTGCACGCCGACGCGGGCCGTTCGTGGATTTGCGAAAATTACCAACATTGTGTGCGTGTTTTAAGGATATACTTTGGTTGGTGTTGGTTTTTTGTGTTCGTACTCTCGCTGAAAGGGATGTACGCCTTCTGGGAATCGTTGGTTGATTTTTTTTTGAAGACAATTGACAAAAATGTACCAAATAGTTTTCAAATTCTATTCCAAGGACTTTGCATAATAATTATGTGTCGGTAAATTGCTCGCCCACAAAAGAAGGCGGAGGACCTTACCTACTGCAGTGAGTGACAATTGACAATTGATAAGGATTATGGCTGTTGAATTGAGTCATAAAAGTGGCAGCTTTATCGTTTTATTGCGGTCTCGTTTTCATTTGCATTATGATGTCCTCTGAAGTAGGCGATGTTTTTATTTTTTTGCCTTCGGTTGTTCTTTTAGGTATTTCCAGGAGCGCTAGGCTACCATCTTTGGATTCGTCTTTTCGGTATGATTACCTGTGGAGATGCTAATTTTGAGTGCAATTGGCTTTTTTTTTCCGAAAAACGCGATTTTATGCGTTTACTGGTGATGGGTTGACAAAAGGACACAAAAAGCAAGGTCATGGTGCAATTTATGGCGAACAAAGTATTCAGAGGTTTTGGAATATTAGTCAGTTAGTTGTTCAATAAAGAGGTACCCGATCCTTCTTTGATAAATATTTGCTTTTTAACATCAGCAGAATGATAATTTCATGTTATGGCTTTCAAGAGTTAGGTTATTGGAAATTGTTTTCAGTTTGCAAACAAAGACGATTGAAACAGTGAAGGTGAATATTATTTGTTTGATTTCAATTATGAAAAGATATTTTAAGGACACATTAGCATGCTTAATTACCTTACCGACTATCCGATGCAAACGCCCAATTCATCTTCGTCGATCCTGGGCACTTTTCCTTCGTCCGGGCACTTTAACATATTTTATCGCTTGATCCATAAACCAGAAGTTCGTCTGTTTTCCGAAATCATATTACAAAAGCGCAGGTGTCATACAAAATGATGTATCTCCGAGTATCTCCTTACATTGGGCGATACATTTATTTTATCGAATTTATTTTATAGCTCTAAACTGCTCCAGGCTACAATTATAAGCGGCCTTGCAAGTCGTAAAAAAAGATTTCGAATCTTTTAGTTCTTTTACTTTTCAAGTATCTACTTTCTTACTTAAGTGGTCCGAAATGAACATGTGCCTCGACCAACATGCCTCTTAGCCCGGTCCTTAGGTAACTGCCTCCAGTTGCGCGCTCCAAGTTGGTTGAAGTCGGTTTCTAGTTGTGCGCGCCAATAATTCGAGGTCTTCGTCTACTGCTCGACGTCTGGCTGGGAATCCAAGACACTGCGGGCCGGAGTATTGGTGTCCATTTGTACCACATGTCCTAGCCATCTTAAATTTCCTATGCGGAGTTTTTTGACCAGGGGCATGTCGCTGTACATCTTCGTCTCCATGGACCGTCAACGCGACGGGCTCAGCGGCGCGATGGATAGTGCGATGAAGTGCCGTGCAGAAGGTCTGGGTTCGATACCCAGCCGTAGCAACACCTAAATGAATTTTCACTGGCCCTCCTGTGATCTGTCAAATCATCCGAGTAGTATCAGTTGTCATGAAAAGCTTATCTCAACTTTGCCGATCGGATTCTGCATAAAACAGGAGGTCCCGCCATCGTACTAAGAAGTACACACGCACACATGAATGGTTGTGAGAAAAAAGCTAGGCCCTGGGTACTAACGAGCCTGTTGCTCCATAAATGTATTTATTGTCAACGTCAACGCAAATGGGACCCAAAATTTTTCAAAGAATTTTCCTCTCGAATCGACCAAGGATTTCTTCATCCGCTTTTAATACGTTCCATGCTTTAGCGACGTAAGGCAGGACTGGGATGATCAGGGTCTTATATAGGATCTCCTTAGTAGTTCGAGTGAGGGCTTTACTACTGACTTGCCTTCTTAGCCCAAAGAAGCAGCGGTTAGCAAGAGTAATCCTTCGTTTAATTTTTGACGAGATGTTGTTGTCAGAATTAATAGCGGAACCGAGGTAGACAAAGTCCGGTACTACCTCAAGGTTATATCTGTCAATGGTGACAGACATTTACTTCGTTTTGCCCTCATTTACTGCTAAATCCATTCTTGCCGCTTCCTTCTCTATACTAGCAAACGTGGCTATGACATCACGATGGTCCGACCAATGATGTCAATATCGTCGGCGTATGCTATTAGTTGTACCGATTTTTGGAAAACTGTGCCTCTGTTGTTGGCTCGGGAGTTTCGCACAATCCTCTCAAGAATCAAACTGAAGAAGTCACATGACAGCGCATCGCCTTGCCTAAATCCTTTTTTGGTATCGAATGTGTCGGTGAAGTCGTTTCCGATCCTTGTGGTCAATCGAGAATTCTTCATCGTCATCATACACAAACGGACAAGTCTTAGCGGTATACCAAAACTAGACATGGCTCTGTATTTTTCGTCTTTATAAATGCTGTCGTATGCGACTTTGAAATCGATGAAGAGGTGGTGGGTATCGATTTGCACTTCTTGGGTTTTTTCCAGGATCTGCCGAAGTCTGAAAATTTGATCGGATGTGGACTTTTCTGGCCTAAAACCACACTGATAAGGGCCGGTCAGGTTGTTAGTAAACGGTTTCAGGTGTTCACATATTACGGCAGATAGGATCTTGTTAGCGTTGTTGAGGAGACTTATGCCTCTGTAGTTGGCGCAGTTCAGTCGGTCTCTTTTTTTTTTTGTGGATCGGGCAAACTTTGTTAAGCTCCATTCTTCTGGCATACTTTCATCCGACCAGATTATTTAACTTAACAAGTCATCTCAGCCGCCTTTATAAAGTTCAGCGGAAAGGCCGAAAATGACGGCCTTTCGGCAGCCTTATGTTTATAAATTGCTATCCCCTCGTCCGTCCAGCTGCTGGGCTATGCGGACGATATCGACATAATCGGTCGCTCACAGCGTGCCGCGATAGAAACGTTCACGGCGATTGAAGAACAGGCGAAATCGGTTGGACTTGAAGTAAATGAGGACAAGACTACGTACATACTATCAATCAACAAACAAACAAAAATCAGTCCACCACATAGGACAAAACGTCACTGTTGATAGCAACAATTTCGAGGTAGTTAAGTAGTTCACCTTCCTCGGAGTAAACATGGACGGACACTCTAGCGGAGATCCAGGGATGAATTACCCTAGGAAATCATTGCTACTTCGGTTTGGCAAAACAACTCTTCGAGAGAAAAATACTTCGGCGGATTTTTGGTCCTGTGTGCGAGGAGGGCGAATGGAATAGCTGTACCAATATGTGGATGTAGTCGAAAAAGCCAAAACACGTCGACTATATTGACAGTTTTATGCCAGTTGTACTCTTATCTTATCTTATCCTCTTCCAATAACCAACAAGACGCGGAGTTCCCAAGCGTTCCCATATCTAAGTACTAACCGCCACCGATGCTGCTTGGTTTAGGTGTTCAGAAGTCAATCGATATTTTATTCGATCTCTTTTTCGTTGCACTTTTTCGTTTCATTTAATCGAATTCCCAACAGAAGTTTCACTTCAAAAATGCGACTATAAAAATATCGCCCTTCTACAATTAGGGTAACCCAAGACGTTTATGCAAAAGGCGATAAAGCAACAGCAGATGTTTTTGCCGCATATCTTCGGGAAACATTTAAACCATTTGATGGTCCAGAAAACATTAATTTATTCGAAACTACAACCGGAAATAATATATGTAGTTAGATATGCAAGTATTGGCGAGCTTAAACTGCAAATACAGAAACTAAAGCCTAAAAAAGGTCCGGGTTATGACCTGATTATAGGAGAACTCCATAAAATGTTGCTTCGGAAAGCATTAACTAAACTCCTCTACATTTTTTTTTTTTTAGAGACATGGAACTTCGAATTGAGGTAAAACACTAGAAGATCGTTTAAATGTCCATCAATTTGGCTTTAGGAAAATTTTATGGCATCAATGTTTAAATAAGGGTTTTTCAATAAGAGCGCTACAAAAGTTTTTTTTTTTTAAATAAAACATCAATGAAATTCTTTATTCCTGTGAAAGTACGTTCGATGCCATTGTGTATGGAACTCGATTTTTTTTTGCATGGCTACCACGGGCACGCTTGCAGAAGTCCAGACGCTGATCCAAATTTTCGACAGTTTTCAAGCATAAATCGGCCGATACTGCTGCAATTTCACGTTCGATATTCGTACGAAGTTCATCAATCGTCGCTGGCTTGTTGGCATAGACCAAATACTTGACGTAGCCCAACAGAAAATAGTCTAACGGCGTCAAATCGCACGACCGAGGCGGCCAAGCGACTGGACCATTTCGTGGGATAACACGTTCTCCAAACTTGGTTTCCAATAAATTGATTGTGGCATTCGCTGTGTGGCTTGTGGCGCCGTCCTGTTGGAACCACATGTCCTCCAAGTCCATATCATCCAATTGGGGCCAAAAATGTTCGGTTGTCATTGAACGGTAGCGATTCCCATTCACAGTAACGTGCGGTCTTGACCATCACGGAAGAAGTACGGCCCAATGACGCCGCCGGCCTATAAACCACACCAAACCGTAATTTTTTCGGGATGCAATGATGACTCATGGAGTACGTGTGGATTGCTGCCTGGCCAATACCTCATATTTTGTTTATTGACGAAGCCATTCAGCCAGAAATGAGCCTCATCGCTGAAGATGATTTTTCGATGAAAATCCGAATCATTTTCAAGTTGTTGCTCAGCCCAATTCACGAACATACGACGCTTCTGGTGGTCAAGCGGCTTCAGTTCTTGCGTCAATTTAATCTTGTAAGGATGTAGGACGTCACAGACGATGCCCAACGCTTGAGAACGACGTGTGAGAGACACATTTGGGCTTTCTTCAACTGAAGCCTCAGCGGCAGCAATATTTTCGACACTACGGGCACTTCTTTGTCTCACTGGCACGGGAACATTTTGTACTGTGGCTATGGATTCAAATTTTTCCACTAGACTCGCTCTTAACGTTGAGGCCCCCTCACTCAGGTCCCCTCACTCAGGTCGGCTGGTTCGATCTGCCTGGTAGCGGAATATTGTTCGTCATCGACTGTGTTCTGTTTTTTTGGTAAAAACATTGCAAACAACGTCCCAGGAGTGGCACCACTCTATGTCCTCAATCGCGCGCTTTTCTTGGCCTTTTATTTTCTTCCTTAAAAGCCGGTGTTCTTTCCTTCTTTTTTGTCTATGGAGCTCAAAGGCAGCTCTCGTCTTCACCTGCAGCTTAGACTTGTAGGCCTCGTTCTTGGCTGCGAGCATCTGTCGGCATTCCTCATCATTTCAAGCATCTGCCGTAATATAGGAAATTTGTCTTTGGTCGGAAGTGTTTGTCTCTTTTGCAAAAGGCCTTCAGACGTCGAATTCAATTCATTAACATCGCAATATAAATATTCAGGTTATTATCGTAGGCGGTCAAGAAGTCGTTGAAAAAATTATACGAAAAAATAAATAATAAAAATTTTTGGCGCAACACGATCGTTAGTACCCAGGGCCGAATTTACTCACAGCCATTCATGTGTGCGTGTGTATTTATACGAGTTTTGACTAAAAATTTGATAATCCGGACATCAAATTACAGTTCACAATGGCATTTTTGAGTACAAATCACAATCAAACTTTTTTCAAGTTACGTGGTGCCAAGAAACATTGGCTTTGAGTTGCAGGTTGATCAACAATAGCGCTGCCACGATAGATTGCGATGCCAAAAATGCTGTAAATTATCCAACAGAGTTTATCAACTCACTGGAACACATCCGGCACTGCCACCACACCTGCTATAAAATTTGAATTTCGGATCTCCAGTTATTTTGCTTCTGAATTTGAACCCAATGACACGCTGAATTTTCACAAAAACGTTGCTTTAGGCCAAACGGTAAGGAATGTTAAAAAAGTTTCTGAATAGCATATTTCGATTATATAAAGTTTTTTGCCACACCCACTCATTGGAACACTTTTTTTTGAAAAGAATTTGCTGTCAAATTCTAAAGACATTCGAAAAAATACTTTCGACTCAAAAACATTGGTAATATCCCAAGTCCACTTTTTGGGGCGTTTTCTTATAAAAACGATTTGTATACCCTCTTTGTATCGGGTTTTTCAACAGGGACTTTGAGCGATAGGGACAGCAAACGACGCCATATTTCTTTTTTTCTTTTCTTTTGACCTTTCTCTTCAGTAAGGTTTGCCATTTCATGATGGAAAGATATACGACCCAACAACGAGTCGAAATTATTAAAATTTACAACCGAAAGTCGGAGTCAGTGGCCTCAACGTTCAGAGCGCTACGTCCAATTTATGGTCGTCATAATCTTCCTAACAGATCAACAATTGAGCGTCTAGTGGAAAAATTTGAATCCACAGGCATAGTACAAAATGTTCCCATGCCAGTGAGACAAAGAATTGCCCGTAGTGTCGAGAATATTGCTGCCGCTGAGGCTTCAGTTGAAGAAGGCCCAAATGTGTCTCTCACAAGTCGTTCTCAAGAGTTGGGAATCTCTGTGACGTCGTTGTGGCGAATTTTTCGAAAAGATCTTGGCCTACATCCTTACAAGATTAAATTGACGCAAGAACTGAAGCCGCTTGACCACCAGAAGCGTCGTATGTTCATGAATTGGGCTGAGCAACAACTTGGAAATAATTCGGATTTTCATCGAAAAATCATCTTCAGCGATGAGGCCCGTTTCTGGCTGAATGGCTTCGTCAATAAACAAAATATGCGGTATTGGTTAGGCAGCAATCCACTCGTACTCCATGAGTCATCATTGCATCCCGAAAAAATTAAGGTTTGGTGTGGTTTATGGGCCGGCGGCGTCATTGGGTCGTACTTCTTCCGTGATGATAAAAACCGGCACGTTACTGTGAATGGGAATCGCTTCCGTTCGATGATAACCGAATATTATTGGCCCCAATTGGATGATATGGACTTGGAGGACATGTGGTTCCAACAGGATGGCGCCACAAGCCACACAGCGAATGCCACAATCAATTTATTGGAAACCAAGTTTGGAGAACGTGTTATCTCACGAAATGGTCCAGTCGCTTGGCAGCCTCGGTCGTGCGATTTGACGCCGTTAGACTATTTCCTGTGGGGCTACGTCAAGCCTATGGTCTGTCCCAACAAGCCAGCGATGACTGATGAACTTTGTACGAATATCGAACGTGAAATTGCAGCAGTATCGGCCGATTTATGCTTGAAAACCGACGAAAATTGGGTTTCGCGTCTGGACTTCTGCAAGCGTGCTCGTGGTGGCCATGCAAAAAAAAATCGAGTTCCGTACATAATGGCATCGAACGTACTTTCACAGGAATAAAGAATTTCATTGATATCCAAAACCGTTTTTCTTTTATTTAAAAAAACTTTTGTAGCGCTCTTATTGAAAAACCTTTTATATGGCATAAAAAAGTTTTCTCTCCAACCATAAAAGGATTTTTATAAACTCTCTGAGTAATAAATTGTGAGAATGGCGGTTTCTATTGCACCGTCTACCTAAAGATTTTAGCCGCGCCCAAATTTTAGGTATGCTGGATTTAAGAATGCAATGTGATTCAATGATTCGCAGAGCGGATTGTAGCCTTTTCATACCAAAATATTCACCAAAAATAATTCATATGGCAAAAATAAGTTTTGCCGGGTCAGCTAGTTTGATATATGGACGATGTACCCGGCCGGTTGATACACCGATGCAATTCAATTTGGTTGAGGTTGAGGTTTCAACCTGTGGGCGCCAATTAAACGAGATACTGAATTACTGAGTCCGACGTCTGCATGGTAACCGATTACTCTGCGAGCCTACATATTCTAGCTCAAAAATAATATTTTTGGCGCAACAGGACCTTCTGTTATGGCGACTCCGAAGGGCTTAGTGAAGATAAGCTTTTCTTGACAATTGATACTACTTGCATGATTTGTCAGATAATCAGAGATTAAGTGAAAACTCAAGGTGTTCCTCCGGCTGACAATCGAATACAGAACTTCTGCGCGGCAGTTTATCGCACTAACCATCGCTCCACTGAGTCCGTCCTAGCTATCATCTTAATAATTAACAGATCAATAGATGTTGCATTGGATGGTTCAACATCCACCACTTTTCAACAAGCGCTAGAGTACGATAGACGATAAGCTGATATCGTCATGTTTTCTCTAGCGAACCCGCGTTTAGAGCTTCCCATTATCCTGTGCACGTAATAGTATGATCGCATGTTGGACCTTCGACATTTATTTTGTGTGATAAATTATTTGCAAACGTTTGTCGAATGTTTTTTTTTGGAAAGCGATGAGAAGCTTCTAATCGAAAGAAAAATAGAACGGATGCTAGTCAATTGAGGATATGCAACTGACATGTAATTTTGTGTACACTCTTCCTTAACATATTTGCGACCCTTCTACTTCTACCCACATCCTCTGCTCTTAAAATATTCAAAAATAAATCTTACATCACATTAGCCATACCAAATATTAACACAACCCCGATCAATGAATTTTAAGTCCTTAAACAGCGTCCTTACACATTTCAGGATAAAGTGTTTGGTTACCCTTTTCCCAAATTGTCCTTATCTCCTCGGCATTCTTCTGAACATTCGCTGGTTAAACAGAACCATTGTAGCTCACAAGCATTTGTTAGAGGTCAACTCTGCAAGGTGCACACAAATATTTGACTAATCCTTCCAAGTGCGCTGATGATTAACACGACTGATTGAACGGATTAGGAACGCAAATACCTTATTCACAGAGCGTGTAAACAAGGCTTTCATTGAAGAATTAAACATTTTCTGTATGTAGAGAGGTGATTGTAAACTCTTTTATCCGATAGCGACAAAATTGTAACACAAAGTCGGATCTTGTTTGCTTGGACTTGTGTAGAAAATATAGGCAGGTAGGAGTTGGAGATGAAAATGTACTTTGCCGATGAAGAGAAGGATCTTATTGAATGGAAGTCACCTGAAGTTTTAGCGTTGCCGATTGAGTTGTAACAAAAAAAGCTTATTTTACACATTTAAGGGTAAGGGGCCAAGGTATTCCGTTTGTTTTTGTTAGTCTTCCATCGGACGCATCATCAGACAGCGGATAGGGGAAACTTCTGCAGATATGCCAATGCCTGGTAGGTTGGAACTTAACTAACGCTCGTGGACCAAAACTCGCTAGGGATAAGGTCACCTATCGAAAATTCTCCACAGATGGCAGCGGAAAAATCTTCAGTTCAGCTAGGTTGGCCAAACTATACAACGTATTTCGGACAACAGGTCATCTAAGAATCTCAAGAGTTAGTCGGACACTTAAACAGAGATGATGGGGGAAGGGGCGCTAATAGACGTAGTGGACAGCAATGGTCCCATGTCCAAGGGGTATTTAATATTTGGAGCTTACCCTTCAGATAGGTCATGGCAGAAATTGCCGATACGAAACAACTAAGAGCCTTGAAAAGGGCTGGTTTTATTATTGACAAACATGCTCAACGAAAAACGGACAACACATTTGTACAGGTTGGCCCATGAATATTGGTACACTACGAAACTCAAAGAACTTTTTTTTCAGTGCATGAAATTCACTTTTCTTCTGCTCATGTCAAAGCTCATTAAATTCTATAAAATTGTTATAAAAATAATGGAATTTAAATGACCCCCTGCTCGTTGATGCATGTGCGGCATCTTACTAAAAAGTTGTTCATTACTGCTTGGAGAGTTGAGACAGGAATAGCCGCAATAGTTTCTCGAATGGATTGCTTTACTTCATTAAAATTTCTTGGTTTTGCTTTGTAGACTTGCTGTTTGCAATAACCCCACAAGAAGGAGTCAGGTGCAGTAGGGTCAGGCGACTTGGGGGGCCAGCGGAATGTGGAGTTTCTGGAAATCAGCTTATTGGGAAGTTTTCGTCGCAAATCTGTCATAACGGGCCGGGCTATGTAAGGAGTTGCACTATCTTGCTGAAACCACATAGATTTGAAAAAAATTCTCATTCGGCGTAGTTATGGATAGAAAAACTCTCTGAACATGCTTTAGATTTCCAGTAACCGTAACGGAGTGACCGTTTTCTTCGAAGAAATAGGGCCGACATCGCAGCCTCATGAAACTGCACACTGTGACACGAGGTGGATTCAATTCCGTCTCATGGAGTATCTATGTGGGTTGGAAGTACTCCATATTCGATAATTTTGTTCGTTGATATTGCCATTTAAATCGAAATGAGCCTCGTCAGACATGAAAAGACAGTTCAACATGTTTCCGTTCTCTTCCACCATTTGAACCATCTTCTGGAAAAATTCCAAGCGAATCGGGAAGTCTGCTGTATTCAGTTTGTTAGCCATTTGAATTTTATGTCGGAATAAATCAAAATCATTGTGCATAATTGACTGCAATGACTGTCTGCTTATACCCATTCGTGCAGATGGACTTCTTGTCCAAACTCTTAAATTGTTTTCTCTATGGCAGCAGCTACAGCAGCGATTGTCGATGTTAACAATTCCTATTTTGGTCCATCTGCTAGGAGGATTACCGCCAAATGTGTGCCTTTACTCTCTTTGAACCGAAACTACGGGCTCCAGTGCGTGATAGCATCAGTATCCTGTTTCAGTGTCCCAGTTATCCATTTTTTTTTCAAATCTAAAAATCAATTTGCAAAATAAAAAAAAATTAACCAGATTCATTAAATAAAAAAAAAGTTATTAACTTTTTTTTTTGGCTGCGGCTTTCATCAGCAACCCTGTATTTTCACCCGGAATGTGAAAATTAAACAAGGGAGGTGCTGGCAAACATCAGCAAAATCCACTATAGCATGTGCCGGGCAAAACGAGGATGAAAAACTTGACATCTACTATGGACCGTACTATAGCGAGCAGAAATAGCGGATGTGGATTTGAAATAAGTGCCAGACTTAGACAAGAAGTCTTATGTTTCCAAGACATTAGTGAACACATTGAACCAATCCGCATAAACACCAAATTCGCTAACATAAACCTTATACGCGCTCACGCTCCGACAGAGTAAAAATATGATATAGCGAGTGACTGCTTCTATCGACGATATGGACTTGAGCCACTCAATGAAAGATGTTTGCAGGATTTACCGAAGTAAAAATGTCCAAGAGGGAAGCATACAAATGGTCGATAAAATGTTGTTTTAAAAATTATAAAATGTCGACTGGACAGACATAAATCTCATCGACTGTTAAAATGTCGATCGACAAAAAAAAAGTTGGCAGTCTAAAATCCAGAACATGATATAATCTTCAGACTTCTGAAGGTCCTAGAAAAAAAATCAAGAAGTCCAAATCGATATACCCACCACGTATTCATCGATTCCGAAGCCGCATGCGACAGCATTTATTGAGACGAATTATACAGAGCCATGTCTAGTCTTTGCAGAATAACTTTGAAGAATTCTAGCTGCTTCATCAGGGTCGGAAACGACTCACCAACAACATTCGAAACCAAAAAATGCATTTAGGTAAAGCGATATACTGTCATCATATTCTTTAATTTTTTGATTCTCCAGAGGATTGTGCAAAACCACCAAGCCAGCACTAGCGGCACTAGCATCATCGTGATTCACATCATCGGTCTAACTCAACACGATTTCACAGCCAGTATAAGACTTTGTCTACCTCAGCGCTGCTATTAATTCCGACAACAACATCTCGTCAGAAAGTAAACGAAGAATTACTCTTGCCAACCACGGCTGCTTCAGGCTATGTAGGAAATTTGATAATAAGGCCCTCAGCCAAACTACGTAGAGCAGATCATCCCAGATCTGCTCTACGGCGCTGAAGCATGGACCGCGCCACAATAAACAAACGAACGTTCGTTTTGAAAAAATAACTGTTAAAAAAAATCGTGGATCCAATTTGCGTTGACGAGCTATGGAGGCGGAGATTGAACCACTAGCTATATAAGCGACATCCCCTATCAAAAAACTACGCTTTTGACGCTTAAGATTGTTGATACATAGAGAGCAAATGGACACCGATACTCCTGCTCACAAAGTTTGCGATTAACAACAATTCTTCGAACGTAGCAGAGACCTTACCTTAAGCGACGCTCACAAGTAGAACCTCAACTAACTTTGAGAGCGCAAATGTTAGCTTAGGACTTGGGTGATTGGAAAGACATCTTGGTTGAGTCCCAGATTCATTCCGAACTGTAGCGCCACTTATTAAGTAAATAAATTGGTTAAACTTACGAACATCTTTTCTGGAGTGCCACCCCTCCATATCACGAATCCCGTACATTTCTTGCTTTTGTATTTCTCTTTGATTAGCGGATATTCTTCCCTTATTTTAAGTCTGTAAAGTTTAATGGCAGATCACGTTTTCGCCTGCAGCTTTGCTTTGCTGGCTTCCGAAACTCTACGTCAAACTAGTTACTCTCCAAGCAGTGGGCGCAAAAAACCAACCACATTATTTGGTTATTACTTGCGTGGACGCCTTATCCCACTTGGAGTAGGCTCAGTATAAAGCTCTCCTCTTTGCACTCACCTACCTCGGACGCCAACAATCAGTGCTGCCAGTATCACGACATCATCAAGGAGGTAGCCAAAACCATTGTAGGGTACTAGCCACCCTCGAGAAAGACCCTGTGGTATGATGACGATTGCGTGTACAGAAAAAAGGTGACAGGAGATGCATACAAGTAAGCGCTGCAGCGAAGAACAAGGGCAGCGAGAGAAAAGTATCGAGCCAGGAGAACGAGGAAAGGAAGACCCTGTACAGAAATAAAAGGGCTTACGCAGCTTCCCAGCTCAAAGAGATTGAAGAGTCACTCGACCGCAACAACATTCGGAGGATTTATGAATCATCAGCTAATTATGGGTTGAAGGAAACATGCCCGATGACTGGACTATCAGCTCCATATGCCCCACATACAAAAAAGGCGTTCCTATGTCTTACGAGAAATATCGAGGCATATCCGTGCTTAATGTCGCATACAAGATCCAATTCAACGTACTGAACGTCTAAAACCATTCCGACACACTCTAATCGGCAAGGCAGATCAACAATTAACAAAATTTTCACACTGAAGCAAATCCTGGAAAAGACCATCGAATTTCAAGTCGAAACACACCACCTATTCATAGACTTTTAAAGCCGCATCTGATGGCATACATCGTCAGGAGCTCCTTATGGCGATGGCCGAATTCGGAAAGCCGGCGAAACTGATTCAGCTGTGTCGCGTGATGCTGGAAAACATGCGCTGCAACGTGCAGTTTGGAAGTAGCTCCTCCAAACTACTCCAAACATGCACCGGATTTCGGCAAGGTGATGTGCTTTCACACGACTTCCTCAATCTCGAACTGGAGTACTATCTTCAATAAGTCCATCCAACTCCTGGGCTACACGGACGATATTGATATCATCGGTCGCTCCCAGAGTGCCGTGATAGAAGCGTTCACTGCGATTGAAGAACAGGCGAAATACGTTGGCCTTGAAGTAAATGAGCACAAGAATATGGACATGTTAACAATAAACAAACAAGCATCTGTCCACCGCCTAGGACAAAACGTCACAATTGACAGCAGCTATTTCGAGGTAGTTAAGTACTTCACCTAACTAGGAGTAAACATAGACTCCACGAATGACGCCCTAGTGGAGATCCGGCGAGGAATTACCCTAGGAAACCGTTGCTACTTCGGTTTGGCGAAACAACTGGGTTCAAAACTCCTGATTCGAAGAATGTGTGCTCAAAAATACCCTTATCCTGCCAGTTGTGTTTTATGGCACCGAGTGCTGGACGATAAGCAAGAAGGTAGAGCTGATACTGGCTTTCTTCGAAAGAAGTATGCTTTGGCGTATTTTTGGCACACAGGACCAAAAAGGAGTGCGAATAGAGGAGAAGATACAACCGTGAACTCTATGAGCTGTACCAATGTGTGAATGTAGTCCAAAAAGCCGGAACACGTCGACTACATTGGCTCGGCCACATCGAGCGAATTGACAATAATGCTCCAGCTAAGAGGGTCTTTGAATCCGCGAATATTATGAGTTGAAGCAAGATGTGTATGTAGTCCAAAAAGCCGAAACACGTCGAATACATTGGCCCCAGCTAAGAGGGTCTTTGAATCCCAGCGCCCAGATTCGAGAAGAAAAGAAAGACCGAACCTTCTTTTCAATAACCAAGCTATTGTGGTTTCCAGAGCGCTTGGTCTAGACAACTAAGCAAACATGTCGCGATGTTAAGCAACAAGCCTGGGATCGCAGAGAATGGAAGGCTGCAGTGTCTCAGGGAGAGACTCTTCACGGGTCGGGCGCCCGATAACTTCGCCGATATTGGTGTTCGAGATTATATGCTGGTGGTATAGTGTCAATTGAGATGGAAATGTATGGACCCTTTCGAACACAGTCCTTGCGCGTTATACTTTTCATAGCTTTATTACCTTTATCTGCGTTATCTTAGGCGCAACAAGGAAATTGTCCTAGTCGTTGTTAGTTGCTCGGAATGTTCAAGCATGCTCTATCTATGTTTAACTCTAGACCTCCATGTTCCCCAGTCGCTAAGAATATCGAGGTGGGGAAACCGTGTAGTCGTTAAGACTTGAAAAGAACTTGCTGACATGGAATGAATTTTCAACGCACAATATAACCACATAAAACGGATAACCCTTGTACAAGGTGGCGCAAAAATAACCTTCCGATGTTTTTTGGCTGTAATTTCAAAAAAAAAAAAAAACTTTGATTCTTCTTGTGGATTATTTTTATTTGGTCTTTTAATTTTTTTTACATCAAGTCGAGAATATGATGCAATGTAAATGGCCGCCGCCACAGTTGATTGTCATTTGAGCCCTTTTTATGGCATTTTCCATCACTTAGGCCAAAACTTCCGGCGATAGGTCCTCACATTCTCGACGGATATTGTCTTTAAGAGCTGCAAGAGTCTGAGGCTTGTTGACATAAACCCGCGACTTCAAAAAGCCCCACAAAAAGAAGTCTGGAGCGGTCAAATCAGGCGATCTTGCTGGCCAGTGCAAATCGCCAAAACGGGAGATTAGGCGCCCGGGAAATGCATCCTTCAGCATATCGGTTGTGGCACGTGCAGTGTGTGCCGTTGCACCGTCCTGTTGGAACCACATGTTTTCCAATCCCAATTCATCAAGTTGCGGCAAGAAGAACTCGTTGATCATTGTAGCGCTCACCATTCACAGTAACCGTTTGGCCCGCGACGTTCTTCGTTTTCAGTGCCCCAGAAGCGTAAATTTTGCTTATTTACGTTCCTGCTAAGATGGAAATGGGCCTCATCACTCATGATTATTTTTGATGAAAAATCATCTTCCTCTTGGTGGTGATTAAGGATGGCTTGAGCGTATGTTAGACGCGATTGGCGGTCAGCAGCTAACAGCTGATGCACCGTCTGGACTTTGTACGGAAACATCTTCAAATCGTGTACCAAAATTCGCTGTAAAGACCGTCCACTGATACCCATTTGCGTGGCACGTCGTCTGGTCGATGTCGACGGCGGCGCTTCCATGACATCTTCGGCTACAGCAGCAATAGCTATTCTCTGCAGAACGGCTACTCCGGGGTCTGCCACGCCTGGCAGCATCTCGTGTTGTGCCAGTCTCTTCGAGGCGAGCGGCTAAACGTCGCAGTGTTTCACCAGTAGGCGTTGGACGGCTAGGAAATCTGCGAAGAAATTCACCTTGTGCCAAAGTCACCGACCGATTATTGCTCAAATAAATAGTCACCAATATTCCGCGTTCTGGAGCAGTGTAGCGTAACATTGTTTATTGACGTATATTTCGCATGTGTTTACTACACAAATGTCAAAACAGAACTGACATTAGGGGCCAATCGCAAAGTTTATAGCATTTTCTGATAGAAGGATTACTTTTGCGCCACCTTGTATAATCGCATTGCCTATGATTGAAATTCCGACTTGAACTGTTCATGTTAATTTGTCACTTTGCTTAGTATAAGTCCAACGGTAGACTCCATTTTGAGAATTTTTCCTATCAATCTGAGAAGAGGTAGCAAAGCCATGGTGAAAATTTATATTCCCCCCATTATTTGAAATGTTGCCCCCAAGACTTGAGGTTATTCGTATACCCAATATATGGTCAATATATATGCAAACCGCTACTTGAAAGCTATAAACCGGAGTTGATAGGCTTCAAGCAGGTGAAACGCTCCATATAACCGTATTGCTTGCAATTTCGTTACCCGAAGCCTACTTTCTTCAAAGTTAATACATGTCGCGATATTTTTTTTTAACGATCAGCCCATCGACATCGACAACGCTGAACTAACGATTTCCGACGAAGGTTGGCATTTGATAATACATATCTCCATGACCATATTATCTGGGCTATCAATCAAACAGACCCTCCATCTATCAAAATCAAAACTACTACATGCATTACAATAAAAACTGCAATTTCACTTAACAATGCTCTTGAGTGCAAGCCACTTAACAAAATCCACCCAATTTAGATCACCTCTCTTCAGATCACACCTGGACTTCTGGTCACACAAGCATTGTTCAATGTTGCATGTCACAACCACTCGTGGAAAGGTCAAACGAAAGCTGTTCATTTACTTTCTATTTATAAGCAATTAGATCAATGGTCCACTTTTACCCAAAAACCATGTCCATGTGCAGCTCACCCTTCACACACATCCTGTTTGAAGGATATTTACGACATGCCCGGAATATAGGTGAAAGGTTGTTCTATTCACATTCATATTTCGCAGAGCCTCTGTCCTATGGGACTAAACAGCAATTTATTCATGATATACGACATCCCTTTGATCCTGAATAGATGACCGACCAAATGCATCAGGAAAACCAGGATAATTCACAAATGAACGCAGCTTATCTCCGCTGTCCCGTTGAAGGTGAATTATAATCGTTCGACAACACAACTCCTCCGATTGTACGCATGCAAAACGCTATAGCCAATAGCTTACCACTGGTAAACGGCTTATTTAGCCTCCCGAAGCTATTTCCGAGGAACTTGCCATTGTTGTACACCTACGTGTTTTGGTGTTAGCAACCTGTTGAGATCCTAACACTCCTTTTTGTCCTTTCTTTCTGTTGGTTACCCCTATATTTCATTCTGAATGCCATCCTGCGTGTAACTGCCTGCGCAAAGTGATGTACTATCCTGTGGGCTGGTTAAGGCTTCCTTGTGTTTTTTTTTTTTTTTTGGTGTCCTTGTGTTTGTATTTAGGATTTATTTACAAAATCCGCTTGTCAATTGTTGTAACTGGGTTGTTATTGTTTCTGTAGGGGATTACTGCAAGGAAACAGAAGTTGTTCGTTGGCGATGGATAATCCTCTGAATGTGGCGGCATTATAATATAGTTTTTCGCAAGGACATTGCAGGATTGGCATATGATTTGAATGTGAAATTTTAAGTGATGCTAATCTGAGCTAAGTTTTGGTTAAGTGATAAAATCTTAGATTATTCGCAATAAGGTGTTCTGATGAATGGTACACAATTGAGGAATGGGTGTTAAGACTTCTGGAATAGGGATTTGGTTATAAAAGTTTAACAACACATTACTCAGGGATTCGTGTTTTAATGCTTTTGTTGTACCTTGGATAGGGTTTATTGCATCATAATCCAAGTCTTGAGAAAGAAAGGCAAGGATTAAGTTCTTCAACTTGAAAACGGGGAATTGATGTGTGCAATTTGTACAGTACAATGGATGGCCGAAACAGAAGGTGAAGATTCATTCATGAGTTCTATAAGTGAAGTTTCATTACGACCAGGTCCTACTCCTTATCAACGAATGGAAAGAAAAAATTCTCGGGTGGCGGATTAAGTGACTTGAATCGATCTTAGACCCACACTTAAGCTTTCGCTGCTTGAAATCTTTATTCAGAAAAATTAATTTCGTAAGACATCGGTATGAGAGGAAAGCTGTTCTAAGGCGATAATCTTATGTCGAAGCATTAAGCCAAATCATAAAACAGAAGGTTCGTTGCAACAGGACCTTTTTTACACCTAATGATCATAAACGGTTTGTTTAAGTGGGTGACTTGTATGGAACAAGGGTACGCCCAAACCTACGGTCACGAGGAGTGAACATTTCCAAGTATTCGATCCCTGGTCGTGCTTGGGCTTTATACAATCAGTTGAACTTTTCCAATTCTATAATCCTTTCTAGGTCTTCGTTATAAAGCAGATTTGTTCATATTTCTGTGGTGAACATCAAAAGCGTTAATAGGCTTGTAGCATGAGTTAGTCGCTACTCAACGACTTGCTATTTGTACTTAGAACTCCAGACTATGCTCTCTTGTATGCAAAGGACAAAATGTAAACCAAAATCCTGAATACCATCGACCGAGATATATATGCTGCTCAACTGGAAGCCAAGACATGGAATTACTGGTTGGTCTAGGCATATCTCACCCACGACCATTTAAGACCAACCCCTTACAAAATCCAGGTAGGATATCGCAGGAGAGGCAAAAAGATGGACTCATTCTGGGAAGTGATGCTAACGCGGACCACATAATCTGCGGGCAGTTCTGATAAGAATATACGCGGTGAGTTTCTTTTGGATTATCTAGTAGAAATCTGTTAGGCTGATGAACTCGCCAGAAATGGGATTATACTTCCAGTTGAACCCGAAACAGGTGTACTATCTTATCGCTACACGAAAAGCTTACCAGAGCAACTTGCTAAAATCAAATCTCAGGTGGAGCTTGGGTACGATTTGTCACATATCCAAACAAATTTGGCCAAAGCTGAATTTGAGAAGATTCAAGGGACTGATTTAGCTTGATAGATCTTATATTAGCGCAAATATAGGTGTCATCACTGGACATTGTATAATAGGCAGGTACGCAAAAATCTAGGGCTCAACTTCTGTGGGAGCTGCTTGGACGAAATGGAAGAAGAAACAATACTTCATCTGCCCGGCCCTATCAAACAAAACGAACCTCCATCTTGCAGCTTACTTCTTTCAAAATCTAAGCGATTTGACAAAAACGGAATTGCTAAGTCTTCATTAAAAGCTCAGAATGATTTTCTCAGAGATAAAGAATAGAATGGACGCTATCCACGTGGTATCACAATGGACCATAAAAGGTTTAAGGATGCTATCAAACTCGTTGGTAGCTACTCTAAACTAGCACAACCTAGTGCAAATCTCTTACTATGCATAATTGGCAATGAACCAACGTTCATCACCAGTAACAAAGAGTCTTTGACATTACCCTCGTCTTAAATAACATCCCTCACATGATCAAAGACTGGAAGTTATCTAGTGAGCACTCATTTTCCGACCACAGATACATTCGATTCGGACTACATGATAATATCACGAGAGACCCCTCTTTTTCGAAATCACAGAATAACCGATTGGCTTAAATATAGATAAACTATGAAAATTCTAGTATCCCCTGCAAAACGTCGGCCTCCTAGAAGTATACAGGAGCTGGATACTTGGTGCAACGCAATAACCTTCGCGGAATTAGGCCCCATTGTGCTGAATTCCAAAAGAAGGATAAATAACTCCCTTGGGGCTTTTTTCGAAATGAAAATAAGCCCTGCCACCAAAAGGCATTAACGCCCGCGGTTGTTATTGGGGGGCATGCTGCCCTCCTAAAACACCCTGGTTAGGTTCACTGTTAGATTTGGGTTGCGTGCAAGTTTGGATGCATGCAAAGGAAATAAGTCACAAAAGTCAAAGGCATAAACAGCTGCGGGCCTTATTTCCATATCCAAAATGTAATAAGCCTCAAGGGGGTTATTTCCTTCTTTTTTTTTGGGAATTTATCTGCAGGGGGCTTAATTTCGCAGGTGTTATTCCACTGCACCGATAAATTTGTTGATGATCTAACATCGGCTTTCAAAGAATCACTGTCATCCTCTTGTGAATTAAGGAAACCTAGAGGGAAACAAAAATGCTTCGGCAGAAGTATAGAATATGTTCAACAAAGCTTAAGGCTTAAACAAATTATCTAACTGGATCTTCTACAAAGAAACCCTATCAACAGACAACATGGTACAGAGGAATTCCAATCGCAAATCCTGTAGACTTTTCTGTGATAAAATAGAAGAGACTTTCGAGGCGTCTATACTCCAAAAAATTCCACCATATCCAACCATTCCAAGCTATCTCCAAAAGAAAAACAAGATGGCACTTGGACGATTCGAGCAAAGAATCCTTAGAGCTACTAATGGACACCCATATTGTAGATAGCTCACATGAAGATTTTCAAGACGACATCAATAGAACCAAGCTATCGACCGGTAACTTGCAAGATCTTATCACAAAAGTTAAATACTTTGGGCAGTAAACAGCTTTAAACCCTCTCATTCCGCCGGACCAGATGGCATTTAACCAGCCGATCTTCACCACTCTATGAATCTCAACCTACAATGAATGGAAGCAATCCTGAAAGGCTGCATCGAGCTGATTTATATTTCCCATGATCTGGATCTGTTAAAATCTGCTAAAATTTCTCAAGTACACAAAGACACCGAGCAGCTTACCAGCATTCTTTCTGAAAACCCTGGAGAGATTGATTTGATGTTCATCTTCGCAGTAGCATTGATGTAAATGCATCCCAAGATGCTTACTTTAGGGTACAATCTGTAGCAACAGCTCTACACACACTAGTACGTATTATTGAAAAATCGTTGTGCTGCAAGGAAGTTTTAACAGGAAGCTTTTAACAAGGTGTATTCCGGAGCGATTAAGGCGCTAACATGTCTGACAGCCGATCACTCACTTGGAATGTTGATTAATTTACTATTAAATAGCCATAATATCAACAAAAAAAACTAGGTTGTGCTTCGACCAGAATACATGCAAGAAGAAGGACCCCACAAGGGGGAGTCCTGTCTCCTCTTATCAGGAACTTAGTTGTAAACGAGCTTTTAGTCATACTAAGAATAGAGGAATGCAACGTGTTTGCTTACGCGGATGATAATGCCATAGAAGTCTCAAGGAAGCACCTAAATATACTTATAGAACTTCTCCACAACGCACTACACAAACTTTCCAAGTGGGCAGTCAGTCTGGGAGTTAATTCCCACAAGACTGAACTGGTCCTGTTTACTATGAAATACGCAATTCCTCACATTGACCATCAGGTACTAAACGGAATCGGACTAGCCCTCTCAGATAAAGCATTATACCTAGGTCTTGTTTGGACAAGAAGCTTCACTGGACATAACAGAAAGAGTAATGAGGGCGACAGTTTTCTTCCTGTAAGAAAGCATGAATTGGGGAATGAAACTTCGTATCACGCTTTGGCTATACATCTCGTTCATAAGACCGATACTTCTCTATGGAGTAGAAGTATGTTGGACAGAGAAATAGCTTTAAACAGGAATAAAATTGCCAAGGTGCAAAGAACTGTTTGTCTGCATCAAAAGGGCACTTCGTACAGCACTCTCAGCAGCACTAGATATTCTTTTTCACCTATTACCCTTAGACGGGCTCAGTGGCGCGATGGTTAGTGCGATGAACTGCCGCGCAGAAAGTCTTTGTTCGATCCCCAGCCGTAGCAACACCTAAATGATTTTTCACTGGCCCTCCTCCCGTGATGATCTGACAAATCATGCGAGTGGTATCAATTGTCATGAATATCTTATCTCAACTCAGCCGTTCGGATTCGGCATAAAAAAGGAGGTCCCGCCATCGTGCAAAGAAGTTTACACGCACACATGAATGGTTGTGAGAAAAAAAGCTAGGCCCTGGGTACTAACGAGCCTGTTGCTCCATACATTTTTTTTGTTTGAACCCATAGATATTATCGGCAAGCAAATGACAGCTAACTCAGCCATAAGTCCTAAAGCCATTCAAAATATACAAACTGGCCACTCAAATGACAGCCTGTTGCGCCATACATTTTTTTTGTTTGTACCCATAGATATTTTCGGCAAGCAAATGACAGCTAACTCAGCCATTAGTCCTAAAGCCATTCAAAATATACAAACTGGCCACTCAAAAATTGTAAACGAACAAACTGAAAACACCGATTACCATTTTACCAGGCTTAACTTTGGTAAGAGTTTCTAGGAAACATCTTAAGACAGATCGACATGGGAAAGTAACGAACCTGTGGAAAGTTACACGATTCATTTTTATACAGATGGCTCCAAGACAAATAATGGAGTGGGTGCTGGTGTCTTTTCCGACAGGCTAAGCGTCCGTCTTCCTGATCACTGGGGCCTTTTTACAGACGGAACTCATGGCAATCAAACAAGCCTCTTAAGAAACATTGAATGTCTGCCAAGGATATAAGCATCTTCTCGGACAGAAAAGTGTACATCAAAAACATGGAATCACTTTCAACAAACCAAAGGACACCCTAGAGTGCCACTCATCTTTGTGAAATATGTCAGAGCAGTTTAACACTCAGCTATGCTTTACATAGTGACATTCCAGGGAACTGTAAGGCTGATGAGCTCGCCAGACATTGGACTAAATTATCAGTCGTACCCGACACGGATTCAATAGATATTCCCATCGCTACACACAATGCAAAAGCTTACTAGCGCAGCATGCTAACAGTAAGTCAAATCTCTGATGGAATTACGGCATGACGTGTCAAATAATCAAACAAATTTGTCCCAAGTTGACAAAATAGGTGTCATCACTAGACACACTGTCTAATAGGTAGGCAAGCAGAAAGGCTGGAAACATTATTCAAACCAGCAGGAGTTCCATGTAAGACGAAGAAGAAGCAAAAATTTGCCTATCAAACAAAAGCAAGCTTGATCTTGAGCTCGTTTTTTTTCAAAATCTCTACGATTTGACAAAAACGGAAAAGAGAAGTCTCCTCTGTTTCATTACAAATTCAGATTGTACGAAATCTATGTTGTATCACAATTCATACTACAATTGATGATTTTCCAGATCATCACGAGAGGGGGCCAGTGAAAAACATTTTTTTAGTTGTTGCTGCGGCAATTCATCGCACCAACCATTGGGCCACTGAGCCCGTCGGATCAAATCCCTAACTTGAAAGCCCAAATGCCTGCTTTACCGGACCACAGTGAGTTTTGTACAATAAGTAGGAAAGTCGCACAGTATTTGAGTCCAGCCAATAGAACCTTTCAATCTTTGGCCTCAGGTTCGAGACGACAAGGAAGGCAGAACCTATAATTTAATGACCAAACTATTGCGGATATAAGGGCTCTTGAACTGAATGAGTAGAAGGAATAGGCAAAGGTTCGAACAAAGGTTGCATTGTTTCAGGTGGATACCCGCAATGGGTGTAAAAAGGGATCCATCTCGTTAAACCGCTCATCAACCCCCTAGATATAATCAGGGGACACTGTCATTTAGCCAAGAAAGCCACACCACTAGCATTAGTATGTCTTACAAATAAATTCCAAAATAGCTTTCATAAGGTTTTTACTTATTTTCTAGTTTCGATAGTGCTTACCAGTTACCATTAGCTAAGTAAGGTTTACAAATAGTTTCTCCAGAGTTTGATTACAGGCCTAATAAAGTGCGTGCCATTAGGCCTTCTTGAATTATTATTGCTGGATAGGAATCAGTGCGATAGAGCCTTCCACTATGAAATTGAGAGTGGGGGTGGGTGGTTTTTAAATGGGAAGATATGAAGAAGACCCCCCAGATCAAATTGGTAACGAAATATCTTATCAGCAGTCATTTAAATAACAAATCTTACCTCACTTTGTGGGCATATTGTAATGCTTATTCCAAGGTTCGACCAAATACACATTTATATGCAATATCGAAGTCCTAGTTGGTATTGATAACTACAACTCTAACCAAGCCTAACCCACATCAGTTCGCAACTGGACTCTTTTGTCTGAAACAATAAATTGTTTGCATTTTTGTTTCTTTGAAAGTGACGTTGACGTTGAAAGTGAATTGATGTACCTAGACTAACTTTTTGTACATAAAATGACATCAAATCACCACATTGTCAACCCGTTTGTTTTGTTGTGGCTCAGTTCTTAGTACATTCAGTTGAAAAGCATTAACGCCTCAGCGTGTTCACAAACCCGATTTTCAAAACTCTGACCAATAGCAATGAAATAAACCTGTCATGCGAAGATTTTCTAATGTATCTACATTCCACAAATAACATACTGATTTGATCTTTTGTTTAAAATGCAGAATTACCCGCTTCCCTCCAATATGTGGAACCATTTCCACCGCACAATTACAGCACAGTACCCCGTTAACCTCATCAACTGTAAAAATAACGCACGCCAAGATCCACGTCAAACGACTTAGCGCCATTAAAAGACCGGAACGATCATCGCCTACGATTGTTACATAATCATATGAACATCAGCATCCATCTCTAGCATATCGAAACGGCAACCTTGACAAGAGCACACAGACGCAGACACACCCAGAGGCAGACCCAACTCAAGGGTGGTAAATTGAAGATCAATTTAATTCGAATGCTGCCCGATTCGAGTGTGATGGATAAGGTCACCTCACAGTTACCGCCATAAAGCCAGCGACCAGCGACGACCAGCGCCTGGGTGACCACAAACAAAGGCGTTTTGTTATATTCCACTGTGCTGAGCCCAGCAGCCGGTCAGCGTTGCAACAAATTTCCCATAATGGCAGTCAATTTTTTTTCCCATCCAAGGGATACACCTCCTCCTCCTGGTCTGACAAAAAATTAAAAAGATTATTTTATAGCAATCAATTGCTCACCTTCCCCGGCTATTGTTGGGTCGATGGTCCGCTTTAATTTTTGTTTTTTTTTTCTTGGATTGTTGTATGTGTGTCTGTCATTTTTTTTGCGCACAATAGCGATCCAAATGCGATGCGATTTCAGATAGAGGAGTTTTGAGCCGTTTTGTTGTTGTTGTCCTGTGCGTCATCTCGTCATCTTGCGCGCCGTGTTGGAACATTGGGAACCTAATTTTTGGGTGATTTATTTTTGTCGATTTTGTGCAGAGCTGTGTGTCGGGTCAGCAGGGGGTCCGACATGGCCATGGGTTTACTCAGCGGTAGCTTTTGATGATTATTGTGTGTTCTAGAGTGTCTCCTGTGAGTGGTCGGTGTGTGAGAGAGGAAAAGATACATTTTGTATGCATGTACCTGGTGTGTTTACGTACGCGAGCCCCTCTCTGTGTGTGTGTTTAGATTTGAATCCGATGAATAACAATGAAAGGGTACCGGTGCAGTGATGTCGCTCTTGTGAACGGGCGTCCGACATCAATTCAACACACAATTTGAGACCAATCCACCGTATAACAGATCCGCACAACAACAATGGTCTGCTGGTGCTCTAAATTGTAGGTTAGATTTCCATTTCCATTGCGATGGATGGTGGTATTCGCGCTTGCGCGCACCAGCGGCCGGCGCGGCGGCGCAATCATTTTATTGTGTTTATTTTTTTAGACGGACAAGATCGGAGGACGGCCGAAGACATGTATCTGTGTATAAAGTGATGCTGCTGTTGGATTGTTGGCTCAACGGATATATCACACCATGTTCTGGCACTTTGTCGACTCGCAGAAGTTACCTGTGCACACATTACCACGATGATGATGATGGTGATGATGATAACCAACAACCGTGTGATGCTGCACACAGAAGAAGAACCAGAAGAAGGAGTGCTCCTCTGATGAGCGTTAAGTGATTGGGCCAACACTAGAGATGCAGGGCATAAAAACAACAAAACAACATACACAACATAATCATAATCGTTCGTAGATACAACAGTGCTCCGTGTAAATGTCGAAGAATGGGCATGACATGGACAAATCTGTTCTTTATCGTTTTTTTTTTTTTTTTTTTTTCTTCAGCTCAGTTGTTCCTTCTCCTATTTTGTTCATCGTCCGTCTTTATTTGTTGTTTATTCGGGCATCTAATCCTCTTGACCTCTTGACAAAGAGCTTCATCGGGAAGAATGTGTGAGATGCGCTTTGTAGAGCGGAAACTTTGTTTGCTTTAGTATTAATGTTGTCTTTAGTTGGACTCTTCTGTTCGGTTGGTGTTTCTGGACCTTTTGAGGTGGTTCTTGTGATGTGTACCTGCTTAGGGCACTTGAGGAATAAACTGATTTTAATTGGTTGTGATGAGATAAATTGATTTGATCGCTCCGTCACAAGGGGCATGGAGTTCTGTGAGAACAAACTGGATCACTCGAATAGTGGATTGATGTGAAGGTTGAGGCTGCTGTTGTGTAGTGGCATGGTAAGCGATGGTGTTTTTAAAATTGGGTGGCTGAGAATATTCGCCATCTGAAAAGCTTTTCGAAGTTTTAGTTTACATTTACTTGCCTAATTAATGCAGGCACCAATTAACCAACTTATATACTGGGCGCGTGCTGTCCAGTCATTCAGTCGAAAATCGGTGGCATCCGATCCGATTTGTCTCTCCAAATAAAAGTCTCATTCATGGGGCTTACTTATATGTTTACTCAATATCAACGAAAGTTAGGAAAGCTAACATTGCAGTACGTAGCTGCAACAGAATCTGCGGTAACAAATGGGCCTACTCTCCGAAAGTCACGAAATGGCTATAGACAGCTGTTGTCAGATGAATCCTTAACTATGGTTGCCTAGTCTGGTGGAATTCCATGAAAAAGACGAAGCGTTTGACAGCACTAACAAAAGCTCAAGTACAGCATGCATACTCATTAGAGGAGCCATGCGTACCAGTCCTACACTGGTGAGTCCCACATGGAAACACTTCTAAATCTCAAACCAGTCGACTTACAGCTGATTGATACAGCAGCACGCCTCAAAGAAGTGGACCACCTTTGTATCAAACCATTTGGTCACAGCAATATATTGGAATTAGTAGAATATGAGAATGGGGCATCCGACTACACTATCCTATATCACGATTTCGACATTTAATACGCAATCAAAATACCAACTAGAGACGAATGGTGTCAAGCAATGTTGTATTCAACAATGAAATAGCAATCTATACCGATAGATCTGAAATGGAAATAGGAGTGGGCTCTGCGGTCTACTCCGACAGAATCGGGTTACACACATCCATTTGTTTGGCGAACTCTTGCAGTGTTTTCCAAGCGAAGATCCCAGCCATACTCGAAGCTGCCGAATTGGCTAGAGTACTGGAAATATCACAAGAGGTGTTCTCCATTACGTGGATAAACCAGCGGCCATAAAAGCTCTGACATCCGACACAATAAAATAACAAGCAGTTGGAGGCTGCCGCTCAGAGCTAAGGACACTATGTTACCAGAACAAAGTACAAATGTGTCAGGACATAATAACGTTACAGGATAGGAGGAAGCAGACGCGCTAGCCAGACCAGGATTGTCCAGCTGTATTTCCTTATGCGGTAACAGGCTTAGACCCTCACTTACTTCTAAAAAACAGGCAATAACTAGATACACGCAAAGTGAAATAAAAACTATGTGGCAAGACATTAACACATGCAACACACCAAAGACATTTTGCCGGAAATAAGCGGTACCAAATCAAACAAGCTTATTGCTCTGAACAGATCTTCCATTTCCATAGCAGTGAAGATGATAACAGGTCACAACCTGTTGGGTAAGCACTCCCATAGAATCGGACTAGCTGACTCATACCAAAGATAAATAAAACCATACAGATGACGCATTGAGATTGAAGAACAGATACTTTTGCTCACCAGCTTCATGGTACCGGCATATAAGAAAAACGAGATCCAAATATATGGCGGGCTGTGCCAATACGACTCGCCGTAGAACAATTTTTCTCATATGCAGTGCGTCATCTGTATGGCATTATAATCTTTGCTCATACCAACTATGCAGGGAATGCGGCGACCAAGAAGTCGAGGAGGATATCTCACACCTACTCTGTCACTGTCCCGCGATCTGCAACAGCCGCAACAAACTTCTTGGTAGCTTCTACTGGGAGACCTAACGGAACTGGCAACAAAACCTATAGCACAGATCGTCCGTTTTTGCTGCAAATCGGGACGGAGCAAACATCTATTTGAAGTTGATGGAACAACGTAGGTTTCATATGCACCTCCTGTGCTGTCCCGTCAGGTTCCTTGCAATACCATTATACTACCGGTTTCTTTTTGCCGGTATCTGGAACACTAAGGCAGGATTACGTGGAAGTTGTTAGGTAAACTGGGAGAGTCATACTCAGTGTTGCTCTTTGTAGGCGCTAATTGTATCTGGTAGTCCAAAGCAACCAACTTCTGGTCAATGACAGTCAGACTCGACCTATGCCCCTCTGAATACATGTAAATTCAGGGTCCTGAATGCATGCCTCTGACATAAAGTCTACTTGGTTGGCTTTTATCTGTAAATTCTGATGCGTACGCAATATACCATCTCGTATCCTTTGTTTGTTTGTTCTGTTTCTGTAGTTTAAAGGCCATGTGGTCCACGATATGACGCAATTTGTTAACCTTCTCCATTTGGAGTCGGCCTTTCTTAGGAAGTATGAGTGTATTTACTTCAACATTGGCAACGACAGCGAAAACTGCCAATCACCCGACCTGAGTGAAGTGAGGATAGCAATACCTAGATGACTTGGTAAATAAGATACACCAACTCATAAGCCAGGTTGGGTGTTGTAGAACGAGGGTAGACTCTGATTGGCTTTAGCTTGGCAATGGCCAGTGGTTATAACTCTGACTACACATCAAGTGCTTATTTTTAACCTCCAAGTGGTAACTATCGGGTACTGGTCTCATCCAACCGGATTTGACTTGATAAACGATAAGCGCGAGTGTTGATAACACGACGAAATACAGCAACATTATAACAACCCTGGTGGGAATAGCACGGAATGAAAAACCGGCCTGCTGTATCAAGCGAACCTCGACAAGCTGCTTCGACAGATTCGGACAACAGTTTGTCTATGAATTTCAAGGGTTAGTAAAGCCCCTTGAACAGATATGGTGGCGGATGAATAGAAAGGCCAACGGCAGCCTTCAATCCCGTAGTGGATACTGATGGCCACGTGTCCTAGAGGTATCTAATAAAATGGAACTGCCCCTCCAGGCAAGGGATTGTGGTTTGGGTTAACTGCCCAAGCATGGAAAAATCTCTAATGTTACGAAGCAACTAATAACATCAGAGAGACGGATTTTATTGTTGACGACCCTGCCAAACGAAAAAAGGACAACGACGTTCGTATCTGCACCTGGGATGTGAGAACATTAAACAGGAAAGGTGCAAGCGAACAACTAGCGGAAGCCCTAAACTGCTACAAAGCAGACATTACTGCCATCCAGGAAATACGATGGGATGGGCCGGGCAAAAAGAGGATGAAAAATTGTGACATATACTATGGACCGTGTGTTAGTGAGCAGAAACAGCGACTATTCGGATTCGGATTTGTTTTAAGTGCCAGCCTTAAGCAAGATGTCTTATGTTTACAAGACATTAGCGAACGCATTGTAACAATCCGCATCATCGCCAAATTCGCCAACATAAGCCTTATATGCACTCACGCGAAAGATGATTGCTTTGATGAGCGCCTTGAACAAACCTATAAGCGACTCCTGAAGTACGATGTTAAAATCGTTCTGGGTGATTTTTTCGCGTAGCTAGGAAGGGAAGATATCTATAGCAGTATTGTCCGAAAACATAGCTAACACGACAACACGTCTGGTAACGGACTTAGGCTAATTGACTTCGCTACGGAACGAAATGCCACTATAGCAAGCACGCGGTTTCCTCACCCCGATATTCAAAAGGGGACATGGCAGTCTCCAGATCAACGAACGGTCAACCAAATTGATCATATTGCGATAGACAAGAGGCACGCATCTAGTATTTTGGATGTCCGAACATCCAGAGTAGCTAACATCGACTCGGACCACTTCTTTGTTGCAGCCAAGGTAAGAATGAGGCTCTCCACCATGCCACAGCAATCCAGAAATACTGTGAAAAAATTTGTCAATAGACTGCAATCGCATGAGACCGCCAAAACATGCACGCAATGCCTATTCCCTAACCCCTCGATTAACACCATACCACCAGCGACGAATGTTGAAGAACAGTGGCGACGATGCCAACCAGCAGTTGATGTTGATGTTGAGATGATGTGCTAGGTTCCTTGCGCCAATCAGAAAAAAACACCTGGTTTGATGAGGAATGCCGACAGATGCTCGCAGCCAAGTACGAGGCCTACAAGGCTAAGATGCAGGTGAAGACGGGAGCTGCTGTTGAGCTCTGTAGGCAGAGAACAAGCGAAGAACACCGGCTTTTTAGAAAAAAGAAAAAAGAGCAAGAAAAGCGCGAGCTCGAGGATATAGAGAGGTGACACTCCAGGAACGATGTTCGCAAGTCTTACCAAAGTGTAAAACGTCAAAGCCAAGATTACAAGGCTCGAACAGAATCCAGTCGAGATGAACGAGAAAATGTCGTAGACGCAGTCGATGCTGAGGATGTGGAAGAACCACTTCTGCAGACTGTTAAACGGCGATGAGGAACAACATTCTGCTGTCGGGCAGAACCAACCGCCCAATATTGGCAACGACAGCGAAAACTACCAACCACCCGACCTGAGTGAAGAAAGGATAGCAATATCTAAACTCAGGCTTAATAAGGCTGCCGGAAATGACGGCCTTCCCGCTGAGCTTTATAAGGCCGGCGGAGATGGCTTGTAAGTACCATCCACCAACTCATAAGCCAAATCTGGTCGGCAGAAAGTATGCCAGAAGAATGGAACCTCCAACTACAGAGACATAATTCTTCTCAACATCGCCTACAGGATAATATCTGCCGTAATATATGAACGCCTGAAACCGTTTACCAACAACCTGATCGGCCCTTATCAGTGTGGTTTTAGGCCAGGAGAGTCCACAATCGATCAAATTTTCACACTTCGGCAGATCCTGGAAAAAACCCAAGACGTCCAAATCGATACCCACCACGTATTCGTCGATTTAAAAGCCGCATACAAAATCATTTACAGAGACGAACTATACAGATCCATGCCTACTTTCGGTATACCGAACAAATGTCGTTGGTAAGACTCAACGTGATGTCATAGCCACGGTTGCTAGTATATAGAAGGAAGCGGTAAATAAGGAGTTTAGCAGTAAATGAGGGCAAGACTAAATATATGCTCTCAACACGAAAGGACATACTACATCGACGAATTGGACAGAACGTCACCATTGACAGATATAACTTTGAGGCATCACGGTACTTTGCTTATCTCGGCTCCGCTATTAACTCTGACAACAACATTTCTTCAGAAATTAAACGAAGAATTACTCTTGCAATTCAGTAGTAAAGTCTTCACTCGAACTACTTAGGAAATCCTATATAAGACCCTGATAATCCCAGTCCTGCTTTACGGCGCTGAAGCATGGAGCGTCTTAATAGCAGATGAAGAAATCCTTGGTCGTTTTGAGAGGCAAATTCTTCGTAAAATCTTCCCTCCCGTTTGCCTTGAAGGGCTATGGAGACTTAGAGTCAACCAAGTACTATAGAAGCTTTACAACGACATGCCCGGTTACAAAAAAAACTCCGCATTGAACGTTTAAGATAGCTAGGACATGTAGAACGAATGGACACCAAAACTCCGGTCCGCAGAGTCTTCGATTCCCAGCCAGACAGCGGACGCGGTAGAGGAAACCGAACAACACAAATGTGCAACGCTTTACAAAACTTTGGTTTTCCTCTCCATTGCAATTTACAGAAAACGCACGTTGGTATCTCCTCTTTTCTCACCCCAATTTCCCTAATGAACGCGCTGTGCTCAAACACTATAACCGAAGTCATAAACCCAGCAAATTATAAAAAAAAATAATCATATAGGATAATAGCAGGAGTAGATGAGATCCTTTGTGTGCAATGTTGTCAAGTCTAAAGAATGGAAAACCAAATTTTTGACCCTCTCAGTTTCTGCATTATCCTAGTTGCGTGCTTAAATATAATTTCGTTGTACTTGCGAGCAAAGTTTGTTGCTTCGTTACTCACGGTAGCAATTCCTAAATCTCTGTGAATATCACTATTCCTAATATACCATGGAGCATTCACTATTGCTCTTAGGGTTTTGTTTTGGAATGTTTGCAGTATAGCAATATTGCTTGGTTTGGTACAACCCCAAAGCTGTATACCGTATGTCCAACAAGCGTCTGACCTATAGTAGGCGGCTCCTTGGTCTGCGTCTGATCCTAGAAGGACGGCAGCGTTAAAACCTGGCAGAAGATATAAAATGCAAAAACAGAAAAGATATGCAATGGAACAAACAAACGATTTCATTACCCCAGGTGGCAGACCAGTTATACTGGAAAATCCACCCTCTACGGAGGTCGGTCCCTCGGATTCTGGGGAGGACCAACTATTGCTACCCAACGACCCATTCAAAGGGGAAAAAAAAAGCTAAGATCACCACCGATAGCGTCAAGTGCAAGTCCAACAATATTGCCGACAAATGCCTTTGAAAAAAGAACAAAGATATGTCGATCTCCATCTGGATCGTGTATCTCCGGAAAAAGAAGTCCGCCGGTTAATCAGGACTCAATGAAAACAAAGTGCTTCGTAATAGAAAATAACGAATTACGAGCAAAACTTATTAAAATGGAGCAACTCTTCCTTGAGCTTAAAAAGGAAGTCGAATCTCTGCGAAAAGAAAACGAGGATCTAAAAAACATTCGTGCACCGAAACATCTCGAGACAACACCGAACCGTCCAGTAAGTGAATATTTTACGGACGAGTAAGAAATTGATCGCGAAACGAATCCCACCGTACTCGCCCTCCACCCGAAAACTCGCCCTCCACCCGCAATAAATGTCATCGCGATAGAGGATTACGGAAAACTTCGTAATCTTCTCAAAAATACGCTGAGAACAAAGCACAATATAACCTCGCGCCGGAATAACGTGTGGAAAATCTACGTAGAGGACTCTGATTCTTACCGAGCACTGTCTCTAAGATTAAACGCAGAGAATATCCAATGGTTTACCTACGAAAATAAGTACGAAAAACCGATACGAGTCTTCGCCAGGGGACTCCACCCGTCTTGCACAAAGCAAGACATTATCGAAGACGTACAAAGCCAAGGTTTCAAAATTCTTGACGCCGTGAATATTATCAAGAAGGAAAAGCAATGTAGGGAAGGAGACAAAGACACCGTAGTCAAACGCGGACTTCCACTATTTATGCTCACCTTTGATCGGACCGAGAATATGGACGACGTCTTCAAAATCAAGACCATTCTTAACATCAAGGTCAAAATCGAGCCAATGCGTAAGGAAAGAAAAACGGTACCTCAGTGCAAACGATGCCAAGGTTTTAACCACACGCAGGCATACTGCCAAAAAGAACCACGGTGCGTTAAATGTGCCGGTACACATCTCTCTCTAGAGTGCAACACAACCAAGCAGTCCCCAGCGGTCTGTGCCAATTGCACAAAAAACCACCCAGCGAATTATCGAGCGAAAGAACTGCAAAAAAGACGCGACATTCTCAGGAAACCGCCACACCCAGACCCAAGCTTAGCAGATACCAAAGCTGATAAGCCAAAGACAACTAAGCCAGTTAAAAGGACGAAACCGATAAAAGAAAAAAAAAATTATAAAACAGAACGTCGCTGACCCAAGCGCAAGGGAAAAATTGGCATTAGCTGGTGCGAGACAGAGAAATCCGACAAGATCAGATACAGCAGATCCGATCCGCCAACTACTGACTGTGATATACGAAAAACTTGATGACCAAACCAAGATCAATCAAGTTATATTTGACAAATTGAGCAAGCTCGAGTTCAAACCTCGAAAACCAAACAATAAGACATGAATATGGCACAGCTTCTGAAGACACTAACATGGAACGCAAATGGTCTCACAAACAAGATTGACAAACTAGAAGTTTTTCTACGGAAAAACAATATTGATATACGCTTGATATCGGAGACCCACTTAAAAAGGGGTTCTGGACCCAAAATAATTGGGTACAGTGGTTATCACGCTCATCATCCTTCGGAAAATGCGAGAGGAGGATCCTCTCTTTACATCAATGAATGTATGAAGCACTCTGAAAACTTCAGTGTCTGTAAAAATAAACCATTTAGACTACCTCATCGGATCAAGTTACTTCCCCCCGGGATATAGACTGGTAGACGACGACCTCGATCGCCTCTTTGACTCAATAGAGTCTAATTTTATCATCAGTGGGGACTTTAATGCGAAACACACTTTCTGGGGTTCAAGATGCAATTCAACAAAAGGCAGACTCCTATACAAAGCCTGTATGAAGCGTGGGGTGGACTTTTATTCGACAGGAAAGCCAACGTATTGGCCAACTGACAGAAATAAAATCCCTGACCTAGTCGACTTTTTTATCGCAAAAGGGCTAACTAAAAATCAAACGGAAGTCGAAGAATGATATGATCTCTGCTCAGACCACTCAGCAGTCACTCTAAAAATGGACGGAAGTCTAGCAAAAAAAGAAGGACCTCCTAGGTTAACTAATAAAAAAACTAACTGGGATCTTTTCAGAAAAGACTGCAAGGAAAATGTGGTTTTAAATGTGCCACTAAACACACCGCTCGAAATAGAAGACGAAGTTGGCAAGCTCGTGGAAGCCATTCAGAGCGCAGCGTGGAAAAACAGTCCCTTCCGGAAGACAGCAACACGCAACAAAAAAGTCAACTACCAGCCTGACATCGAAGACCTCATACGAGAAAAGAGGAGAGCGCGCAAGAGATGGCAACAATCCCGCGAACCCCCTGATGAAACATATCTGAACTATCTCTGTAACAAACTCAAGAATTAGCTACAGGATTTAAGATATCGCGAGACTTCTACATACCTCGAGGGGTTGACTGCTGACAAGACTTCAAACTACCTATACTTACTATGGAAAGCCTTGAAGTCCATAAGGAAACCCAAAATACACTCGCCACCAATTAGAAAAGCTAACGGCGAATGGGCAAAAGGAGACAAAGAGAAAGCGGATTTATTTGCCGAGCATCTAGAGGAAACGTTCAAGCCGTTCGATGGACAACCTTTGAACGAAGAACCGAATGCCAATACGGCAGCCGACAACTATAAAGTAAAAGCCGTATCCCTGTCCGAGCTTCGAATGACAATAAGCAAGTTGAAAAATAACAAAGCTCCAGGATATGATTTAATCACCGGCGAAATCCTGAAGGAGCTACCGAAAACAGCATTAGTTAAGTTGCTCTACATTATAAATGCTTCTCTGAGACTTTTATATGTACCAAGGCAATGGAAAGTCGCCGAAGTCATTATGGTTCCGAAACCGGGGAAAAGTCCAAACGATAAGAAATCGTATAGACCCATTTCGCTCCTGCCGATAATATCTAAGGTTTTCGAGAAAATGATGCTAAAACGATTACAACCAGTAATTGAAGAAAGACGCTTGATCCCAGATCATCAATTCGGCTTCCGGGTCAAACATTCCACAATCGATCAGGTTTATCGAATAACGAATGAAATTGAAAATACTCTAGAATGGAAAAAGATTTGCTCTGCCGCTTTTCTCGACGTCTCACAAGCTTTCGACAAGGTTTGGCACGAAGGTCTAAGGTATAAATTAAGGACAACCCTACCGACAAAATTATACAAAATACTGGAATCCAACCTTGAAAACAGACTGTTTCGTGTTAGGCATGAGACTGAATACTCAGAATTCAAAGAAATCCACGCCGGTGTTCCGCAGGGAAGTGTTCTCGGACCAATCCTATTCTTGCTCTACACAAGAGATATACCACAAGATGAAGGGACCATCGTTTTTTACGTACAAAAAGATAAACAACTTACCTGCATTAACTCTGCACAAATACCATACGCAAATGAGGCAAAATATCTAGGAATGACTCTAGATTTCGTTGTAACGGGTGATTTTTTAGCTGGTTTGGTTTTGGCAACACTGGTTTTGACAGCTGACGTGTGTTTAGTACCTTGTGTCACTGTCAAACAGCTTCAGTTTGGTTTGCAATTTAACCATGGATCGTCTTACAAATGAACAACGCTTGCAAATTATTGAATTTTACTATCAAAATTCGTGCTCGGTACGAAATGTTCATCGCGCGCTGCTTCCATTTTATGATCGGCATTCTCGACCTTCTGAGCAGTCTATTCGGAAGATTGTGACCAAATTTCGCACCAAATTTACTTTGTTGGACATTAAACCACCAACACGTTTACGTACTGTGCGTAGTGAAGAAAATATTGCGGCCGTATCAGCTAGTGTGACAGAAGACCGCGAAATGTCGATTCGGCGCCGTTCCCAGCAGTTAGGCCTTTGTTACAGCACTACGTGGAAAATTTTGCGGAAGGATTTGGGCGTAAAGCCTTTTAAGATACAGCTGGTGCAAGAACTAAAGCCAGCCGACCTACCACAACGCCGAATTTTTGGTGAATGGGCTCTTGGAAAGCTGGCCGAGGATCCGCTTTTTTATCGAAAAATTGTGTTCAGGGATGAGGCTCATTTTTGGTTGAATGGGTACGTAAATAAGCAAAATTGCCGCATTTGGAGTGAAGGTCAGCCAGAAGCATTGCAGCAGCTACCAATGCATCCCGAAAAAGCCACTGTTTGGTGCGGTTTATAAGCCGGCGGCACTATTGGGCCATATTTCCTCAAAGATGATGCGAATCGCAGCGTTACTGTCAATGGTGAACGCTACCGAGCGATGATAACAAACTTTTTTTTGCCCGAAATGGAAGTTCTTGACTTGCATGATATGTGGTTTCAACAAGACGGTGCCACATGCCACACAGCACGCGAAACAATGGCGCAATTGCGAGGCGAGTTTGGTGAACAGATAATTTCACGTTTCGGGCCGGTCAATTGGCCGCCTAGATCGTGCGATTTGACACCATTAGATTATTTTTTGTGGGGGTATGTCAAGGCTAATGTCTATAGGGACAAGCCCGCTTCGATTGACGCACTGGAAGCCAACATCCATGCATTCATTCGTGAGATACCGGCCGATATGTGTGAAAGAGTATGCCAAAATTGGACTCAGCGGATGGGCTACCTGAGACGCAGCCGCGGTCAACATTTGCATGAAATTATCTTTGAACATTAAATTGCAAGGTTCAAACTATCGATTCAAATAAATATTTCATTCATTTTTTCGAATTTTTTGTGTTTTTTTTTTTAAAAAAGTTCTTAACCTCTTAAAAAATCACCCGTTACTTACCCCACTAAACTTACCAATTTCCAACAAATACTGACAGTTAAATATTAGAATTTAGTGCTAAATGGATTTTATGGAAATAAGCATCCTAACTACTACTGGCGTCGCGTCTTATAAGGACTTTGTTTCTTCAAAAACGACGTTGTGTTGGGAATGAATTATCGCCTGTACCCTATATCAACGCCGGCAGTTTTCAAAATCCACACCTATTGTCTTGCAACAGTGATTAGCTATCACAAAAACTTTACAAATAAACCTTTCAAAATCCCCTTCCACCTATACCGGCTTCACAGCTTACAAAATTTTTGAATAGTGAAAGCTTCACAACAGTAGCACATTCGCCTACCAGAAACGCATTCGTCAATATTGTACTTCAACATTCGCTCGTTAGAGCTCAACGAATCTTTCTAACAGCAATGTCGCCACATAAATCGTGTGAACATCTCCAATCATCGTTTGGTACCGTTCAAGTCCATTTTCCTGCATCTCATAAATTTTAAATGATTTATCTTTCGCATACGAACAACTTCCTACATGTTAGGGTCGTCTCATCGAATAGACCTCATCTAGATGTATACGTGACAACAGTTGGCTGGAATGTCAAATTGTTGAGACTCCCCATTAGCAGAACTCAACTTTGTTAGAAAAAAAATGCGTTTGTGCTTTCATTGATTGCGTGCGATGTCCATGCCCACCGAAGACTTCATCGGTCTTCACGCTAAGCAAAGAAACTAAAAATAAAGACAACCGCTCGCGCAATGGGGAAACGAAAGAAATATAAACGCAATTAGACCGGGCAGCAAGAATGTCACAGGAAGAAAATATTGGTCTTTGTCATTAACCGAAACAAGTGATGGCGCGGATACATTAAGTGATTTTTTAGTTTTACGGCTGGCAGTGTGGACAGGGCCGTACTGTCAGACCAGCGCTCTGTCAAACAAAAGAAGCGGAAAGAATAGCGCGCTATTATATACCTGAATTGTAGCGAGCAAATAAACAAACACAGACCATCCGGACGCGATGGTTTGAAAGAGACCTAAACTAACGCCACGGAGTGCTCACTCGCCAAAGATGTTGATGGACACAAATGATTATGGGATTACAGCCGAGGAGGGTTGAGTGCGATAAGATGTGACATATGCACTTGACTGAACCGAACGAAGGAAGGTTGTGTGGTAGGGTTTTGGAAACGGGTTGGGACCACCGCCATGCGCGCTGTGTGGAAATATTTGCTCTGCTTCGCGTAACCAAAAAAAAAAAGATGAAATGAAGACAAAACTACGATTAGCACCTTGTTGAACGATTCTAGCAGTTCCGCACTAATTGTCTCAACAAATAGAGATCCTTTTTGTCGAGATTGTGTGGGCATAGGCCATGGACCTATGTTGAAGGGCTTTGTTACCGTTTATGTGAAGTTGAACGATTATCGTTTGGTTTGCATATTTTATGGATGGTTATGGTGCAGGTCGGGAGTCATAAAGGTCATGGAGAGGAAGAGACCAAGATATTTACTTGGTCTCGGTGGACGACTCACAGTGGGGCAGCTCATATGATGGAGTCGGAATAAACTCAAAAAATGAATTGAGTGAGATGAGTACACAAAGTTGTTTTTCCGTTATAATACATTCCAGTGCATTTTTTGCAAAAACAGTTATATTTTTTTCTTGCTTTGTCACTTAGAACGAGCTAATTGAAAGTAACACTTTAATTCTTCTTGCACCGTGTGTCTTAACAAGTAGTTCAATTGGCGCGTGTTTGCGTAGCTGTAATTTTTCTTTTAATCTCGCGAAAGTTAAAAAAATAATATGGAATCGATAGCTTCAAGTATGTACTTACTACAGTGCGGTTCACATGGTTAGCCGCACCATTTTTCTCTCAATATATTACAGTTTTTCTGTTTGTTTTTTTTCATGAACTACCAAACAATGCATTTATTGGAAAGGTTATTAAATTCTCTTCGAAAAAAAAACTAAATTCAAGATTAGTGAGAGACACTTAACGGTTGTTTTGATCTCTTTCTTCCCACTAGTGCAAAAAAAGCTAAAAAAAAATCGGTTCACTTAGTTAGACGCACGAATTTATACAGTTATTTCTTAATGCTGGGTAATGCAAATTAAATTTTGTTAATGAGTAAACGTTATTAAAGTTTTTCCGAGTGTTTAAAGTGAATATGGGTGGAAAAAAAATGTTGACGGTGGCGGAAAAGGCAAAAATTGAGGCCTACCACTCAGAAGGTTTTTCTATGCGGAAAATTACAAGCAAAATAGGAAGAAGTGATAAAGCAGTTCGAAATTTTTTATCAAATCCTGCTACCTATGGAAAAAATAACAAAGGAAGGACAAAAACAGCCTTAACACCGCACGAGAAGTGAAAGATAATAAGAATTGCCTCAAATTCAGCACACTCCACTATGAAAATCAGACAATTAGCGGGGGTAAGTGCCAGAAAATCAACGCTTCGTCGAGCTAGTTTAGGTGCTCCACACTTGAAATTCAAAAAGTTACAAAAAAAAAACACCACTAAACTCTGCAAGAAAGGAACTTCGGTTGGAATTCGCGCGTCTTCATATGGCATGGGATACTCAGGTTGGGAGTGTTTCAAATTGGAGAACTGTGGTGTTTTCTGATGAGAAAAAGTTCAACCTAGATGGTCCTGATGGGTATAATTTTTATTTTCATGATATCCGCAAAGACGAATGCTTTTTGAATCGCAACCATTCCAAGAAAGGAGGAGTAATGGTATGGGGGGCCATTTCATACTATGGTGCCTTTGAGTTGGTTTTTGTGTCTCACAAAATGACAGGAATGTCTTATAAAGCTCTTTTGCAAACAGCTTTTCCAGCCATAAGAGACCTTTTTGGACCAATCCAGTGGATCTTACAACAAGATAATGCTCCGATCCACAACGCGCACGTTGTAAAAGCATTTCTCGCTAGTGAAAATGTGGAATTGTGTCCGTGGCCACCATACTCACCTGATCTAAACATTATTGAAAACCTTTGGGGATGGCTGACCCGTCAAATTTATGAAGGAGGCAAGCAGTATGAAAGCTGTGAGGAGCTTATTGCAGCAATTAAAGAAGCCTGGTCTAAGATTTCATTACACTATTTAAAAATATTGTATGAATCGCTTAAAAGTAGAATTTTTGATGTCATTTCAAGTCGCGGAGGTTGTACAAAATATTGAAATTGTGCAAAATAATTAAAATAATAATAAAAAAGCAAAAAAAAAAGATGGCAATCGATCAACTTCTTCTTTTTCAAACTTTTAACAGGTGCGTCTAACTAAGTGAACCGATTTTTTTGAGCTTTTTTTGCACTAGTGGGTAGGAAGAGATCAAAACAACCGTTAAGTGTCTCTCACTAATCTTGAATTTAGTTTTTTTTTCTAAGAGAATTTAATAACCTTTCCAATAAATGCATTGTTTGGTAGTTCATGAAAAAAACAAACAGAAAAACTGCAATTTATTGAGAGAAAAATGGTGCGGCTAACCATGTGAACCGCACTGTATTAGGATTTAGTTGTATGCAAAAACTATAAAAACAATTTTTGTTTTTGTATATGCATTCAAATTTCAAAAATATGAAAGATAATTTCGTAAATAGCTAAAGCAAAAGTAGATTTCCACACGTTTCCACATGGAGATATTTATTTGTCAATATAGCTTGACTTCTTGTGTATACAATACAAAATAAAACGGGTGCTCATATGTACACCATTTTTTTTTAATTCAGTTTTTCCTAATCCACCACTTCAACAAATGTGGTGTATTAATTCACACATATTCTTAAAAAGTTCTTATTTTCGTGTAGGTTCGCATTCAAAAGTTGTGTTTTATACAAGGATGGAGTTTTTTTTAACCTTATGAAGGAATCGGGGCTTCAAACCCTAGAACAAAAATTTAATTTTTTGGAGATACACCTTGAATAATATAATATATATAATATAATATAAATGTTAAAGAACTCCAGAACTCCGATAGAAGTAAACGATTCAAAACAGAAGCAATGCGAAAGGAGCTGTCAACTTCGCAATTAGGATTTGCGACAAAGGTAAATCTACGAGCAGCAGGTCATCCAGTTGCATCAAAATTAGTAGAGGACCTAGTGCGTTCACCTCAGCGTGTAATTAATTATAAAAATGTGTCAAAAAAAAACGTGCTATCCGAAAAGAGAAGACATGACTGTAACAGATACATCAGCTGAAGTGACAGTTCAAGCTTTGATGAATCATACTGTGGAACGTTTGATATTAGCTCAAAAAGATGTAATATTTTCTTTGAAAGATGAGCAATTAAGCAATTTGTGTTTGATTTCTAAGTGGGGCTTTGATGGTAGTTATGGGCACAGTTCATACAAGCAGAAATATGTTGGAAAGGATGCTGATGATTCTAGTGTATTTATAAGTTCTGTGGTACCCCTCCAATTGGTTTGTGAGAGCTCAGAAGAAAAAGCTGTAATATGGCAAAATCCTAGACCTTCTTCAACCAGGTACTGCCGTCCAATAAAATTTGTTTATACGAAAGAATCAGCTCAAGTTTCGGTATCTGAAAAGCTCAGAATAGATGCTCAAATTCAGAGTCTTTGCCATTCAAAAGTTAACGTTGAAGAAAAGGTTGTTGAAGTGGCACATAAACACCATTGTGGACGGAAAAGTTTGTAACGCTTTGACAGATACCGTCTCATCTCAGAGTTGTTATATCTGCGGTGCATGTTCCAATGACAGGTTAAATCATTTCCTAAAGAAGTTTTCGATTTAATCATTGCTCCTAATGTTTTTTGTTCTGAGAACAGCGATGAAAGTGAGAGTGATTGTCTATCAGATGAATCTGAATTTTAGTTATTTCTTGGTGTGTGTATTTGTTTGTTGTAATATTTATTATAATTTGTAATTTAAAAATATGAATAACAAAAAAAAAACCGGAACTATTTTTTTTTTTTCAATTTAATAAAAAATCATAAGTTAAACAATAAAAATAACTTTAAAAAGTCAAATATGGTCTTTCTATGCACTAATAAAAGATTCTTACATAAAAAAATATTTTTCAGTATAGCTAGCCCATCACATGAATTGTTTCCGGTTTTTGGGGTATCTTGCCCCACTGTGCGACTAAGGAAGGCTGGATTCTTAGTTATATCTAGAAGTTTAATCAGATTTCAAGGTTATCTGCGGGAGTACACTATAGATCCCGATTGGGTAAAATATATCAATACGCATATAGTACCATGTCCGCATAGCTTGCTCTCGAATAGTCTCCGGTTTGTTAACATAAATTGTTTAAATATCGCTCAAAAAAAAAATCGAATAGTTAGTTAAATCGACTATTTTTATTTCTTTCTTATTTCATATTTCATACAATCTTAGTCTCTATGATTTGGCTTTTGAGCCGTCTACCAGTATGACATTATTTACTTAGATATTTATTTTATTTTGTTTAATATTAGATTTTACACATATAAATTAGAAAAAACAAAGACAATTCTTAATGTGCTGAAGTTAAAAGTGTTCATCTATTATACAATTTCTGTACCGCATTGCGTTTACTGATTAGATTAGATTAGATTTAGATTTATTGTTTTCTTGTTTATAATAAAAATAATTTATGTTACAAAAATCATTAAGCATGGCTTTGCCGTCTGCCTGATTGACATGAGATTAAACATTTAATAACAAGTTTGTTTTAATGTTTATTATATTCTTGAATTTAAAAAGATTGAAAAAATATATAAAAAGCAAAACATACTAAAAAGTTAAAAGTTCTCAGATATAATTTTACAACGGTAATTAGTTGCAGCTTTATAGAAATAAAAGAGTTGTTTTACATCGCTTTCGCAGTTTAGGTAGGCTATAATTTCTTCCTGCGATTTTACGTCGTTTCCTAGAAAATATCTTCTTATTTCTTTAAGGATGGGGCATCTTCCTATAAAATGTAAAACGTCTTCTCTCGCGGATAAGTTGCAAAGACTACAATAAATTGGTAGATCTGGACGATGCACACTGGGGCAAGATACCCCTAAAACTGGCATCAATTCATGTGAAGGTTTAGTTATGCTAAAATTAATTTTATTGTGTAAAGATTAGTTGATAGTATATATTTTAACAAAATTTTAATATTTTAGGTAATATTTTATTGCTTAATTAACACTTTACTTACATGAATTTCAAATTTAACACGTGGCAACACACCTTGTGTTTGAATTTTTATTTTATTTTCATTTAGGATATAACAAATAGTTTATATTTATTTATTGATTGTAAATTTCATATCTATATATAGTATTAAGACTGAAATTCAGATGTATCCGATGAGCTTTCATCATCCCTTTCTCCATTGGAACTCTCATTGTTAGATATATAACCGGTGAAACAATTAAGTCAAAGACTTCTTTCGGAAAATGTTTAAGTTTCTTCTTCGGAAGTTGTCGGTAGCTGGTTATTAGTGGATCTGATGTTATGAGCATTAAATTGAACACATCCTCGTTACCTTTTTCACGAGAAATTTTTCTGGAATAGTTTTCCCGGTATTTCTTAAAATCCTTGTTCCGTGCCTCTTGAGCTTCCTCTGACAGTTGACCAATTGGAAGCAATGCTGCTGAAATCACATCTGGCCCATGAATCAGTAACTTGTGCATAGTTGGGGGCATGTAAAACCAGGGATATAGGTTTACATAATGTTTTGCAGTATCAAGTGCGAACGCTTTAAATTTGTCAATATTAATGTCGTAGCCACTTGAAATAGCCACCAATAATGTATGAAGTTTTTCGATTAAATTTTGATCAACACGCAAGATTTCGGATGCCACTTCTGCGTTGCTGAAAAATCGCCTCGCAGTGTTACCATCATTTGTGTTTCCGAAACCAGGTTTCGGTTGATCAACTATTAGTCCCATTCGTTCTCTGAACTCCTTTTGTATGCGTGCTTTGTTCGATGCTACTATTTCTTTATCTTCTTTTCGTGTTTGCCATTTTCTTATTGGAAGCTTATAACCCACATGTAAAAGGCACTCAAAAGTTCGAATCCAGCAATGTAGTACAGACAAACCAAAAGTCAATGTAGTTGCATTGAAGGGTTTTGACAACATTTTGTCGATGGAATTGAAATCCTTGGAACTAGCACCGCAGATGTAACAACGCTGAGTAGAGGCGGTATCAGTCAAAGCGTTACAAACTTTTCCGTCCACCATTGTCAAAATTAATTTATGTGACACTTGTAGAACTTGTTCTCCAATATTAACAGCAGAATGGTATAAGTTTTCAATTTGTTTGTCTATATTTGACTTCTCAGATACTGAGATTTGTGTTGATTCCTTGGTAAAGTTTATTTTTAAAGGACGACAATATCTGGTGGATGAAGGCCGGGGATTTTGCCAAATTATGTCCTTTTTGTCGGAGTTTCCACAAAATAATTGAAGAGGTACAACTGAGGTTATAAACACGCTGGAATCATTAGCAGCCATTCCAACCGATTTTTGTTTGTAGGAGCTGTGGCCTGAACTGCCATCAAATCCCCACTTTGATATTAAGTGCAAATTGTTTAATTGATCATATTTCAATGTACCAATGACTTCTTTTTGCGATAGTATCAAACGTTCAGCAGTATGGTTCATTAGAGCTTGAACATTTACTTCCGCTGAAGTAGGAGTAAGTTTAATGTCGTTTCTATTTGGATAACACTTTTTTTTTTGCAGCTTGTACAACTTTATAAGAAGGAAATCTTTCAGGAGCCTTCGCCCTTATTACATTATATTGATGTCTTGTAAGCTGGGCTTCGACAATAACTGAAAGAGCTTCTTCGCCTGACATCTGCTCAATGTGTTTTCCTTTATAATTCTGATACGCTCTTTTATATTCAGTTGCACTTTGAGGTGAACGTATTATGTTCTCCACTAATTCGGATGCAACTGTATGTCCTGAAGCTCGTAAATTCATCTTTGCTGCGAATCCAAGTTGCGAAGTAGACCTGTTTTCCGTTTTAAAACGTTTGGTTCGTTCCGAACTCTCCTCAAATGATGTCTCCGGGCGGCCGCGGCCTCGCTGTTTTGTTAAAGTACTTTCATATAATTCAAAGCCTATGGATGTCTCAAGCCATTCCTGATTTTTTTCTCTAAACCAAGATTCTTTTCGATTAGCTTGTGACCATTTTGCTTTGAATCTAGCTGAAAACATTGCAATTGTACGGTTAAGTTCATTAAGCCTAATGTCAGGACAATTGGTTCGGTCTTGAAGATGGACCTTTAAAAATTTAATTTTTTCATCCAATTTCTGATATCCTGATGTCTTCATTATATCAAATAACTCCATTCATGTAATGTAACGGAATTACAACAGTATTTGCTTATATTGGTATATGGATTGCCCCACTGTGCGATGTGGGATATAATTGAGTCGTATTAGTTCGCCTCTCATCTTAAAGAGAGCCGAAATCAGTTCATTGCTGTTGTCATTGTGGAAGTAATTTTTTTCAGACAGATTGTTTTTTTAAAACGCTGTATGTAGCTCGGTGAACGGATGATGAAGCCATATTTACGCAATCCGCTCTGTATTGTTCATCTACTTTGGCAATAAGATTGCCAATCACATCCTTTTGGTATCTTTCATTTCCATAAGCTAAATTGCATTCGAAACTGCAGTATGTTGCTAGCTCCTCGAGTTTTTTATACCAGAGCGTATTTCTTTCTATTACCTTCTTGGCAATTATTTTTGGAAGTCTATCGTCCGACAGTTCAAAAACTTTAATTACATAATCGACATGCAATTTCAATGATTTAATGAAAAGCGGTGATAGTCCTGTTTCGATATTAATCATATAGTTTGGTGTTGTGCTTGGTAAGTTAAAGCATCGTTTTATGTAGTATCTAAGGAGTTTCTCTACTGTTTCATATTGACAATATCCCCAAGACTGCGCTGCGTACATCAGAACAGATTCTGATACAGCTTGAAAGACCTTGTATTTTACGCTGTGGTCAATTAGTTGATTTGAAAAACATTTTTTCCATGTAGCCGATATGGCACTTTTAGCCTTTATTAGTCTTTCCTTTAGATGTGGTTCCATACTAAGATTACTAGCTATTGTCACCCCGAGATATTCATAGGTTTTCATACTTTCAATGGGTTGTCCTCGTATATATTTTCGATAACCTTCCCGAACTTTTGGCTCATCCCAGCGTTATAAAGTTTGAATATTAAAGCTTTTCGATCGATATTATCGAAGGCTGCCTTAATAATAATAATATGTTTTATTTCGTGATAATTTTTTTACAAAGCCTGTGACCGCACGTTTTACAATTCAGAGATTTGACAAGTATTATCTTACTTCTGAGATATTATCTTACATTTCAAAATGATTTACAAGCAATTACAAATTTAATTTAAAGGAAAAATACGAATAAACCTTTATTTGAGTAAAAAAAAAAAAAGAAAGAAGGAATATCTAATATACATAATTTAGAATTTTATGAATATTCAAGGAATGCCTTTTATATTAATAAATATAAGTTCATAAAATATAATCAGATAATAAAAATAAATTATATAATAAATAAATAAATAATAAACAAGCAAATAAATAAGTTAATAAATTAATAAATAAATACCAATGATACAAAAAAAATATAGATATAAATAAATAAATAAAAATAAATAAATAATAATCAAATAATAAATAATAACCAAATAAATAAATAAACAAACAAATAAAGAAACAAGTAATTAAATAAATGAATTAATAAATTCATAAATAGATACAAAATAAATATATAATAAATAATAAAAATAAATAGTATTACAAACCTTAGTAAACAAATGATAAATAAACAAATAATAACAAATGATTACAAAAATAATAAATTATAAAGAAACGCAGACGAAATATAATATTCGACATTTTTGAATATATTTGAATATATTTTAAGTTAACCCAGATAAATAAAGTTGGTTTATGAGGGGATTTTCAGCAATATCACATTTATTATTAAAATTGTTTGTGAGTTTCCGAATCCTTTCAGAAATCAATTCAACATCCGCTCTTTTGTGCAAATCAAAAGTGGAATGATGCCAAGGAAGATTGAGCATCATTTTTAACACTTTATTTTGTGAAATTTGTAATTTTTTTATATGACATTTCGCAGCACTTCCCCATACTGGACAACCATATAATAAAATTGACTGAAAAATCACTTTATGTATTAATATTTTATTGTTATTTGAAAGTGAAGATTTTCTGTTTATGAACGGATAAAGCATCTTAATTGCTATACTCATTTTCTTAAGAGTATTATTAATATGTGGGCTAAAGGTTAGATTCGTGTCAAGATGAACTCCTAGATATTTAACGGACTGTTCCCATGCAATGGTGTTTCCGTTAAATTGAAGCTGACTACTGAGAAGATAGCAAGCCTTTCTTTTTCGCGAGAAAAAAATAGCTTGCAACTTTCCAGTGTTCAACTTAATCTTCCATTTGTGATAATATTTTTCCAAAATTTCGATTGCATTTTTAAGATTATTCTCAATATTGAGAGCAAACTCATGCGATGAAAAAATGGCCGTGTCATCAGCAAAAATAGCTGAGTCACAATACGGAAGAGTTGGAAAATCTGATGTATACAGGTTGTACAAGGATGGACCCAGAACTGAACCTTGGGGGACACCAACATCAAAACATAATAAATTAGAAACACCACAATTAACATGAACTTGGAAACATCTACCTGCCAAGAAACTCTGAACTATTTTACACAAATATAACGGGAAGCCAAATTGGATCATTTTACGCACTAATCCATTATGCCAAACAGAATCAAAAGCTTTCACTATATCCATTAAAATCATTCCTGTTGACTGAACCTGTGCCCGATTTTGTACAACATGGTTACAGATTCTTTTTATCTGATGAGATGTGCTGTGAAAGCGTCTAAAGCCAAATTGTTCATCAGGATAAATTTGTTCAATTCCAACAAATTTTAAAATTTGTTCCTTTATAACCTTTTCATAAATTTTGCTTATGCTGCTGAGCAAACTTATAGGCCTGTAACTTGCAGACATTTCAGGTGGTTTTCCTGCTTTTCAAATGGGTACAACCTTCGCCTTTTTCCACTCGTAAGGGAAATATTGGAATTTAAGGCATGCATTTATGAGAAATGTTAAATACTTTATTCCAACTGGCGGTAGATGTTTTAAGTAAACATTTTTTATCCGGTCCAGGCCTCCAACTTTTCGATTCTGAAGGCTTTCAACAATGCTTTGGATGCTTTCTTCCACAACGAATTCATTCAATGGTGTGACTTCAGTGGTTGCATCCAAATTTTGAATTGTGTCAAAAACTTGATCATTTGTTTCTCTGTCGCTTAAGTTTTGTGACACTAAATGATTCATTGCGAAATTCCTACTAAGCTCGTTTGCCTTTTCGGAATCTGTAAAGAAAGTTTTTCCAGAATCCTTTAAGAACGGAATATTCCTGTTTTTGTTCTTAACTATCTTTACAATATTCCAAAAAGGTCTACCATTCTTTTCAAGAACGTTCAGTCTTTTGTTCCATTCTTCGTTACGATAGTTAAGTAACTGGTTTGAGATAAGTTTGTTAAAGTGAGAAGCCATACTTCGCGAAAAAGGTTGACGATACCTTTGCCAATTTCTTCTGTGTATATTTCTCACTTTAATCAGCTCCAAAATATGAAGGGGAAGCTGTTTATAGGTACTATCTTTCTTGACTCGCTTAGGGACGCTTTCGTCTATAGAAGACAGAATGGTTTGAGTAAAGTTTTGGACTATAGAGTCAACATCATCTTTACAAGAAATCGACGAAAAAGGTGAATAGTTTCTTTTTTTGTTCGATGAATGACCCCAGCTATATTTTGCAGTACAAAAATGTTGTCTACGGTTGAATAACCATTCCGAAAACCTGCTTGGAATTCTTTGATCAAATGGTTGTTTTCGATCCAGATTGACATACGCTCATTTAAAAGTCTTGTGAAAATCTTATAAGATGTGTTTAGGAATGATATTCCACGATAATTTGCGGGATCAGCGATATTACCTTTTTTGTGAATCGGATATATTATGGCTTGTTTGAATTGTTGGGGTAGGTTGCTTGTTTCCATCATCCCATTGAAAATCACCGCTATTTTGTCGATAAAATTGTTTGTCGCATACTTAAAAAATTCAACGGGTATCCGATCAGCGCCAGGTGCCTTTCCATCTTGAAGTTTTTTTTAGAACGTTACATATTTCTCCCTGTGTAATAGGTGCATCTAGAATTTCATTTTCAATTTAATGGGATTGCGTAGTGAATCGGCAGTATGCTACTTTGTGGGTTCAATAGCGTTTGGAAGTGGTTCATCAGTGTCCTTGCGTCTAGCTGAGTGCCAATTTGGGGTGCTCTGTAGTTGAATTTCTTAATTGCACACCAGAACTCCTTTGTATCTTTACAGTTCACCAATTTTAAAGCTTCGTTTTCAAAAAATCTTTTCTTTTTCTTCATACATATTTGCTTAAAAGCTGTATTTGTTTGGCAGTACATTCTTTTGAAGAAGTGATCTCCAACCTTTCGAAAAACTTTTAGCCATCCAAAAGATATTCTTCTCGCTGTTTCACACTCGGTGTCAAACCATTTTTCTTTAAAAATGTTTCTTTTTTGATGAGCAGGTATTTTTGGCGTGTAGGAAATTTTTATTAAATTGTCGATATCCGTTATATCGAGTTGAGTAGTTGTCTGCAAGTTGAGGTCGAGTTTTCGTCTATACTCCGATGCATATGATTGTTTCCACATCAGCTTATGGGGTAGTTGTATCGTTCTTGTATCTTCTCCTTCGGTCGGTGAAGTACCAAACTCGGCAACAATAGGCATATGGTCTGAGAACTGTTGCGTCAAAACTACAAGATCATTTACTAAGGATATCCATAATCCACGTACCAAGCAGTAATCTATGACTGAACATCCTTGTTGTCCTATGAATGTATACTTTCCACTGGAGTCTGAATTGGTTGTACCATTTAGTATATGAAATCCGTGAGAATCACATAATTCTAATAATTTCACTCCCTTTGCATTTGTGGTTCCATCTTCTGATTTTCTCACTTTACCTGCGAATCTATTTTCCCTTCCCTCTTCTTTTCCTATTCTGGCATTTAGATCACCTATGATCATCATATCGTCGTATTTACAGTGTTCAATTGCTTCCATTAACGCACCAAAATCTCTTTCCCAGTTGTTACAGTTGATATAAATTGGTAGTATATATAGTTTGTTTGATTCAATTGATATTTTTAAAAGTTTAATTTCATTTGCCGATTCAAATTCAATGTTTACTGTATAGTTGTACAGAAGGTCCCAACCTCTTTCGCCATTAAGGATACTCATTGCTTCGTCTAAATCAAGCACCTGTACACCAAGGAAAATGAAGCGAAATTCTGAACATCTCGCGATGAAGTGGAAAACATCCTCACGCTCCTTTAGGTTGCACAGGTTGCATAAAATTGGTAGTTCGGCACAGTGCGGTATAAAATTTAGATTAAGAAGTTCTCCTCTTATTTTAAAGATTGTGCTTATCTTATCAGTGGAATTGCTGATCAAAAAATATGTCCTAGACTGTAAATGATGCTCCAATCGACTATAGTAAGCTCTGTATTGCGATGACTGTGCTTCGTTTACTAAAGTATCGTAGATTCGTCGGCCCGTTTTCTCCAATAAGTCGTTAAATTTTTGTTTTAGTAGACTCGCTTGTTCGTTTGGTCTAACTGAAAAGTCATAACCGCATTCCAATCCTAGAACTTGCCACTCTTGAAAACATTTGACTTTATATCGTAGCATTGAGGAAATCACTATTCTGGGCAGGCGTTCTGGATTCATTGCCATGACTTTTATGATATAATCGAAATGGAATTTGAGTGTATCCAGAAAAAGTGGTGCCACTCCCGTTTCCAAGTATATCATGTAGTTGGGGGAGCTACTCGGTAATCTAAAAATTCTCCTGATAAAAAACCGTAAAAATGTTTCTACGACTTCAAATGAGCAGTATCCCCAAACTTGCGATGCATATAGAAGGATCGAAGTTGCTGTAGCCCGAAATATTTTTTGTTTAGATATGTGCGAGATATTTTTATTATTAATATACTTTCCCCAAACCGCACAAATTGCCCTTTTAGCTTCTGCAAGTTAAATCTTAAGGTGAATGTTCTGGTTCAAGTTGGGGGTAATCAGAACTCCAAGATACTTATACTGCTTGACGATTTCGATTTGCTCCCCTTGAAATATCCATTTTTCATTTTGAGCATATCTTCCCCCGCCATCTCTGAATATCATCATCTTTGACTTCTCTAAGTTAACTGTCAAATTCCACGTTCTGCAATAAGAATCTAGCCTATTTATCATTAACTGCATGGTATCTACTGTATCCGCAAGAAATACGATGGTGTCTGCAAACATTAGTGCTGGAATTTGAGTTCCACTTAGTTGGATTCCTCCTTTAACGTACTCAGTAATGTCGTTTATGTACAAAATAAATAGCAATGTACTTAGGACGCATCCTTGTTTGACACCCATTGTTGTCTCAAACTCTTCCGACAAATGGCTGCTATCCCAAATATAAGCAGAGTTATTTTTATACATAGCTCTTATCACGTTTATCACCTTGGATGAGACTTTATATTTATAGAGCTTGTATAAAAGCATTTCACGCGGAATCGAATCAAAAGCAGCTCGAAAATCTAAAAAAAACGCGTAAAGCTTTTTTTTCTTCTTTTTATAAATTTCGCTTATGTTGATCAGCGAAAATATTTGGTCAACCGTTGAATAATTTCTCCTGAAACCCGCTTGAAACTCCAAGAGAATCTTCTTATTTTCCACCCAGTCGGTAATTCTACTAAAAAGTAAACTAGCAAACAGTTTGACAGATGTGTTAAGAAACGAAATCCCCCTATAGTTTGCTGGGTCGTCGTAGTTTCCTTTTTTATGTAGTGGAAAAATAATCGCTTTCTGGAAAGCCAATGCCACATCAGCTGTTTCGAAAATTCGGTTGAATTTCATGGTAAGAGCTGATCGGAATTCCAATGTCGAATTCTTATAGAATTCAAAAGGAATGCGATCATTTCCTGGTGCTTTATTATCCTTGGAGTTCCCAATAACGAAATCCACTTCAGCCACCGAATATAGCCAAATCGTATATAGCCCTAGTCACTGACGCGCAGAGAAATGTAGATGTATTCACAGTATTCCAGCAGTGGATAATGGGTATAATGCCGGTAGAGCCATAGCTGAGAGGACGTCTTTATATACGAAGGTGTTGCCATAGAAGTTTGCATGCACGAAACCACCAACAAAGTCTGGACGGATGAGAGCATGCCCGATGACTGAAAAAAGGCGGTCCCATGTCTTGCATCAACTACCAAGAAATATTCCTGCTAAATGTCGCATATCCACTGTACTGAGTAAACGTCAACACTTATCGGGGCAAACTAGTGTCTTCCGACCCGGCAGATAAATTTTTGACCAAATTGACACAATAAGGCCTATCCTGGAAAATACCAACAAATTTAAGCAGAAACACAACATCTTTTCATTGACTTCAAGACCGCGTATGGTAAGCTTTATAAGGCGATGGCCGAATTCGGGCAACCATCAAAACTGGTACAGCTGTATCACCTTACACTGGAAGACACGCGAAACAGCTCAGTTTTGAAACAGCTCGTCTGAAACTTTATTTTCAAAATTGTTCCGGATTCCGACAAGGAGATTTTTATTTATTTTTCAAACTCATTTTTTTATTTACTTAAAATATTAACTTACTACTAGACAAAAATGCTTAAATCTAACTTATCAATATCTGGTTTACTTAATCTAACTTAACCGCCCTTAGTGGGCGCTGTAAGCTTATGTTTAGCTGTTTATTTTGCCTTTAGGCTTAAATTCGTCGGTTTTTGGTTTTATATTTAATTTTTAATTACAAAGAAAAAATAGAAAACTTTGTGTAGTGACTTTTTTTTGTTTTATAAAAAAGCTTATTCTAGATTATAACTAACTTAAGACTACTAAAACTACTTAAGACTAACTTAAGACTACTTAAGCTAATTAAACCAAGCTTAAGACTATTTAACTACATAAACCTAGCCTAATTATAATCGGGGTGGCGAGCGCTCATTGCACATGCCGCGAGGGGTCGCCATCCTGACTGCGTCTTTCGGTCCCACGGCAGCCTGCGTTCAACCATATTGTACGCCAATATGGTGCACAAGCCCCGCCCCAGACCTTGTTCCTAATTTTAAAATCTTATCTATGGAGTTTGACTAAAAGTCCGCAAAGTCCCTTCCTCATATAGCCACCAGAATTCAGTGCGCTGTTTTGCAGCATCGATCCTATCGCGATCCGATACCGCCGTGCTAAAGCGGAGGAGCTCCGGAGCATTGTCGACGTACCCGTCGCGGATTAGCCGTTTGTCCCACGCGTCACGATAGCGGTGGTATAAAACCGGGATACCGTTCCTGTCTTGTAATAACCCTTACGAATCGATGTAAATGATTGCCTCTGGTGGAATAAAGCCCGATATGAGCGTGCTCTCCATGTATAAATCATTGGGGTAATAAGTCCCAAAGATCAGGCTGTTGTCGCTAGCCATCGCCCTTGCAGCGTGCCTTCGCGTCACCTTAATCAGGATCAAACCGTTGTTTTTTCTGGATGAAGTGGCAGTTCTTCAATCTCTTCAGGTTGCTCTTCGTCCCAAATGCGGCAATTTTGTTTGTTTACATACCCATTGAGCCAGAAATGGGCCTCATCGCTAAACAAAATTTGCTTCGAAAACGTCGGATCTTCTTGAAACTTTTCAAGAGCTCATAGAGCGAAGCGATGTCGCTTGGGAAGGTCGAGCGGCATCAGTTGTTGCACAAGCTGTATTTTGTACGCTTTCAATTTAAGATCTTGGCGTAAAATGCGCCAAGTCGTTCCATACGTCAGTCCGAGTTGCTGCGAACGGCGCCGAATCGACTCTCTACGGTCTTCATGTACACTCTCAGCTACGGCCGCTATATTTTCTTGACAGCGCGCTGGACGTGGTCTATTCGGTCGAATATTATCTAATAATGAATGCTGGGTCTCAAAATGGGTGATGGTGTTGCGAATAGTACGCTCAGTAGGCCGATTATGTTGACCATAAGTTGAGCGAAGTGCACGAAACACATTCCTCACAGAACGTGAATTTTCATAATAAAGTTGAACAATTTGTAAACGTTGTTCACGCGTAAGTCTTTCCATTATGAAATGTCAAACAATACTAAACAAAAATAACATGACAGCATGACACGACTCACACGTGATCTGTCAAAAAAGGCTATTGAAAAAAGTATCTCTACTTGGATCACCCGTTACAATAAACTATTGCTATATAAGTAAATTCTTAAACCAGTATGGACCTATGGGCTCCAGCTGTGGGCATGCACGTGCAAGACAAACTTACTAAGAATACAAACCTTCCAAAACAAAGTACTACGGAGCATAGTTAACGCACCGTGGTACATACGTAACACCGATATACATAGAGATCTATATATTGAAATGGTTGAAGATGAAGCTAAAAAAGTAGCTCTAAGCCACAGAAATAATCTTCTCAGAAATGTTAATTTAGAAATAGCACAGCTTTTAAGAACCGACAATATAGTCAGGAGATTAAGACGGGTTAAACCCCTTGACCTATGTAGCTAAAGATATATATATATATAAAAAAAAGAAATACTGAAACTTAAGTACAATTTCAAACAAAATAAATTGCTGATTAGTCTAACGACTAGGTGCGATTCCTTGAAGACATACAAAAGTCAGTCTTCGGGAGGTTTTTTTAGATCGGGTTAAAGTCCCTCACTATTGCAGAAGGTTCCCTCGCGATAAAACCTCTGCAATGTCTTTCGATGATATTATCTTCCAGCGAACCCCCAAAAAAAAAAATTATTCTTAACTGAAGGAGTAAGTATGGATGTCTTTTAGACTGACTATACTGAAGATGTGTTAGAGGGAAGAAGGGAGGAATAGTTTAGCAAGGGAATGGGTCGAATGGCAAAAATTACATACCATTCCAACGTAGGGGTTAACGCTAGTCGAGCAAAGTATTGCCCATGGTGGCTGGATTAAAATTTATCTGGTGATGTGAGATATGCCTAAGAGATTAACTACATGCCATATCTTCCTCGTATTTGATTCTCTACTGTGGCGATCCCTGCACTACTGCATGAAAACAGCTGGAAATATGGCTGACCTTCTGGGGGCATGACATCAAACTGTCACCTGGCAGAGTCATTCCTTACCGGTGCTGACGGCGACCGGATGAGTAGAATATTTTAATAAAATTATTTCTTACGATCCGGAGTCTCGCGCTTCGTTCTTTCATTACATTGGTGACTCCGCTAAGCAAAAAAACCGGTTACGTTTTTTTTTTTTGTTTTTTGACTATTTTAGCATTGTCGCCGTCACTAGCACACAGATATCGCACTCAGCTGATCACACTACCACTCTGTTCATTAGTGGTTATCATTTAACAAAAAAGAAAAGGAAAATGCCGGACAAACAAGACAAACCAAGGTGAGAACCATCAGACTTAGAGCACCCCATAGCAGCGCGGCTACCACAATTTTGGCGCGATTACCCGTCACTGTGGTTCGCGCAGGTCGCTGTCTCCAGGCCTTCGGATGACATGAAGTACCACGTGCGAGTTGTATTGTCCACTGTCAAGGGTGACTTAAATGCCTTCGCTCAAAAAGCCGACAAGGTTATTAGCCACTGTCATCCAACGGCTACTTTAGCAGCGATCAATCAGCCACCTGCAAGATCAAACCAACTGTCCTTCGGCTAGTGACGATGTGCTGCAATCCACCACACAAACTGGACGCACTAAGAGAAAGTCGGAGACACTGCCTTTTTTCTAGAAATAAAAGCTCGAACGGTAGATCACGTCCAGCCAGTTGTGACCATCAGCACCAGCCAAGAAACAACGGGTGCTGCTGGTATCATCAACGCTACGGCTCTCAGGCTCGAAAATGTTCACCTGCATGCACATTCACGTAGTTAAACGGCAACCAGTAATGCTAGTGGAGGCGTCTTCGGTTACTGGTAAGTCTTTTGTTGGACGGCTGTTGTTGGACATCCATAGCCGCCGTCTCATTGAGCAAATCAGCAACCTTGGCACACCGGCGGCAATCATCTCCACAGACTACACCGTGTTAGACTCCAGTAACCACTCTCATACGTGAAGCTCCTCAAACGCTACATGGCGATTACGCTCCCATTCTCATCCGAGTGCGTCACACAATGTGCGCCATCATCTTAAAACCTCAGGACCGCCACTCTCTTGCCGTGCGGACCTCAGTAATTTTAGTTTTATTTTTCTGGTTACGGTCATGGTCTTATCCGAGTGCGTCACACAATGTGCGCCATCATCTTAAAACCTCAGGACCGCCACTCTCTTGCCGTGCGGACCTCAGTAATTTTAGTTTTATTTTTCTGGTTACGGTCATGGTCCTTCTAACCATCTTTTATCGTACTTTCAAACACAAAAATGTATCCCTTCAGGTCTTGTATCAAGATCCGACGATATCCTCCGAGCAATCCAGTGATGTCTATGTTTGAGCTGCATTATGAAGGCACAACTCTCTAGATGTCCTGTGACCTTAAGCCATAATAGTAGAGAGCTTTGGTAAGAGGGTTACACCCAGATGCTACCCTTACCTCATAATATTTCACGTCATCCTTGATTGACTAGGCTTCTGCCAGCATTAGTGCCGAGTAGGTCTAGTTTTTTTTGACTGGGATAGGAATATCAGCCTTGTGTCTAGGAATATCAGCGAATGGCATCCAACGTCCGTTACAAATAAATTTATGGCGCAACAGGCTCGTTAGTACCCAGGGCCTAGCATTTTCCTCACAATCAGTCATGTGTACGTGTGTACTTCTTAGCACGATGGCGGGACCTCCTGTTTTATCCCGACTCCGAACGGTTAAGTTGAGATAAGCTTTTTATGACAATTAATACTACTCGGATGATATGTCAGATCATCACGAGAGGGGGGCCAGTGAAAAATCATTAAGGTGTTGCTACGGCTGGGAATCGAACCCAGACCTTCTGCGCGGCAGTTCGTCGCACTTACCATCGCCCCACTGAGCCCGTGGCGTTACAAATGGCAACTCAAAATTTCGACAACTATTTTAGTGATCATTTTTTAAAGAATTATGGGAAAGGACTATAACGCCAGAAAAAACTTTAAAAAAACACGCTTGGTAAGAAAAAAGGTCATACATTACGTAGGACGGCGTATGGCACTAACGGGCCATTTAGGTCTTAGAATCTACATTCCTCATTCATGTGCGAAGTTATATGTTTGCAAAAACAAAAAAAGGAAAAAGACTGGGACCTCCAATTTAACGCCGATACCGCATGATGGTTTTCAACTGTTCGATGTTTGTCAGAATTTCGCAGTTTATGGGCCCAAAAACAAGTTATTCTTGCTTTCGAAATTTGAACAGTAGACGCTGCGCTTTTTGGTTCCAAGCAAAACCCTAGGCCACTGATCCCACATATAAAGAAAAAACAAATTTTCGGTGCAAAAGGCGCCTTAGTACCCAGGGCAGAGTTTTCTCACAACCAATTATGTGTGCGTGTGCACTTCCTGCACGAAGGTGGGACCTCCTGTTTTATGCCGACTCCGAACGGCTACTTTGAGATAAGCTTATCTTGAGAATTGATACTTCTCGGTTGATTTGTCAGCTCATCACGAGAGGAGGCCCAGTGAAAAACCATTTAGGTGTTGCGACTTTAAATCGAATCAAGACCTTCTGCGTGCCAGTTCATCGCGCCACTGCGCCCGTCTTGCACCCACACATGTCTGACTAAAATCGAATTTATTTTTCACGAAATCATTACTTCTGAGGAAATTAAACGGAAACACTAAACGGCCGATTACCGTTTATGACCGAATACTTGACAAAGTCCTTTTCCCACAAGTGCATCCACTGAACCAGTAGAACATTCTTCGGCCTTACCCCAACAGATCTCCACACAAACGTAGGCGTCTAACACTCGACTGATGGACTGCAAACAGGGCAACTTTCACACAATTCTACGCACACACAAATATCCGTCATTCGTAATTAGAGTCAATCATCTATCTCCCTTTCGCGGACAAATTGCTCCCAAGTAAGACTCACAAGCCAAGCGAGCCCAACTAGACCACAGGCTAAACAGGCATCTGGGTTGCGGACCAAGTTATATATGGGCACAGCGATGGCCCCACTCGTAAATAAGCACCAGACGCAATTATTCAGTTTAATACAGCGGTAATTTATAAGCTTCTTTACTTTTCAACACCAACCACACTCATATCTCAGGTCTCTAGGCGCGCCTGTCTAGTTAATTGTTGCCGCGCGCATCAACTGCACCAAGTCATCAGCATCAGCAGGCACAGCCATAGCCACAGCAACAGCATCACCAGCAACAGCATCGACCAGTCCGAGGCTGTCAGGGTATTGTCGAGAGATCTTCGAGAGTGTGTATAGTTCAGCTTCGTCGGCTCGGCGTGCACACACAAACTCCCCGTCCGGTCTTATTCTCATCGCTAGCCCCGAGCCATGGCTCCAGATTGGATGATGCTTGATGATGGTCCTGTGATAATTGTATGCCATTGAGCCGGTGTGTAAGCTTCTTTGTGATGCGGCTGCGGCATGCAGTGTATATATGGTCAAGCGAGAGTGGCTACAGAGGAGGAGGCGAGTAATTTCAGCGCGGCACATTGCTATGTACAGTTCTTCGCTCTACAGGAGCAGTGCTGTGGTGGCAATGGTTGGTGGCACTTCTTGGTCAATTCATGTAACGCATAGCACTGCAAATAATGGTGACTGTGAGCGCGGATCCTCCATCCTCGCCATCGTCCCGTACCGTTCCAACCAGATCAATCTTCACTCCACAGAAAGGATGAGAACAAGACTGAGGTGGAGGAAAAAAAAAATCAATGAGTAGGAAGAACAGCGATGTGTGACGCTCGAATGATGATGATGATGATGCAGCAGCAGCAGTAGTGGAATACGATGACGATGATGATAATGACAGCGATGATGACGATGACGAGGACACGATCGCCTCGAGGATGTGTCATTATTTGATTTATACTTTTAAATGCCCTTAATTGAGTCTGCAAAGGGGCTGATAATTGCCCCGGAATATTTTGAAGACTCCAGTTAACAGCTCGTTTGGCATACTTTGAGTAACTCGGCTGGGACGGCTTGCCTCCGCATGACAGTGTGTACCGATATAATGCAAATGGAATGCGATATATTGCAACAGAAATGTCAAATCCGCTTCCTGTCGTGAAGGTAGAAAGCCATTGCATTCTTTGTGCGGTCATATCGGATGTTGAAAAAATGCTTTATGTGACTAAACCTCCATGGGCATGGGAAAATGCACGATTTTGCATCAAGCCCGCACATCCGATTGGATAATCATGATTTATATCGACTGATGCGTCATGCCGAAAGTGAAGACATACACCCAAACCTCTTTGTCTATACCTAATCTTTTGCAAGGCGAATGCAAATGCGGGTTAGCTTACTTTATCGTTTGTAAAGGTTCCAAATAACGGTATGCGTTTGTCATATGGCGCTTTAAGATTCTATGCATGTAATTGTGTTTATTGACGATTTTCTGAGATTTGAAAAGTTCGATAAACTATCACTCCAATACGACACTGGCTTTGGAGAGAATGCGTTTGCCAAAAATGCGGTCTTCAAATTTAAGACGGCACGCGGTGGATGAGTATGTGGGGAAAATAAAATGCAGGTGGTCAGGGTTGGGGTAGACTACTTAACAAACATCTTATTCCGACAATTTTTACGTTTTTGAATCGCAAAACGGAAACGTAGTTTCAATTCCTTTCGTATTACTGGGTACAAGGCATAGTCTGGCCCGACGGGGTGATTGAGTCTTATACAAGGCGGGCTAAAAGAGATCACCCTGTTGGAAGATGCTCTTGGTTTTGCACATGGCCGTCAATCTCAAATCTATTTTGACATTTGTGGACTAGACAGATGTAGAATACAAGTGAACAAGCCATGGAGCGATACACTCCCCAAGAACACGGAATAATCGAAGTGGACGATTTTTCGGCCAAAATCATAATGAGCGATGAGGCTCATTTCCACCTCAGCGGGTACCTGAACAAGTAAAACTATCGCTTCTGTAAAACCCAAAATGCACGAGTAATGCACGAGGAGCCGTTACACCCGCTCAAAGTTAGTGCATAGTGCGCTATTCACGCCGGAGGAGTCATCTGGCCATTTTTTTTTTCGAGAACGCCGCTGGTCAAACGACAACAGTGGTCGGTGCGCGCTATAGGGCCATGTTAACCGAGTTTTTTCTGTCGCAATTGGACGAACTAGAACTTGAGGATATGTGATTCCAACAGGACGGAGCAACGGCACACACTGCGCGAGCCACAACCGATATTCTCAAGGCCAAACAACATCGGATGAATTTTTTTGGGCCCACATGTTACTTGAGGTTTGGCAATCTCTGTCTCTTGAACGCGGAGGCAGGTATTTGATGACTCTCTGAGCTAAAGAATTCATACGTATTCGTCTATCATGTTTGGGCCAATAATGTAGTCAACATGATTTTACAAGTTCAATAGAAACTGTCGTTAGCAGCAGAATAACCAAATCTTAAACCCCTAGCGGTAACGCACTTTTTTTTTGGGTACTCGTAGTTTACGCATTGTTAACGATACTATAAGATGCAGTCACGTTGGTGACGTGGTCCTTATTCAGAAAACTTCCATCTAATAGCAGCAGAATATTACAGACATGCCTAAGCACTCTTGGCAGATAGATATAATCATGTAAACTGATGAACGGGGGAGGACCCACTCTTATAAACTCAAATATTGCCAAATACCTGGGATATAAAGCCGATAATAAACTAAACTGAAAC